>VXBI01002441.1:147704-264420 GCA_013397375.1 Toxostoma redivivum
TGACCCATGGCCTGCCCTGACATGGCCGTGACTGACCCATGGCCTGCCCTGACATGGCCATGACTGACCCCTGGCCTGCTCTGGAATGGCCATGACTGACCCATGGCCTGCCCTGACATGGCCGTGAGTGACCCATGGCCTGCCCTGACATGGCCGTGACTGACCCATGGCCTGCCCTGACATGGCAGTGAGTGACCCATGGCCTGCCCTGACATGGCCGTGACTGACCCATGGCCTGCCCTGACATGGCAGTGAGTGACCCATGACCTGCCCTGACATGGCTGTGACTGACCCATGGCCTGCCCTGACATGGCTGTGACTGACCCATGGCCTGCCCTGAAATGGCACCATATTTCTTCTGCATGGCAAACCTTGCCCTGCAAACCCAACTCAGCACCAAGACAACATGCATTCCTACCCCTGATGGCCTTCAGCTGTGTGTTCTCAGTTATTTTCTCATTATATCAATCTGATATTCAAGTACCTTCTAACAGTGATATTTATTCAACCGCAGATTAATTGCATCTTCATAACAGAGAAGCCTTTCCAAAGTTGGTCCTACTTTCGTGCTTCCATAAATACATTTAAAACTCAGCTTATTCTACAAAGCCACATCCTTTGCACCACAGATATAGCCCTGTTCCAGGCAACCTGCCTCCCTTTGGCCATGACTTTGGCCATGATACGTGGTAAATGTTCAAGAGTTCTCTTACCACATACAAACCACCAGTCTAAACTAATCCCATTTCTCTACCCCATGTTTAGTACAAACCCTTTTGAAGAGAGAGCTTTGCACAAACATTGTTGGAAGAGCTGTTCCTTGTCCATTGGTAACCAATGCAAATCCAATAGCACCATTTTAAGAGGTGTCCAGGCTAATGCAATGTGCAGTGGAAGCCCCCACCAGTGCCTGCCCAGAACAAACTGGGAGCACTGGGAGAGCTGGCAGGGAGCAGACCCAGTGTAAGCAGCGATGCCTGGAGCAAACTGGGCTCACAACTCAATGATTCCCAGTCCAGGCAATGACAGCAACAGCAGAGCAGGTAAAAGTTCCACAATTTGTCAAAAACGTGACTGTCACATGAGAGAGTCACAGAGCAGAAGGTGGGGATGCTGTGCAGCTTTCTCGTGTTTTAGAACATAATTGCCCATGAAATGCCACAAAGAGAGGCAGGTTGGACTGTACGGCACATGGGAAGTTGAATTTTAAAGAATCTAGGTGGATCTTTGGATTCTGATTTTGTTTGTTTTGCAAAAAGACGAGTTTAAAACAGCTGGGAAAAAATGAATTATGCTGGGGTCTGGACCCATGGTGTACATCTGCCATAGGAAAGGCTGGTGTGCTGGGCCAAGAGATGCAATTTAGAAAAAATCCTTATTCCTTAAGATACACAAATTAATTCTTCTCCTCTAAGAAAGAAGGGCAAAGTTTTCCACAGTGGAAACTGTGGTTTAGCAGTTCTGCATGCTAAGCAGCGCTTGCTTCATGTACTGTATACACAGAGGGTCACATTCACTGCAGAACACAGAAATAAGCAAACAAAATCACATTAAAGGAGATAATCTCTGTTTCGTTTAGTTAGCAGCAAACTGACATAACAATATGTTTATATTTGTAAATATAAAGTCTGAAAACATAAAAGAAAATACTGGATAGTCAATTATTATCGGTTTCCACTGAGGATCTTTCAAGGGCCAATCTGACCTAGAATATGCAATTCTTTAAAGAATTCTTAAAAGTCTTTAAAGTTACTCCAACACAACTTATGTCAAAGCCATCTAAAAATGATGCCACATTTTTTCTTCTTGGGCTTTGCAGAGCTGTCTGAATCCAAATGTCAGTGCATTACCCCAAATTTTTATCATGAAGAGTTGAGACGAAGCTTCATAATGTGCAAATATTTAAATGAGAGCAAAATCTGATTAAAAGCTTCCATTAGAAAAGTTAAATATTTAAATATTTCATTTACTGCTAGTTCAAAACAAATGAGACAGCGTGATGGCAGACACCTGCCTTGCTTCCTACCCCATATTCTTCATCTACACCATTGTATGTGGATTTCTTCCCAATATCCAGTCTAACCCTACTCTCTGTCTGTTTGAAGCCATTCCCCCTTGTCCTGTCACTCTAAGCCCTTGTCTCTCTCCATCTTTCCTGTAGGCTCCCTTCAGGTACTGAATTTCTTGATGGGTACTGAATTAATTTCTTGATGGGTTTGAAATACTCTCCTAGAGCCAGCCATGAGGAAGAGCAAAAGGTCTTCTAAAATCTAAGCTTCCCCATGTTTGTTTGGGTGAATTTTACAAGAGAGTTTGGGGTTTACTGTGAGTCCCTGCATGGTGAAAACAAACAGCACCAGAAGGGATTGTAAAAACAGAACTAAAAAATCAACCCTGTGGTAAATCATGGAATCACAGAATATCCTGGCTTGGAAGGGACCCACAAAGCTCATCAAAGTCCAACCCCTGGCCTGCACAGGACAGCCTCAAATCCCACCCTGTGCCTGTGAGCTTTGTCCAAACAAAAGAGGGATGCAAACCCTGAGGCTGGAGGAGAGAGGACTCCTGGCAGAATGAGCTCATCTCACATCTCATAATGCAAAGGCTTGAAACAAAAGAAGGCAGATTTTCTTGTGGTTATTTTTAGAGTTAGTAAACTTGACAGGATTGGGTTTAGAACCTTCAAACAGGTTTATGTTGATTTATATATAATGTATTTATATATGTTACAGAGAATAGAAAAAACAGATAATGCCAAGTTTTTGAAGTCAGCTTGTGCCTAGATGAACCAAACTGCTAGACTAGGAGATTTTTTAATGATTTTTTTTCCCCAGAAGAAATTATATCTGGGATTTTGATCCAGCAAAAACTCAGGAAGACAAAACAGAGAGTGAAGGAACTGCATTTTGTGTGATTTAGGAGTGCAGAGGCAAACTGCAGCAGCAGGCAGTGCATTTACTGACACTGAAGGTTTCTCAGTGCCCATCATCTGCTGCACGTGGCTTTTCTCTGCCCTTGGCTTATCGAGGTGTGTGACACCTATTACTGAGTTTTTCTTTGCAAATGATCTCTGATGAGAAACCTGAAATGGTGATGGGAAACTGAATGACACAAACAAGGTGTGACATTTAAAAATCAGTCCTGGATTTGTGGGGTTTTTTTTAATCCCAGTGAAGGGCCTTGGTTGTGAGACTGTCTCTTTTCTCAAGGACACAGAATACAGCAACTCAGAAGAATCACTCCCTTCCAAACCAATGCATCCTGAATTTCCTTGACCTTTAACAGTTAAATAAGTCCCTATATATTGCACCTTTCTCACAGTAAGATCCAGAGGAATATTTTTACTTCTAGGCTATCTGCTAGACATATTTATCCAGACTTTTACATTGAGAGTATCAGAGTTGGAGAGCAAAAATATTCAAACTGATCAAAATAAAGATGGATTACCCAATTCTACTCGAGTTCTCTGGTCTGCACACAATGTGTAAAGCAGGCCCCCGTGTTAACTGCAGGATCTGTGGATAACACAGGGAGGATGGCCAAGGGAAAGGAGCACTCCAGGAAACTTACTTCCAAAATTAGGGAATAACATGACTATGTCAGAAAATGTCAGAAGTGAATTCCAGAACAATTTTCAGAGTTATTCCCTCATATCAGAAAGAACTGTTAGCCAACAAATAAAATTGGGTTATTTTGACATGGATTTTGTTCCTTGCCAAGGAGAGAGAAATGGAGTAGATTTTTCTCTTACTTCTAACAGTGTTTGATGGTCTGAAAATGGTTAACTAATGATAATAAAATCTGTACTTAAAATTTAATTCAGTTCTGTAATTATATTTCTTATGCATGGAGACAGAAATAAACTAGAGGAAGAACCTATTAGCCCTTTTGCATGTATAATTGAACATGTTTGATATTACTGGGTAACCTTTGTAAGCAACTGGCTTTGAGTTTATGCAAAGAGGTGAACACTTTGAATACATAAATAACAATAAGAGCAGATAGGTTTTTGATTTTGCATTCTGTTCTTTTCTTGTTTGTGTCTGTTAGGTACAGTCAGACATCCCTGGCTTTATCTGGCTATCCATAGAAACATCTGAGAGATCTGACTTTTGCATCATTTGGATGCAGTAATGAATAAGAACTGACATCAAATATCAATATTATTGGCCCAGCTAAATGGTAGCTGACATCCAACTGGACTGCTGAGGAGGTAAACAAAATTGAATTTTTTTTTTTTTTGTTTAAAAAATGTCTGACATTATTTGCCCTTCAGTAAATCAATGGAGGAATGGCCTAGATGCTGCTTGCATTTCAGCCTGGGGAGGTAAAATTGGGCAGTAGTTCTCAAGTATATTTTTCATAGCCTTTTAGGTTTTCCTAATATAACTAATAATTCTAAAAATACTTCTTTTTTGTTTTAGGGAAACTTGGTAACCACTGTAATGATTCCTAAACCTGCAGATATGACACAAACACAGCATGGGAGACACTTGGCATACTTTTATTTGGACACAAACACATATATAAGGGAGCAAATCTTGTTCTGCTTTAAATTCATGACTCAACCAAGGATCTTTATACTTCATTAGCATTGGTGATTTACCATTGCAAAGGAGATACAGAGCTTACCTGAAATGCTGTTTGGGCCATACCCCTGAACAAAATAAATATCTGAAACATTTTTCTCTACAAAGTTACTGTGTTAAGGAAACATGGGGCTAAAAGGGATGGTAACAGTAACTTTCAGGAGGAAAGTTGCCTTTTTCTATGTCCTCAATTCAAAAGCCGCCATGTGAGTTTTGCTCAAATTTTTTCAAACGTTCCACAGGCAGAGAACCAACTTGGAAAAGTGCAGGATTTCAAATGCTGCTGGAAGTGTTATCTGTTCAGTCCTGACATAGCCACAAGTGCAGAGGTTTCTCCAGGGCACTGTGACTCCTGTGCCCCAGCAAGGCAGGACCCAACAAATGGGCACATTCCAGGTGCCAAGCTGGCAGTTCTGCTCCATAGAGAACAGGCTAATTAGGGATTCTCAGCAATAGTAAGAGCTCTGGCTGCAAACCTTGCCCACTTAACAAAAAAAACCTATTAACTACAGTTTCAGAAGCATGGTGTAGTAAATAACTCAGATTTAATCAGTTTCACAGGGCTTAATGAGGATTTATTCAATTTGTATAAATGCATTATTCTTTTTTAGCTGCTTCTTCACACAATACTCTTACCCAAAAATATCCCTAAATATTTGGCACTGCCTGGATGGCTTTCTGATCTAAATTTGTTCCTTGTTTTTGTGTAATTAGAATTTCATATTCTTTCTGAACTCCTTTTGGCACCAAGCAACCCAAGTCAGGATTTACCACAAGCCCACTGAAGTGATGTAGGAGCCCACTCCAAGTGACCTATGTCCAAGCAGAAAAAGGAGTGAATCCCTTGGGATCTCTCACCATTATAGCTCTGTGACCATGTACGCAACACTTCTGGCAAAACATGGGATGTGCAGACATTGGGATAAAAGAAAATATAACAAAACAAACAAACAAAAAACCCCAAATAAATAAACAAACAAATGTAAGTAGGGTTTTTTCAGCAATCAGCCTTCAGTATTGTCATTGAAGACTTCCTGGGCCAGGTGTAAGCATTAGGTTGGACACTCTGGAAGCAGTGTTGCACTTTGTCCAAACAGTCCATTATCAATGTCCAAAATCTTTTCCATGAAAGTATTGTTGAAAAAATGGCTGTTTCTACAAAAACATTTTTCCTCATAAAATACGCATTTTTAACAAAAATATTGACTCTCAAAACACCTTAATCAGCTTGCTTAGGATGGAATATTTTAATTTTTTGATGAGCAAACTCTAGGGGGCAAGAAAATAGTTCTCAAGTGCTATATTTGGCTGAAATATAGCACTTGCTTTGCTAGTCAGCCAGTGGGACAACTGTTAGTTGTACAACTCAGGGCCACTTTTTAATTTTTCAGTAGCAGAGTTAACTTATACAACTGCAATCACAGCTTCTGAAGTTATATTCCTCACTCACTTTGACCAACGCTGTACCAAATGTTTCCATTTTTACTAATTCAATCACTGAGAATGTCAACCAATGATTTTAGTCTAGAGTTAATGCCAACTGTAATATTCCTTACCAAAACAACATGCTTATCTGGAAGGTTATCAACACGTGGTCTTTCAGCATCCTTAATCATTAATAATTAATCATTATAGATCACATGAGGCCCTTTGTAAATTAATACCCACATTAAAGAAACTGCTGTGGTATCTCCACAGTATTTCCCTCGCCATGCTTGCTCCTGTCAAATCCTCTCTGTTCCCCACCACAGTGTCTCAGGGCACTGAGAGGCAGGTTGTGCCTGTCAAATACAGATACATGCACATGGCCAAGAAAGAATTAAGATGCCTTGGGAATTCCTATTTGCTTTCCTGACATCACTTTATCCCATACCTTCTGCTGTGCCAGCCCCTGGGGTTTGCCCTACAAACACACAGGGCTGACAGAGCAGTTAGAAAAGCAGCAGCTGATACTGAGCAAGAAGAGACTATTCAGGATTTCCTGCAGGAAAAATTAGTATTTTGCTCTGCTCGTAATGAATGTGTCAGTGGGAGCTCGGGGAGCAGGAACACCACAAAGTTATTCTTCAGGAAAGATGGTCTCTGAGAGAAAAGGCTGCTAGTGGCAGCAGAAACCAGCACATGGCTCAGCACTTCCACACCAATTTTAAAGAGCAGTGTGGGCAGGAGAGCTGCAGAAATCACACATGATTATGTTAATTGGGGGTCGTGGTTGAGACAGATGACATGACCTTCAGTGATTCATATGACAAAAGCTCTTATTGTCCCTGGACCTTTCTCAAATAGAGAGTTTGACTCTCCCAGATATACACATGTGATTGGTTGGGGTCTTAACACACCTATTTATTTCCCTGGCCATGCATCTGCACTTAAGGTTCAATGAACTGGCTGGGATCCTTCGGATGTGTTCAAATCCATCCTATCATCCCTCACCCAGGCACTTGTTTACTCCTAGGCAGGTTGAGTCCAGGGGGCTGCCCCAGAGCCAGCACATGACAACAATACATCACAAATGTTTGGGTCATTTCAGAGTATTTCACATAGCCTCTAAGAGCTATTCAGGTGAAATTCCTCCCCTTCCAAAGTTATCAGTCATTCAGACAGCAGTCTGTCACCAATCCCAGTCAAAACGGTTCCTTTCAGACAACAACAATAAATTAACCAGCCAGGGAAAAAAACCTAGCAAAAAATTGCATTTAAATAAAGTAATGAATGATCTCAACAGAGGAGAATGGCTTAGACATCACCACTGATCAAAGGAGGAAGGAGGGAGCAGCAAGGAGGGGGCAGCTCTATTGTAACAAGCACTGGGGCTCTGGTCTGGCTGGCAGCTGGGGCCACTCTGAGCCACCACTGATTCTGAATCAGCCCCAGAGGTCTCTGTGTCACCTAGGAGCAGGACAGCATGGGCCAGAGCAAGGAACATGATGGTTAAAGGGAAGAAAAAAAGGAAATTTGCATGCAGAACTTACCTTCTTGTTGAATGTAGCATGATTACAGGAATGCACATGACCCTGGAATGTGTAAACACGGAGACCCTAGGAGTGAAACAAAAAGAAGCATTTAAATAAGTTAGAGCAATGTAACTTATTCTATAGCCTTGGTGTAAACAGAAAGACCTTGATTTTATAGCTGTGTGGAAATCAGGACACACTGTGTGCTAAAAAGCCAGCTCCTGGTTGCTAGAACAGGAACACATTTCTCACATTACTAAGGATATATCTCCTTACATCACATAACAGCCAGCAGAAAAGGTGCATCCAAATATCCCCAAGTAAAAATATCTCCCTGGCTGGAGGATGGAATTAGAAGGTGGAATTGCTCCTTCCAAAACACTGAGCTCTTGCTCTCAGGCAGTGAGTCAGTACATGTCTCTTGCTATTCCACACACACCATTAAAGGCTTCCTTAAGGAATCAAAGGCATGAAATCCAAATTAATTATCTTTTGTCATCTCCCACATTAGGCCATAAGTGACCTACATAGTGCAGTAACATATGTCAGATGTCATCATTGAAATCTGGCTTGTTCTCCCAGTACAGGAGCCATCCAACCACAGCACCTCCTGCTAAAAACCTGAAATATTCAGGATGGCAAGACAGGGGTACTGAAAAGAGATGCTCTTCTGTTTTCATAGAAACCACTGGCTTCATGGGTTAAAAAATATTTTCTGTTAAAAATGAAGCCCAGCTTGGAGCAGTGCAATCAAATGTTGAATAACAAATTTTCTCTCTAAGAAAGCATTTTATTAACACTGCAATTGAAAGACAGTTTGTTGCATTTTTCTGGAGAGTTGAAAAAACCCAAACACAAGATCTGAAATTCCACTACTCATCCTAGTCTTGAATCAATCTAACAGGAACAGGGGTAACATAGGTTAATCATACCTCTGTCATGCTTTTGGAGTTTATATAATCAGCTTAATCCCATTTTTATTTTCCTCATTAAAAAAAAAAAAAACACTCCTACTCTGATATAAGAAATTTGAATTTTCTTTTTCACTGACAAAATCTCCTACATTTTATCATCAGCATGTCTAGCAGCATATTCTCACTATTTGCCACAAACCCTTTCAGAAAGCAGTTAATGAGGTTTGACCACAACGTAATTCTGAAGGGACACTCCTCAATAATGCTCTGTGGTTCATATTATATCTCTGAACCACTTAGGAGAACTCAGCCCAACAAAGCAGCAGTTGAAGGGGATTACATTGTTGTTGTAAATATCTCAGGGGTTAAGAGCAAAGAGGGAAAGAAGCTATTAAGGCTGAAGAGCAGTGTTGATGCAGGAACATATGGGGATTCATTATCTGCAGATAAATTCCAGTGGAAAATTAGGAGACAGTTCTTGAACAGTGAGAAACAGAAACTTACTCCACTCTAAGTAGTGGGGATAAAAAAAAAAAATCTCATTACTATAAGAAGCTGCTTTAAAAGTCTGGAAATAAATGACCTTCTCCTGTATGTGATCTTTTGCCTGGACTTGGAGACCAAGGAGGCTCTCTCCAGCCTTGCTCATATGGCATTAGAATACAAATCTCTGATAAAGCCCAGCATTTAATGCTGCACAGAATTCCTTTTGTTTAAAAAAAGTCACCCAAAGAAGGGAACAGGCAACTTTGGCAAGTGTCATTTTGTATCTCATTGTATTTTCCATTTACCTCTCTCTGTTGAAGTAGTTTCTGCTTCAAGGCCACATGGCTAATGTGATCATACTAGGAAATTGGTATTATTCCCATAAAAGGATTGCAAGGCACCAAGAGAAAAAGGCTCTTTACTATTAAAAGCTCTGTATCTAAAGAGCACACCATCCACTTTAAGCATAAAAAGGTTGCCAGAGCACAGTTCTTGAGTCCTCCAGAGTTTTCAACAGAGTTACAAGGGGAAAGAGTGCTTAAAAACCCACTCCAAAACCTCTGCATATTTATAGGTTAGATATTAGATATAGGCTGGATATGAGGAAAAGGTTCTTCCCCCAGAGGGTGCTGGGCACTGCCCAGGGTGCCCAGGGAATGGGCACAGCCCCAAGGCTGCCAGAGCCCAAGAAGCCTATGGACAATGCTCCCAGGGACAGGGTGGGATTGCTGGGTGTCTGTGCAGGGCCAGGAGCTGGATCAGTGATCCCTGTGGATCCCTTCCAGCCCAGCAGATTCTGTGATTTCTAAGTAATAAAACATGAACCAATAAATGCTGACACAAGAAAAACTTAAATAATTACTTTCCAATTACAAATTCACCGCCGGAATAGAAACGCGATCACACAAAATTCCCTAAGACTGACAGGCAAATTAATTTGATAAAGGTAACAGGATAGGAGACAGAGATAACCAAACACACATAAGCAGTCTAGTGAGAAAAAATGTCAAGGACATGAGGTGTACCTTGTGGCCCAGCAGCAATATCGATTGCATCCAGCCCATGGTAACAAACCAAGTGCTGGTGCATGTTTTGCATGTAGAAAGTAGCCCTTGTAAAATAACTGCTGCTGCTCAGCAGGGTGTAGTATTTACCCTCAGACACTCTCAAATACCAACACACACACAGCAACCTTTCCACAAACACAGAAAAAGCATGCTGTCACAAAGCACTGGAAAAAAGAAAACACACGGATGCTGCACAAAATGGATGTTAACTTTCAGCTTTCCCTCCATAAGTCAATTCAGTATAA
This sequence comes from Toxostoma redivivum, assembly GCA_013397375.1. Lineage (NCBI taxonomy): Eukaryota > Metazoa > Chordata > Aves > Passeriformes > Mimidae > Toxostoma > Toxostoma redivivum. The sequence continues at coordinate 157,960 of VXBI01002441.1, forward strand.
ACCCTCTCAAAAGGATTTTAATAAAAGTAATGATTATGATAATAAAAGTGAGACAAAGGCAATGGTTCTGCAAAGTGTTTCTCAATACTATCAAAACTTAATTTCCAAAATGCCACTTTATTTTTATTCAGTGCACAGCTTGGGTTTTCTTTACCAGCACTGGGAAATCTGAGTTTTGCAAACATAAAAACAAATCTGGAAAGCTACTTCTTAGCTGTAATAGCTCAGGAAAAAAGCAAATAGTAATAGATATTCTGTGGACCAAAACTCAAGTTAGCACTGAGCTTTCAGCACCAAGAGCTCAGCAGTTAGTTAATGAACTCCCTTTTGCACATGCATTCTGCTTTTCAGGCTTTAAATATAAAATAATCCACTAGAGCACCACCAGTGCTTCATGCAGTGTGGAACTGAACAGGGTGGTTGTGCACCTGCCATTTCAGTGCATTTTTTGAAGGTTCAAGTTGAACAAGAACAAACATTTGGGGCTTATATCACAAGGAAAAGAACAGGGAAAAAGGAGGAGATTGACATTAGGACAGTTCTTAGGGGAAAATTAAAGTCCTTTGCTGTAGCCTGAAGGTCTCACTGACCATCACCCCTTACAGAGGGAACAATCACAAACTGAGAGCAGCAACAGAACACCAGAGCAGAACTCTGAAACTGGAAAAAGGCCCGCTTCCCCCACCTTTAACCTGTGGGGTCTATCCAGTCTCATTGCATGGGACACTCCAGCAGTATAAATCATGGAAAATACACTATTACTGTCAACTGAGTCTTGACTGAAATATTAATTGAGGAAATCTGAGTTCCACTCCCTCCTTGAGCTATTGTCCAATTACATTATTACCCATACATTCTTCCTCTGCAGGAAATACATAGATAACAGCAACATTCAAAGAAAACAAAATATAAAGTGTTCTGCATCATTGAGGTTTTGGAGTTTTATAATTATTATTCACACATCCACACACATATATAATTTTCCAGTCTGAAATCCAGAAATTAACATTAGAATCAGTGGTTAGAAACACCCTGGCATTATGCTGTGGAGCCTATCAACCTCTCAGCTTCCACTGAACACAGGCATTAATTGCCTGCCTTGGACTGGAGCTACCTAAAAGACTCCTGAGAGAGAAAACATTCCTTTGTTAGAATGAAATCTGGTATTGTGGAAAAGCAGCCTGATCTTTGGAGCTATGGATCTGTGAGCAATAATCCTGCTGCAAAATTAGTTAAACAAGGTTTCTAAATTCAAATTATTTTTTGTTCCGACTTTCAAAGGATAAAAGCCCAAGATTTGGGAATCAATAGTAAAATTCTGCTGTAAATCCTCCCTATTGTGTATCCACATAGATATAGGAATATCAGGGTAAGACAAGACAGGCTGAAGACAATAGTAATTAATTTGCTTCTTTGCATTGCAATAATTAAGTTCAACCTTTAACTATGTAACACAGCAGCTGAATCTTCCTATACTTATTTTAATTACCATTTCAGCAGCAACAAAATAAATCTCCCAAACTTAATAAGCCATACTGCAAGCACCTCTGGAGAAAACACACAGCCAAAACCTGTAGGGTATCATTTAAAAGCTACTCATGTTTCTCTGCTCTTCTGGTTTTCTTTCTGGATTTTGACTGCCTTGCTGTACATTAACATCTGACATGAGCAAACTTACTTTGCAAGTCCAGAATCAAGATAACAAATCCATTAAATCAAGCTGGGTGTAATATCCAAGTCACAATAGGTAATTATCTTTATGAGTTTGATATGAGCTTTTAGATAACAACATTCGAGTATGAGATTTATCTAAACAGTGTTCAGATAGGAGATTTATTTGTAATTTCTTGGTTCATTTAGAAATTAACTCAAAGAAATAATGTTCATTCAGAAGGACAAAACTGAGAAAAGTGTTCAAACCATGAAGCACTCAGCTGTGGAAATGTTCACCTCATTCTCTTTATTAAAAACAAACAAAACCTCCCAACAGTTCTTCATGAAAGGTTTAATTGTATTTGGAGGAAAATGAAAGTTCTGAGCTTACATAGGTAGAATTTTTGCAGCAAATCAAACAATGTAATGCTCTGGAAGCTCCCTTGGCTGGATCTGAACTTTTCCTAAAGCAAGGAATGTTCAGTGTGCTGTGATTTCTGGCTACTGACTCACTGGAAAGCTCTAACCTTCCTCTTTCCTTGCTCCATTTTCATAGCAAAATGCAAAATTAAAACTGTGCATTCTTCTCCTTGCCATGCCTTATTTCCAACATGGCCTGTCTGCCTCACCAGCACTGGGGAGCTCTGCAGGAATGTGGGAATGTGGCAGATCCAGCAGAACTGTGACTCCTGTCCCTCCGTGCTGCAGGGAATCGTGTCCTTGCCATGATGTGCATGGAGACATCAAAAGGGACTTGGATCTCCTCATGAGAGCAAAAGGAAACTCATTTTCATGGGATGTGATGGGTAAGCACAAAAACTGGAGGGAAGAGCCTAAGAATGTCTGCCCCCCCTAGTTCTGCAAAGCTTTCCCAGGCCATACCAACCCTATGAGGTTCAACAAGGGAAAATGCACTGGGATGAGGCAGCCCTGGGTGTATGGACAGACTGGAGAATGAGGTGCTGGAAAGAGGCACCAGGGGACTCTGCCCTGTTGGATCTGAGCCAGCAGGGACATCCCTGTCCTGGGGATCAGGCTCAGCACAGCCAGCCAGGCTGGGGAGGGATTGTCCTGCTCTGCTCTGGGCTGGGGGGGCCTCACCTCCAGTGATGTTTGGGGGCAGTTCTGGGTTCCTCAATGTAAGAAAGATATTAAACTATCAGAAAGCATCCAAAGGGCAACAAAGATGGTGAAGGGCCTGGAGGGGAAGCTGTATGAGGAATAGCTGAGAGCACTTGGTCTGTTCAGCTGGAGGAGACTGAGGGGAGACTCACTGGGGCCTGACACTTCCTTGTGAGGAGAAGAGGAGAGGTAGACACTGATCTCTGTTCTGTGGGGACCAGGGAAGGACCTGAGAGAATGGTCTGAAGCTGTGTCAGGGGAGGTTTGGGTTGGATATTTGGGAAAGCTCCTTCCCCCAGAGGGTGTGGGACACTGAATAGGCTCCCCAGGGAATGTCAAGGCCCCAAGGCTGGCAGAGCTCCAGGAGTGTTTGGACAATGCTCTCAGGGGTGCACAGGGTGGCAGTTCTGGGGTGCCAGGGGATGGACTCAGTGATCCTTGTGGATCCCTTCCAGCTCAAGCTCTTCTGTTGATAACTCATTCCAGCTGCCTCCTGCACACCCCAGGCTCTGTTGTGTCCCCCAGGCCAGAGCTGCTCTCTCCATCTGCCCATCCTGTTCCACGCACAGGGCTCCACTCCCAGCAGGGCAGAACCTCAATCCCAGTTACACCAGAGGCTTCATGGGCACGATCAGTGAAGTGCCTGAGCAGTCAGAACTGAGCAAATCTGAAAAACAGTTTTACCATCTGTCACCACAGGGTTTACTCCATTAACTCAAGCATAGAACCTTCAGTGCAAAGTTTGCTTCTGCTCTCATCACATGGATTAGACCCTGGGGGGAAGAATCACACAGAGGAGGTTTCTGGATATTAGACCAGGGGTAAGGCCAAGGCATTACTCAGATGTTTTGTAATCTCTTCTTTGGGGAATAAAATTAACTTGCCATCATTTGTGTGCTCTGTTATATGAGGATTCACAGAGGCAGGTGTGTGCACCAAAACTGAAGTACATCAGCTGATGGGCTCTTTTTTAAAAAAAAAAAAACTTAAAAAAATTCACTACATCTTCCCAAAGAAATGGAAAAGAATTTAGAATCTCTTTAAAATGCATGAACTTTTATAACAACTTTCATACAGTGAGACATTAAAAACTCAAGAAGCAGCATTTTCCTAAATCTGGTAGGTAACAAAAACTAGAAAGAGAGCTCTGCCTGCCAGCTAAGCCCAGCACCATGCTTTTCATCACAGACCAGCCTTCCTTTCACTTCACAGTTAGTAACACCTGCTATTAAATATGTCAAAAAAGACTTAATTAACCTTGCTCTGGAATACCCCTGAATTACCTCATTTGTGCAAGTCTGAACTTTCACCTGAATGCAGTATTAATACACCTTTTGTACCAATGATGCAGGCATATTAATTTTTCATAATTGAGATGGCAAGTATGTTTCTAGGCCGAGACCTTGTATGCTAAATCTGTTCAAAGTGAACCTCTAAGGCTCTCCTAGAAAATCTTAAAAACAGGAGTATATAGTAGAAATGCTGACAGATTATATTCTTGCCAGCATAATACAACCTGACTCAAAGATAAATGTTTCATGAATTAAAAAAGTTGAAAAAAGCTTCTCTGTATAGCTTTGTTCTTGAGATGAAAGTGAATTATCTTTTTGTCTTCTTCTGACACTTGGATTTTTGTACTGCAGTCTGCAGAAAACTGTAACTACAGGCAGTATTTAAACAGACATGACCGTGTGGGATTCTCTCCTCTCACAACTCCTGTAAGAGACATCAAACTTCCAGCTGCATAAGGAGGAACAAAGGCTTTTTGGGAAGCAGATCCTCTCCTGTACCTGCTTCTGTGAAGAGAGAGAAATGTCACCTCCAGTTGAAGAGATCACACACGTGAGCACAGTCCCACCTGCACAGCCCTGACAGGACAGGCAGGGAGGGCAGGGAGAAAAGCCTTTGCTGGATCCATCATTCCTCTACAAGAAAATAAACAGGATAAAAAAATCCCTCCAAGATATAGAAATTCTTTCAGTGAGAGCAGAGCTGTGTTTTACTGCCCTGGTTGGTACTGGCAGATGGGTTCATCAGCAGAAGCTGCTGCATCTTCCTAAGGATCCCTAAGGCAGCTGGACAGACATCACCCAGCCAGCACCAGGAAAGCCAAATCCCATAACTAATCCCATTGCTATCCAGTGTAAACTGGGAGTTTCAATTGTCCAGGGAGGGAAGGATCAGCAGTGCAGGGGCCAGGGAAATCCTGCTGTAAGTAATGTGCTGCAGCTCCTTAGCTGCAGATTAACCCAGGAACTTTGAGCACTTTCAATTAACTTGGCATTCCATGGCTTTGCAAAACAGAGCAGCCATTTCCAGGAGAGCAATGCCTGAATGACAGGAGCCTGCTAGGGCTGCCTAAAATTAAACACCATGAGCTCTATTGCTTTAATGTAAAAAAAGATCAAAAAGATGAATTATAAATGAGCGGAAGCTTTTGGTGGAATATAACTGGAAAAGTTATGAGTCTAGTGCAAGCATAGAAAAAACACAAAATCATTTCTGTTGGCTATGAAAATTAAATCATATGAAGGCAGAATAAAACAATGAATACACAATTAAATTATATATAAGAAAAAGTGAGAGCACCACATGTGGGAAATAATCTTCTCCTTATCTGACTATGAGAAGTTGCATATGAGTCTGAAGGGCTTTAGTGCTCTTAAAAACTGAAGCTAAATTTTGGCCAAAATGCCAAATTGTTGCCTTCTGTGAATTCCTATCAGAACAATGATTTCTTTTTTTCGTAGCAGGAGTAAGGAAAAACTAAGTGGCTTTAAATGCAGCAGCCAGTACAGAGACAAAAGCAGGTACATACACAACCATGTTTATAAAGTAAGACAAGGGAGGTGGCCTAAACATTTTAAAATGTTTTAAAATTTTGGCTAGAAACACTGAAGAGGTTATTCATTGGGAAAAAGAAGTCCCTGCAAGAAAAAATAAAAAGAAGAAAAAAGTGACTGTGTAGTTAAAAAAAAAGTCTTTAGATATCAAAATTAAAATGAAAAAATCACCAGTGGAAGAGGAGAAAACATTGGAATCAGCTCTTAAAAATGCACTGTCCACAGATTCTCTACACCAGACCCTGCTTACACCATCTACAGATTCTCAGTGAAAGGAAAAAAAAAAAACATTGTAAAAGCCCCTCAAAAATATTCCTATCCTTCAGCAATTTCAAATTCAGAATTCTGTAAGTATTTGAAATTGCAGAAGGATAGGGATATTTTTGATTCAAATTCATTCCATTCATTTTGATTCAAATTCATGCCAACATTTTCAACAGTAGAATTTTCTAGAGAAAAAAGAAAGTATTGCAAGAAGGTCTGGGTAGTACTGGGAGTAGTTCTATTTTTGGTAAGTCTGCTCAATAGCTAAGCTTTATTTTTCATCATAGCACTGCTGCTCCAAATAAAAACCTCTATTCAGTCCTGGTGCAAATGGAATTAGGCAAAACACCAATTTTTAAATTCTTACCTGCTTGAAAGAGTTTACTGATCACTCCACAGCATAATTATTTTAATCATTAAAAATATACTCTAGTGGTTTAGCTTTGTTAAGTTTATTAATGTTTCCCAATAAACTTAATGACTGAAAAGACATAAGAACACATATAGTTTCTAATCCATCTATACTGGCACCACAACTGATGACTGCATTTAAGGGACCAGAGCATGCAGCTATTTATGTCACCATCAAAGAAGTAGAAGTAGAGGGGTTAACTAGAAAACCTTTAGTGGGAATACCCCACAACAAAATTAATATGTCATTAAAAAGTTGCACGTATGTCCATAAATACATAATCCTTCATGTGCAATAAGCTGTCAAATAAGAAAAAATACTGAAAAAATCATGCCAAAGCAACATGAAATTTTCAAAGAATGCTTTTGTCAGGGATGATAACAACATATAGGAATTGAGAAGCAAGAACTCTTCACCTGTTTTAGCATTATTTTCCCAAGATATTCACAGCCTGGCAAAAGACTGCAGTGACACTGAAGAGAAGCAAAACTCCTGGCAGCCTTTTCAGAGGCCTCTTGTAAAATTACAGCACGATTACATTACCTCTTAAATAAAAAAAAATAAAGTTCCTCACAAAATTCAGCCTGTCAGAGTTGCCAGGATTAGATCTGGGACCAAATGTATTATGAGTGAGCTCAGTGCTGTATAAATACTAGATCCATTATTCAAACAGCTTGCAGGACACCACCAGCTTGATTTTAAAGTCACAAAATCTCCCTGTGAAATCTCTGCCCTGGGATTTTTCCCCAGGAAAGGAAGGGCTGTGGCTGGGGCAAGGAGATGTAAACAGCAAGGTCCCACTAAAAGAGATCCAGACTAAAGAATTCCAGCCTTGGGGTTGGTGAGTTATTAACAGCAGCAGGCTCTGTAATTGTTGGTGAAATAATCTCATTGACACATACAGCTAGGAAATAGAGGGCTCATTAACAAAGCCTCCAGCCTTTATTAGATCATATAAATAACCAAGAGTGCCTGCAAAAGATCGATTACAGCCTTTAAATGTTTACTGAATCAGTGTTTAATTAAGACAATTTTAATATGCAAATCAAGCCTAATTATCATCATTTGTTAATGTTAGTCTGCCTGAGCTCTAAACAACTACAGCTGCAAATATGGTAACACCATCATATTTCTCCTGCTTTTTTCCCCTACAAAGAGCTGCAGAGGAAATGATGGAGTTGCACTCCCTGTGTGTGTGTGGTTCCTTACAACACCGCATTTCCATCTGCTCTTTGAAGGTCAAAAAAGTGCTCAGCGTAGCATAAAATGCAGTGGAAATGTTATGCATTTCTCCACCCACTTAATTAATTAATTAATGTATTTCCTACCCCAGCTCCTCTGGGAGCTTCTTTTCGTGAATATCTGCCCTTGTTCCACGCAGTGATTGAATAGGGGGGTTTCTAACACAGATCTTTGTCGCTCAGAAGCTGATACTGGGACTTTTTCCTCTCCCAGTTTCCTCTGCCCTGGGAATGGTAACCTTCCCATGCTGAGAAGCCACAGCACTGTGGCAAAGCCCCTGGAAAAGAAAGTGTGAAGCAAGCACAGCCTTCAGCGTTGTGATGGGAGAAAACAAATATCTGTATTCTTGTTCTTGAAGAAGTAAAAGTAAAGCCTCAAAACCTCCAGGAATTTGTTTTGGGAAAGAGGGTGGGGCAGCTGCAATACAATCCTAGTAGAAATAATTTTCTTTTCTGGGCACTGCTGCTCTCCTGATGGCACAATGAGCTGCACAGATTAAAATGAAGGAAGGGAACCACTGCCTGCTGGGCACTATTGATTTGTTGTTGAATGCTTACACTGACAGCGGGGGAAATATGAAATGCTCCTGTTTGCAACATTTCACAATGTAGAAAGTCACTTCTTTGTTTTTCTTTGCTATTATTGTTTTCTTTCTTCACATTCCTGCTCCTTTGGAGCCTGTAGCTGCCAAGCCCTCAGCAGGTTGAGGGCAAAACTACTTGTACTTTCTGTAATATATTCGGTATTTCTAAGGAAAAGAAGTCCTCATGGAAGGAAAAAAAGGACATGCAGTTACAAAAGGCCATGAGTCTTTCGAGACAGAATGAATAAAAAAGCAATAATCAGAGGAGAAATGAAAGACAAGAGATGACTTGAAAAGCCCCCAGTTCAAATGGGAGCAGAGTGGCTTTCATCAGCATCTGGACAGGCTGGAGGATGAAAGGGCTCTCCCTACAGGAACCACATTTGGGTTCATCTGGGTAGAGATCTGTCAGGAAGTCACTTCCCAGCTTCTTTTTGAAAGGTTTTCTCTGCAGACAGCCTTGGAGAACAGGGCATGTCCTATAAAACCTGGGCATGTTACTGCTCACACAGCAAGTTAACACCAAAGTTGGGTCAGGCTAGAGCAGAAATTTGGGCTGGGGGACAAAGCCTTAAGCAGGAGGAGCCCTGCAGGCAGTGAAGAGCCAAGGCTGGAGAGGGGGCTCCAAGACACAGGCAGGAACCAATTCTCTGCCTTCCTAATATGTTCCCAGAGGGAATTGTGCAGGACTAACAACCCCTTAGCTGTGGGTGCTTCTGAACCTGAGGAAAGCACAGGAATTTGAACTGAGTCATGCAAGGAAGAGCCTGCAAAGTTTAGTCTTCTAAAGTTCTCCAGCAGCTGTTACGAAAGATGTTGGCACTCTCTTACCCTTCATTAGAGAAAACATCCAGGATTTTCAGAGCTGGAAATGCAGTGGAACTGTGTGCAATGAGTGAAACAAGTACACTTCAGGAAATACCTGCAAATCCAAGAGCAGGGAAGAAAGACTGGAAATCAAGTGCCAGCTCAGGCACTTGTAGGAGGCTTGGCAGAGAAGTTCCATGCTCAGACATGGAAAACAAACACCTTGGAGCTATTCCACCAGGACTAGGGCAGGGAAGGGAACACCAGAGGAGCACTTCACAAGTTCTGTTCATTCAGACCTTCATTCCTCACTGCAGTGCTGCCTTGGCTGGTTTTGCACAGGGGATGTTTCCCTAGGAGTCACCAGCCCTGGTGTGATTCAAACCCACAGCTACTGATGGGAGAATTCATGGCTGAGTTCTCATTTTCCCAGTCACCTTCAGGCTACTCAAGTAACCCTGGACAAGAGACCTTCTTGTCTGTCCCAGCTGCAACTTCCCATCATAGGAAGTGCTGTGCCCTGCTACATCTGCTCCAGTTTTCCCATCCAGTTACATACAAAACCTGCTACAAGTGAGGAAAGTTCTCTTACTGAACAATTACTCTGCTGTCCCCACTATTTTTTCATGTTCTCCAGTTTAAACTTGTTATTCATATCAAAAATGCACTGAATGCATTTTGATATCTGGGCCCATTATATGCAATGTCCTTTCACTTTGTATCCTGTTAAAGGTGATGGAAAGTTACAACATTCCCAAACCTCCTCCTATCTCAGCAAGGTGAAACAATTCCTGAGTCAGACATGGATCTGACAACTTCCTAAAACACACAGACATATCTCAAAGCAGATATTACTGTCAAAACCCGAAGAGTTTTAAAAATTAATTCAGGAAAAAAAAAAATCTGCATTAGACATGCACATCAACAACTCTGCCCCGTAGCAATGTTCAGGCATCCTCCAAATTAAATGGCACTTCTTAAGCAGAGATCTGCTCTGGGCTCAGCCACTTGAACATCCAAGTTCAAGCAGGTGAACATTTTCAACACAATTTTGATTAGCAAAGAATGAAGTGCAAACTAAGCTTTGTCTTTTCAGAAGGCAAAGGCAAAAAATTATATCTATTTTTAAAATGAGAAGTGCCTTCCTTGAAAAAATGCTTCCATTTGGGTTTGATTACAACCCCCCAAGATACTATTTTTATTTTTGCTCTTTCTCCTTTCCTGTCTCCCTCATCACTAGGGTCAGCACACACAGTTATCTCTTGATCTGAGAAGTAATTTTTTCATTAATTTTATTGGTTTTGTACTTTTCAATTTAAGCAAGAGCTTCACTGATTACTAAAAGACAGGCAAGTGTTTTTTCTTAAATTAGAAAAAATTTAGCATACCAAATATATTTTAACAAAAAGAAGCTCAAAAGGAAAGCACATAAAAATGCACGTGACTATAACTTGCATTCCAATTCTGCAAATTTTCAAATAAAATTCTAAACTCTCATGGTGTTTCCTGGCACAAGACAGGATGGCACAAGAAGCTCTGCTCTACAGAACACCACATTCTGTTCATTTTCTCTTCAGTGAACTGAACTGCAGATAAATGACCCAGAAACCAGCAGGAAATGAGGACATATCACCAACGGGGTTTTATGAATATTATTTGTTAGAAGACGTAAGTCTCTTAACAATACCTGACCCGTGACTAATTTCAGGGGGTCAGGGTGATCTCTGCCCTCCACTGTGTAGGGCATTATTCTTCTCTAGAGAAGTTCACAGGTTAATGAATAAAGTGCCAGCAAAGAAGAAATGAGACTGAGCAAGAAAATGCTCGTTCTTGGTCTCTGCTATAAATAATGCTCTCATTAAAATTCTGCCTTGGAAGAAAGGCAAGTCCATTAGTCTAGGAGCTAATTTTTACTGGCTCCTTAGATGTATGCATATTAAAAATTCAGCGTTTATAATTGCCAGCCATCAACCACCTAGTCAGTGCTGTTCTTGGAGTTTTTAATTATTTACTTCATTTGCATAGACACTCCAATTTATGATCAACCATTTGGTTATCAAGGGACAGTTTTAGTAATTCCTCTTTTACGTTTTTATTTATTCCTTCTGTCTCCCCAGCAGGAGGGCTCACAGGACCTTAGCCAAGCTAGGTGGCAGTGGGATGGGCTCATCCCCAGCCTCCCACCCTACCTCATGGCCAGGTTCCAAGGACACCTGCTGGACACCTGTATCCCCCCCTGGAGCATCACGCTGGGGTCCTAGGACAGCCCTCCCACCCAGTGCCTTCACCTTCTCTCCCTCAGCTCCTGCTGAAGTCCTCACCTGCTTCCTTGGCCCCAGAAGAGGAGGGAGGGGCTCACACCTGGGAAAGTGTTCCCTCTTTTGCTGCAGGTGCCCTGGCACGTTGTCCCAAAGCTGTTCTCCTTTGGGATTTTAGTCTGGGGCTGTGTTCTCCTCCCACAACCTCACTGATAGCCTGAGGGTACAACTGCTGTGGAACTGCCTCCAGTCCCATCCTCCCTGGGGACCAGCTCCTGCTCCAAAGCACACACTCCATGTTTCTCTCAAAGTGCTGTCTGCCCATGAGAAGGAGAGAAAACCTTGGGAGTTCTGTGGTGGCACAGGAGCCCAACCCAAGCATGTGCCCTGCAGCTGGGCATCGTCCCCCCAGGGACCACCAGCCCAGGGGACACACTGAGTCCTGAAAAGCCCCTCAGGTTTTGGTTTATCCTGAAAAACAACTGAATTACCAAACTCAAGACATGCTGTCTGTCCTCAGCAGCAATGGGAATGATTGATTTGCCATCCTGGTATCCCTGTGCCCTCCCTGGGCACCAGAGCTGGTGGCTTTTTGCAGACAGGACGCCAGGCAGCAAATGCCATGGGAGGGAGCAGCCCTGCCTGGCAGGAAGGGAATTGATTACCAATCCCTCTTTTTGCCAGGAACCACTCCTTTGCTGTAATTCATACTTTTCAACAGCCAGCCTCCAGAAGGCTTTGGGAGAAGTGAGGGCAATGACACCAGAGATTACAAATCAATCACTATTATAGAGCCTTTTATTTGGTAGGAGCTTCCGAGCAGAAAACAGATACCAAAAATATATAATATATATCCTGATTTTTTGTTAGCTGTTTCCTTTCCTTAAGCTCTTTTATGCCCTGTTTTTCTCTTGCCACAGCTGCTTACTTTGCTTTCACATCGATCTCTCTTACTACTTATTTTTCATTTATCCTTGATTTTATCTCTCTATCATCTTTCTCTCTCTTAACCTACACCATCCATAGTTATCTGGGAGGGAAGTAGAAAATGATCTATCTACTCTACACTGTCATCTTCCCTCTTGTTCCATCCCAGATCCCTCTCAAAAATGGGACAGTAACACTGACAGAGGACAGAGCAAGGTCTACATAGTTGATATTGTCCTGAAATCATCACTTAGATCACTGTGCCTGCTTTTGGTCATGGCATTATGGGGGCTTGGCACAGCAGGATCCATGCAATAAGGGAAAATTCTGGTCATGGAACGGGACATTTCTCAACAGGGCAGGAATTTTGTAAGGGTCACCATGGGTGCAGCCAGAAGGAATCAGGACACACTGTTACTCCAGAGCTGGGAACACCCTGAGCACCCAGCTCTGATTTTACTCAATTTATGCTTTCTCTCATGATTTAATTCACATTCTGTTATTAACAGAAGTGTCTATCAACAATTGACAGAAACAGACCTCAGTTCTAACAACAAACCTGGTCAAGGAACAGTTTAAATAAATCAGCAGACACAAATTTGGTAAAATAATATCAGCAGTGCTGAAAAACACCTTTTATAAAGTTAAGGCTTACTGAATCAAAGCAACTTTCTGTTCTAAAATATTAATCAGTTAAGATTCCAGTATATTGTTAGAAACTGGAAAACAGATCAAAATTGTCAAAGGGGAATATCCCAAAGTCTGGTTTTGCAGAACAGAGGTTTCCTCCATGAATTGATACAATGAAAGTTTTAAACCTATTGACTTTTCCTGCTAATGCCAACCATCCCAAGCTTGCAGACAGCAGGACACAACTCATGGGAGGTACAAGTGCCTGAGTGACCCATTTCAGATATCCTGATACAGGATATGGGATCCAAGTTCTATTCCCACTCCTATTTTGGGATAGAATTATTGACAGAACCAGTTCCAGTCAGACCTCCCTCCATCAGCAGCAGAGCAGCTCCTTTGCCAGGCACTGCCCTGCCCCAGAAATCCTTCCTGGGCATCTGCACTGAGCCCTCCCTGCTCCCCCCCTGCTATGGAGAAAATTGCCACTGGGGTGCCACCCAGCATGTCAGAGAAGCTTGCAAAATAAAGATGTTTCCACAGAAATAATTGGATCAATCAGGTTTTTATGATTAAATTCTCTTCCATCAGATAATATTCTAACCATGTTAAGAGTGATTTCGTGTTTAGCTCTGTAACAGAGCCTCTGTAATTATTTGGAAAACTATATTGTGTTTACTGTATTGATTCAACTATTGGAAATCTTGAGATCGCCACGAAATATTTCTATTTATTATGCCATTTCTGAAGTTGAATATTGCTGAAAATAAATAGCAGGCAATTATTTTAATACCCTCTTACTGCACATTACTTATGAAGATTGTTCTGAAGTGCTAAAGACAGAACCAATTTATCTAAACAGAGTTATTTAACACCAGTATGGATTAACTTTACATAGTCATGTAGGCAGCAACTATGGAACTCTCTCCTTTCCTGCTCTTAAATTAAGGAAAAGAGGGCTACTCCAGAACAAGTCAAAACATTGACTTTTATACCAGAAAGATGTCCTCCATCAAAATCTCTGCTACTTTGGTGATGCTTACAGAGCAGTTTGGTGCTATTCAGAAAGCTTATATTTTATATATATATATTTATATAATATAAGCACCATTTGCAATCCATCTTACCTCTACCTAAAAAACTGATCATTTCCTCTAAGCTCATATACACAAGGGAAGAAGATTTACAGAAAGGGAAAACAATTTTTTGTGGCTTTTTTTTTTTTTCTGTAAATGCTGGCAGAAAGCCACTGTTTTCCCAATCTGTTATTTTATGCCCCTGTGTTCAGCAGATGTTTATCTAAATCATTTAAATCTGTCCTTTCTGTTTTAGACACATTTAGTATTAAGGAACGATCCCTGAGTAACAGCATACATTAAAAGATAATTAAGGGGAAACTAAAGAAGAAAGAATTACTTTTTTCATACCCCCAGAAGACATTTATTTCATTTTGGCAGGGTAAAAAATGAGAAAATTTGGAGTAAGGTGTGAGAACTGGCGACACATATTTTTTGGGAAAAGCTTTATTATCCATTTCCTTACATGCTAATTAGGAAATGCAATCCACTTGCTAATGTTGAGTGAGCAAGAAATGTAAATTGCTCCATTAATTTGTTTAATAACGAAATTCTCAAAAGTGGCAAGTCAGACAGCAGATGGNCCACTCCTTTGCTGTAATTCATACTTTTCAACAGCCAGCCTCCAGAAGGCTTTGGGAGAAGTGAGGGCAATGACACCAGAGATTACAAATCAATCACTATTATAGAGCCTTTTATTTGGTAGGAGCTTCCGAGCAGAAAACAGATACCAAAAATATATAATATATCCTGATTTTTTGTTAGCTGTTTCCTTTCCTTAAGCTCTTTTATGCCCTGTTTTTCTCTTGCCACAGCTGCTTACTTTGCTTTCACATCGATCTCTCTTACTACTTATTTTTCATTTATCCTTGATTTTATCTCTCTATCATCTTTCTCTCTCTTAACCTACACCATCCATAGTTATCTGGGAGGGAAGTAGAAAATGATCTATCTACTCTACACTGTCATCTTCCCTCTTGTTCCATCCCAGATCCCTCTCAAAAATGGGACAGTAACACTGACAGAGGACAGAGCAAGGTCTACATAGTTGATATTGTCCTGAAATCATCACTTAGATCACTGTGCCTGCTTTTGGTCATGGCATTATGGGGGCTTGGCACAGCAGGATCCATGCAATAAGGGAAAATTCTGGTCATGGAACGGGACATTTCTCAACAGGGCAGGAATTTTGTAAGGGTCACCATGGGTGCAGCCAGAAGGAATCAGGACACACTGTTACTCCAGAGCTGGGAACACCCTGAGCACCCAGCTCTGATTTTACTCAATTTATGCTTTCTCTCATGATTTAATTCACATTCTGTTATTAACAGAAGTGTCTATCAACAATTGACAGAAACAGACCTCAGTTCTAACAACAAACCTGGTCAAGGAACAGTTTAAATAAATCAGCAGACACAAATTTGGTAAAATAATATCAGCAGTGCTGAAAAACACCTTTTATAAAGTTAAGGCTTACTGAATCAAAGCAACTTTCTGTTCTAAAATATTAATCAGTTAAGATTCCAGTATATTGTTAGAAACTGGAAAACAGATCAAAATTGTCAAAGGGGAATATCCCAAAGTCTGGTTTTGCAGAACAGAGGTTTCCTCCATGAATTGATACAATGAAAGTTTTAAACCTATTGACTTTTCCTGCTAATGCCAACCATCCCAAGCTTGCAGACAGCAGGACACAACTCATGGGAGGTACAAGTGCCTGAGTGACCCATTTCAGATATCCTGATACAGGATATGGGATCCAAGTTCTATTCCCACTCCTATTTTGGGATAGAATTATTGACAGAACCAGTTCCAGTCAGACCTCCCTCCATCAGC
This sequence comes from Toxostoma redivivum, assembly GCA_013397375.1. NCBI lineage: Eukaryota > Metazoa > Chordata > Aves > Passeriformes > Mimidae > Toxostoma > Toxostoma redivivum. The sequence goes on from VXBI01002441.1 coordinate 173,613, forward strand.
AGCAGAGCAGCTCCTTTGCCAGGCACTGCCCTGCCCCAGAAATCCTTCCTGGGCATCTGCACTGAGCCCTCCCTGCTCCCCCCCTGCTATGGAGAAAATTGCCACTGGGGTGCCACCCAGCATGTCAGAGAAGCTTGCAAAATAAAGATGTTTCCACAGAAATAATTGGATCAATCAGGTTTTTATGATTAAATTCTCTTCCATCAGATAATATTCTAACCATGTTAAGAGTGATTTCGTGTTTAGCTCTGTAACAGAGCCTCTGTAATTATTTGGAAAACTATATTGTGTTTACTGTATTGATTCAACTATTGGAAATCTTGAGATCGCCACGAAATATTTCTATTTATTATGCCATTTCTGAAGTTGAATATTGCTGAAAATAAATAGCAGGCAATTATTTTAATACCCTCTTACTGCACATTACTTATGAAGATTGTTCTGAAGTGCTAAAGACAGAACCAATTTATCTAAACAGAGTTATTTAACACCAGTATGGATTAACTTTACATAGTCATGTAGGCAGCAACTATGGAACTCTCTCCTTTCCTGCTCTTAAATTAAGGAAAAGAGGGCTACTCCAGAACAAGTCAAAACATTGACTTTTATACCAGAAAGATGTCCTCCATCAAAATCTCTGCTACTTTGGTGATGCTTACAGAGCAGTTTGGTGCTATTCAGAAAGCTTATATTTTATATATATATATTTATATAATATAAGCACCATTTGCAATCCATCTTACCTCTACCTAAAAAACTGATCATTTCCTCTAAGCTCATATACACAAGGGAAGAAGATTTACAGAAAGGGAAAACAATTTTTTGTGGCTTTTTTTTTTTGTCTGTAAATGCTGGCAGAAAGCCACTGTTTTCCAAATCTGTTATTTTATGCCCCTGTGTTCAGCAGATGTTTATCTAAATCATTTAAATCTGTCCTTTCTGTTTTAGACACATTTAGTATTAAGGAACGATCCCTGAGTAACAGCATACATTAAAAGATAATTAAGGGGAAACTAAAGAAGAAAGAATTACTTTTTTCATACCCCCAGAAGACATTTATTTCATTTTGGCAGGGTAAAAAATGAGAAAATTTGGAGTAAGGTGTGAGAACTGGCGACACATATTTTTTGGGAAAAGCTTTATTATCCATTTCCTTACATGCTAATTAGGAAATGCAATCCACTTGCTAATGTTGAGTGAGCAAGAAATGTAAATTGCTCCATTAATTTGTTTAATAACGAAATTCTCAAAAGTGGCAAGTCAGACAGCAGATGGAGGCTGTCACCACAAACCCAGCCCAATTTTGAATATTACATCAGCACACACAACTTACTGCCTTCTTAGTCATCATCAGTGCTGAGCAATATCCTTATTGTTCTAGATTTAATACAGATATTTATTCTTGACTACTCATAAGTGTTTCTGGGGTAGAAAAATATATCTAGAAAAGGTGTGCAGCCCCATGCTCACAGACTCACACTTCTGCAGGTGTGTGGCAGTTGTTTAACTCTCCTTTACAGCAAGTCACACTCCACTGGAAATACCAGGGTCTAAATTAAAAGCAATATGTGCGTTTTCCTCAAGAAAAAGAAGATTCTTTAGATTTAAAAAAAGTAAAAAAAAGAATACTCTGCAAATTCATAGCATTTCTTGCAAACTCCATTTTCTAGATTAGGAAAAGAAAGGTTTCAGAGGGATCCAATTTCAGCAAAAAATCTGCCCCTAAACCAAAATTATTCAAATATGTTACACATTTTTTTCCCAGAATAAAACTGCTTTTCCCCCCCTCACAGTATCTTGCATTACCTATCCCATTTCCTATGAACCTGACTTTTTACAAACTCCAATTACACTCAATTACAGCTGCACTTTAACTGGGTCAGACAAATTCTACCTGCATTTCCAAATGCAGTGAGAGTCAAACTCAACTTTCCATCTCGACCAGTAAAACCAGTTGCATGGCAGCACTGCAAGGAGCTGGGAAGTGGGACAGCTTTGCCACAGGTCCTGACCATTCTGCAATTTTGTAGTTTTTGCTCAAGCAACTCTTTGTTGCTTTTGCATGAATCTCATATAAATCAGGAGAGATTTAAATCAAATGTACCAACAGCCAGCACTGAGTAATCTCCTGTCCTGTGCTTTGCTCCCAGTGCAGAATTCTCTTTTCCTGTGGCTGCCAGAGCTCAAGGAGGAGAGATTGCTGGGGGATACTGCACCATTGTCACCAGCATGGGAAGATCACAGACAAAGGCTTTGTCACTGAATGTCACTGAATTGCTGAATTCTGCTTCTTGCCTACCAGCTTTGTCCCAGTGCTCCCTATCCAAATGTGATGTCTTATTTCTGAAAGATTATTGCTTCTCTATAAAACCTTTTCTGAGGGGAAAGAAACAATCAGCTGAGTAAGGGACTGGCATGTAAAATACTACCATTTGCAAAACACTGGCTTGAAATCCCCTTGGAGGCAGAGAAGCTGGGCTTGAGCCACAGAAGAGGCAAAACAGGAATGCCATAATCACATATTTATTTTTAGAGAAAATGAGAAGCTAAATAAACTGTAAAACCAGTCTTTACCAGTAAATCCTTTCTGTCCTGAAAACCACGCTGAGCAGAGTGGGAACAGCCAGTTCCCAGGGGATCAGCTGGTGGGACCTTGTTGGCAGTGCCTCATCCTGCCTGTGTTAGTGCCAGGACACTCTGAGTCCTGCAACAATTAATTTTAGTAGTGCCACAGTGAACCTCTGCCAGAAATCCGAACTTGAGAGACAATGATGTTGCTGCTGAAGATGGTTTTCTGCTCTAGGTTTGAAATCACCCTAAAATCAAGAGGGGCTTTGGGACTGCTCTCCTGAAAAGAAGCTCACAGACCTCAGCCTGCCAGGAAAGCAGGACACAAAACATCCAAACATAACATTTATGAGAGGATTAGTGCACTCACAGTTGGATTTGTTATGGGATAGTGTGGGACACCAGGATTTATGGCAGGGATGAGCAATTGCATGCTGACTGCCTTGATAAATGTGTGTCTTTGAGGTACGTCTAATTATTCCAAGAAAATAAAGGAGATGCCAGTATACACAGGAGGAGAAAACACGCAGAGGAAATTCTGTGAGCAATCCTAGGGTACTCAGAGGAGAAGCCTGTCATCAGCTGAAGAGCCTGGCAAATGTCACAGGGCAAGAAAACCTGGCTGTCAACTGCAATGACACAGCAAGTCACACCTCTGACTGGAACACTGTCTCCTTGATGGGAAATTCCAGATGGGCCCAGTGATGCAGACAGATCTCTTCCCACGTCCTCACATAAATTTCAGCATGCAATTAGCATGGATTCAGGACAGGGTACCAGAAGGGACAGCTCTCCACAGGGTCACTTCTGGCTCTGACAATGCCATGACACCACCTCATCTGCAAGGCAGCAAATGGACATGTGCTCCCATTTCTATGTGCAATCCCACAAGGATTGTCTCCTGGAGCACTCTGAAATACAACTGTACAGCACAAATGCTCCTTGTTGGGTCTCCTCTCCAGCAGCCCATGCCAATGTCTCCCAATCCACACTGACACTGTTCAACACCTGCAGCTCCTTCTCAGGACCTCTGTCATATTCTTCTAGCAATCAGGTCTGTCTCTCATTTGTATCAAATTAATCCCTTCTACAGAACAACCTAAAAACACAAGTGCAGAAAAACATCCCAGAAAGAGAGAACTGAATATGTTGTATTTCAGAGTATCAGGTGAAACATCTTGATGCTTCATGGAGGTCCCTTCCAACCCAGCATAGTCCATGATCTGTAGGTTGTTAGTGCAGCACACTGACAAGGCAAGACTCACTTTTAAATGTGCTTTTCTCATGCCCAGCACTACAGCCCAAGGGTGAAAGGGGAGATGGAAGAGAGGTGAAGGGACATGGTGAAGTGATATGGTGAAGGGACATGGTGAAGGAACACGGTGAAGTGATGTGCCACCACTTCCATGCAAATCCCTGGGGCTGTGAAGAAGACAAGAAGCACCTCCTAAGTTCCCTATCTGTATTGCAGTAGATCATCCACACTTAACATAAAACATCCTCAGCTACTCATCATGCTTCTGAATGTGGCAGAGGAATCCAGCTGTAATCCAAGGGCTGCATTTTGGCCTTGGACTGTAGCATGTGAACAACAGCTCCCCGTGCTGCTGCCTTCAGGGTGTCAGAGCACAGAACTCTTTAACACCTGGGAGCGCCTGGCAGCTCCCATACATCCAAAATTCCATCCTTTGGGCAACATTTCAAGTGGGAATTCCTACTGCAAACCTTCACCATCCATCAGTGAGTGCTCCATGGGGTGTTCTACCCATAACCAATTTGGCAGCCTACAGCTTTTCCTGCAAAGCCAGGGCCCTCAGCTGTTCTGCACATGACAACATTGACTGCTTAAGCTTTCTTGAAGCAACAAGAAAATATTTTAATGCTAATATCTAACAAGGGCTGAAATTCCTTTTGTCTGAACACAACATAGCTGAAGTCATCGCAAAGGTCTGCCTGCTTCTCTGTTCATTTCCCAGCCATACCTGGTTATTCTTAGGAAAAGGACTTGAAGTCTAAAGCAGCCACCCCCTGAGGCTGTGGGGAGCCAGAGTGGGAATAAATGTATCCACAAGCAGTTAAAAGGGAGCAATCTGTACAAACACATCATCACCAATATTCTGATTCAGTTTTAACCAAACTGAAAACTGAATCATTGAAAACATTTTACTTACTTCACGTTATTGTTAGAAGAAATTGATCTGTATGGTTTGGAGTTTGTTTGTGTGTTAAAAGATCTTTGTGAGAATGCCACAGTCACCATGGTGTTTAACTTCACAGACTAACAGATATATCTCGTTCCCTTACAACCTGAACAGGAATTCCATCACCCCTCTTCTCTTCCCCCCACCTCATCAAGAAGAGGATTTGGTTCAGAGAAGATGAGTTGAAGTTGGAATCCAACTGCAACCAGCACAACAGTCACTATCCAACAGTGTTAAGTGTTCTTTTTGAGATTTTTCTGGCAAACACTTTCATGCTCCCCTCCCTGCCACCTTTCACACCTGTAAAAATCCATGCACCAACCTGACTGGCATCTAAACCCTTACTTCTCATGCCTATAAAATCATAATAAAAATAAATGCTCAGTGTAGTACTAAGCATTGTTTATGACATTAAACAATAACATAATAATTCCAGTGAAATTTTGTGCCCTTTGGCTGAAATTTTTTTTCTCCTACTGCACTTCACACACCAGAGGCCTGGTCTGGAAGAGACGTGTTAATATAATATCAACTAAGTAAATTTAGCCATTATTTTAAATTAATTTAGGTATTGTGTGGTCAGTGGTCATCTGGTAGACACATTATTACACACATGCACACACCAAATTGCTTTTTTGCTAATGACTCATTTGTTTTATTCCTGCCTGTTTCAAAAAAGCGATTAAGTTGAAAATGACCTTTTGAAGATTGTACTTGTGGACCAATCTTTTCATTTTTAATTACTTACTTTGGTTTAATTGTTACATTAGGAAGTATTAAGAAAGCAGCCAGCTTCATAATCAATAATTTAATTAGAGTTTTAGGACCAAGAAGTCAATGCAAATGTTATTCTGTAGCCAGGCCTTTCCCAAAGCCTTTGAAAGAACTTTACTCCCATTTTGTTTCAAAGTGACATTGGTGACATAGAAATCAAACTCATTCCTACTGCAATAAATCCTGCCCACGCATTCTGGATGGACATAGCAGTTGTAAGAAGTTCAGATTCAGGTCAGTCTGCACCCTGCCCAGGCAGGAGCACAACCTTCTTCTCTCATTTCCTTCATTTCCATTTCACCCCATGCTCCCCCAGACCCTGTGCCAGGAGCCTCACAGTGCTTACTGGAATCCATGGCCACACTTCCAATAGGTTAAATTTATCTACTTATAGCTCTTGAATTCCTACTCATATTCAAAGACAAGCAGCAAGTGAAAACAGATGAAATCTGCCCCAGTGGGTAGTGAATTAATTGCCTTCCTTCACTGCACTGCTTCTCTCTGCCTGCCCTTGCAAATTTGCACCCCATCAATGCAAAGAGCTGCCAGTGCAGTGGGAATTTCAGAGCCTGCTGCCTGGAATGCAGGTGCCCCTCATTTATGATTAGAAATCTATCAAATCTATCTATCTATCTATCTATCTATCTATCTATCTATCTATCTATCTAATATATAAAATATATCAAATCTGTGATTACAGACCCGTGGATCACATGGTTTCATCACTCCTCACTGCCTTGGCCAGCAGCAATTCTCTGGCTGAGTGCTGGGAACACAACCCCATCACCCATGCAGGGGATCCAGAACACAGCACAGGGATGAGAGGGAGCCTTGAACCCCAGCAGCAGCTTTGGTACAAGGCACTGAGCCCTGCAGGGCTGCAGCAATGGAGACAATCCATGTCCTGGGAGCTTTGGGAGCATGGCAGCAAGCAAATATTCCAGGCTATTCCCTGTTAGGGATGGATCACAGGGCTGCTCCACCCTGGGAAAGGCAGTGATGGGAGGAAGGAGCCAACACTTGCTCCAAGACACCAGTAAGTCAAAACCAGGCTGGGCTGCACTGCAATAAACCTGCTCTGGAGGGTGCAGACTTTGGAGGAAACTCCTGCAGAGCCCCTGGGGAAACCATGAGTGCACAGAAAAGAAAGCATCCAGCTGCAGAGGATGCTGGGGCTCTTGGAATTGGCTCACCAGAGAATGGTCACAGCCCCAAGGCTGCCAGAGCTCAAGGAGGTTTGGGCAATGCTCTCAGGGACAGGGTGGGATTGCTGGGGATGGGCTGGATGCTCCTTGTGGGTCCCTTCCAGCTCAGCAGATTCTGGGATTCACCAGCAGCACTGTGAATATCATGATGGAAAGTGTTACTTTAATCCAACCTCACTGCCATTTATACATCTCCCATGAATTGCAAGTCAAGCTGGAGATTTAAGCTTTAACACACAGAACTGTCTTGTCCTCTCAAAGACTTCCCCCTGAAATTAAAAATGCAGGTTTTCCATGTTTTGGGGAAAAGGCAAAGGAAGACAACTCATTAATGGGCTGAATTCCCACTGGCAACAGGATTCTGACAGCCTCTGGGCAGGAATGGGCATATCAGTGAGCAGGAACAGCTTAATAAAACAATTACAACCTTTTAAGGGCCACTAATTCACCTGGAGCTTTAGAACTATGGAATCATTCAGGTTGGAAAAGACCTTTAAGATCATCAAGTCCAACTGTTGAGCTCTGCAGAACAACCTGTCTGATTCTAAAAGGTTTAGTCTGATTTAACCTAGTTTAACAGGGAAAAAAGCCTTTGGGATCAGCTGATTAAACAGTTTGTTAAACTGCTGATTTAATGGTTTGATTTGGAAGACAAGACAAGGGAAAGACACAGTTCCAGTGTGAGGGTGAGCCTGGGGACAGCAGCCACACACAGTTTGAGGGGCAGTGCCCTTCAAAGGGAAGGTTTTCCTGCCTCTCAGGGAGGAAAAAAACCCACAACAAAACAAGAACATTGGATATTTTCTTGCTTGCATCTGGGTCAACTGATCCAAGTTGCACTTAGATGTTCATTATTTGAAATATTTTATTGCAATCTGCCTTTTCCATTGAAGCTGTTTTGATATAAAATCAGAATGTAGCATTTTTAAGAACTACATTGACCAAATCAAGCTTTTTTCCCCATTTGTTTTTCATTATTAGAAAGCAATCTTGACTTTTTTCCTCAGTCATACTTTTGGTTTTTTAAAAATTGGCACTAAGTCTCTAGAAAAGCATCCCAAACAGATTTAACATAAACCTTTTTGAATTTTACTTTTGTCTTTTGTGATACTACTTCTGGGAGAAAGCATAATCTGCATTCATAACTATTTGTTCTTGATTTCATATTTCACTGTGACTCAAATTCCTTTTCACATTAAGACAGAGAGTTTTAAAATATGAACCCATTATTTACAAATGCACAGAATCAGGAACTCAGAATTTGTTACACTTCATGCCAGGAACTGGACTTATCCTTGCACATCCCTTATTTACAGCAACATAATTCAATTGCACTGGGAGATTTGGGGTTTGCATGGAAGAGCTCTTTGTCTCCAACAGTGACAACTTCAATCTTTGACCTACTTTTGAAGAGGATTGATTTGGACCTTAAACTGCCTGTCAAAGGATTTTTAAATGACCCATCCTGTCTATCCACTCAGCTCGTGAATTCATTCCTCAGGAGTTCAAAAGGGTTCAAATAAAACTGACAAATCCAATACTCTGAGGAGATTCTGACTGATAATTTTGTGTCTAAGGTGTTTATTTGAGGATAAATCAACTGGAATAGGCTAAAAATTACAAAGACAACCAGATTGCTTTTCAAAATCACTCCCTTTTGGCTGCTTCATGCTTCTCTCATACACCTGATCCTTAAATACTTTGACATTTTTCCTGAATTTGCCTTGTGAATGACCATTCCAAAGGGACACAGGCAAAGATACCCCCATCATGGATGGGCAGAATTCCTGCAAAGATCTGGGTGTGCAAAGATCCATCTGTTTTAAATCTACTGATAAAAAAGTTCTGACAAAATCCATATTGAAAAGCAAAGTGTCTACAAGTTAACTTATATTTCACTGGAAGAAAAAAACTACAATAGGTTATGTAAGGAAATTATTAATTTAGAAATTACTAAACAGTGATAAAATAAACACTGGAAAATAAGTGGTCTAAAAGATAATTTCATCAGCAGAAAATAAATCAAAAAAGGTTATCTAAGGAATTTTTAAGTTTGGAACGATTTCCCTGAATTTAACCAAAAGTTAACAGGAACCACAGCAAGGCTGTCCCAGGCCAAACACATCCCAGGGTGGGAGAGGATGGGCTGCATTGTGAGGGAGAAAAATGCAAGGTTGCAGCTTGGATCAGCATCCTTGTAATTATTCTGCATCCATATGAAACACATAGGCAGCCAAGTGCTCATCATTAAAATGCTGCAGCACAGCTGGAAACCTCAGCCAACAGCTCAGAAACTGCCCTGTGCATGGATTTATTTATTCTCTGGTAGGACATGGAGTGACAAACCCTTAGAAATGGCCACTGTCCTCAAATGACCCACATGCCTTCAGCCAGAGCCCTTTTACAAAGGAAAATTGAAATGATCACCCCCAGATCTTGGGGTTACTCTGCTCTTCCTTGGCATGCACAGATGGGTCATTTTGGGACAGATCATGAAAAGTAGAGCAGGCAGAACCTGGATTGGAACACTCAGAACTGGTGCTGGGGCTGCTGAGTGTTACCAGCTGGGACATTTGGGGTTTCCCTGATATTTCCCACAGACCCAATAGTGTGAGAACTCCATCAACCCCAACTGATGTTCAGAGCCATCAGCACAGCATGACGAGCAGAAGCTGTGATTTGTTAACAACCACTGCTCTAAAAAGGGCTGTACCCAAAAACCTCTTGATCCAATGGCACATTTGAAGACAGAAATCCCTACAGGAGCCCTCAGCAGCCTTTTCCTCTTTTCCCTGACTTCTTCTTCCTAATGAACTCCTCTGGGTGTGGTGCAGCCCCGGAGCCCCAGCCTGTCCTGCTGGATGTCCTGGTTTAGGGCAAATTTGGGAGGATACCTTTGAATGGGGTGAGAGAAGTGGAAAAAAATGTTAAAACAGTTTAAAAGTGTTCATTTATAAAGTCACCCCAGGACACACACTCAGGGGCTGAGAGATTCATGTTTTCCTAAACCATGCACAGATATCCCTGCAGGAGCCTGAAAGAAGGCTCTGCCTGCATTCCCACTGCCTTCCCTCCCTCTAGGGAAGGGGAACTGCAGGAATCTCTGAGGAGGAAAATGGCCAGAGCCAGGTTTTCACTGGGAACTTCTTGCTGTTGTTCAGGCAGGATTTTGGGCAATTTCATTCTGGTTTTTTTTCCCCCTTTTCCCTACGAGATTGGTGCCTGCATTATTCATCAAGAACCACGCTATCTTGGAGCTTCTAACTTTGGATTCTGCTGTTCAGCCCACAAATTACTGACAAGGACACAATTTGAAGTGCAGAGCCAGAGCTGGCATCTGGTCACTGTTCTGCTGAGCTGCCTTACCCCTGCTCAAGGCATCTTTGGCCCAAATAGGAAAAAGTGGAATCCTTGATGCCTCCCTCCCTGAATGTCAGAGGTATTAGTTTGATAGTGGGGTGGGAATGGGATCCTTTTATTTGTGTTATGCATCAATCTTCTGCAAATGGAATGCAGAAAAAACAGGTCTCAAATCACTGAGCTGCACTGCATAAATAAATATATCCTGGATAAGCAAAATATTAAACTTGAATATCAGTGAGCAGTAGAGATCAAAACGGACACGAATTATCAAACAATATCTCAAATGCTTGTTATTTCAGAAAATCAAACAGAAATAGAGCAGTGTATGACTGTGACTTTTTACACAGCTCTGTGTGTGCTGAACTTTGTTCACAAGAACAGTGTCACTGATGTGAATGGGCCTGTCCTGCTAAGGACACACAGAATTCTTCCCAAATCGTTTTTGGACACATTCCTCAGGGCATTAGTACTGAAATCTGCCTTTTAAAAGACAGTCTCTCTACAACGTTTTCAAAAATGAAATATCCAGTTATAGAACCTGACATTTCCAAAATCAGAAAGCAGATGAGATAGTTACTAAATCAATAAGTTTTGAACAGGTGGAATAAAAAATGTATTTTTTCCTTCCTTTCTATTTAATTATTTAAGTGTATAAATATTTGGTATCTGACTGAAAAAAGAGCAGAGGTTCAAGCTTGGCTCAAATAGTGTAGAGATAAATGTGAACAACCCCAAGAAATGGCTCCTGAGGCTGTGGAGATGCAGAGCAGTGGCAGGTCCATCCTCATGGCAGGAATTAACCCAGCAGGGGAACTTCTGCACCTCTCACATCCATCACTGGACACACTTTGCAATTCATGAGTGGAGATGCTTTTCCTGATGTGTCAGCGAGGAACTGCTCTGGTGAAAAGCCAGAACACTCTTGTCTTTCTATGAAACTGGCACGAAGAGGAATAAATTCCACAGCTTATCTTGGCACCACTGCCATCAACTTCACTGGCAAGAAATTCCCACCAGAGAGCTGCAGCCTGGGTCTCTCTCCACATGTGATCTCCTGCATGTCTGGCAGTGGTTCCTGCCCAAATCCAACACCAAAGCCCTAATATTCCCTCAGTGTTAGGAAAAAATCACAAGTGCAATTCATCTTTCTCTGTTCTCACTTTCCTATAGGCAACAAATCCCTTAGGTTTAAAATTAGAGTCAATGTGATGAAGATTTTTTGAAACCACTGGATGGATCTTACTTTCTGTTGTCCAGACAGAAAAAAAAAAGAGGAAAAAGTAACACCTTGCATTTCCAAAATCTGCAGGCTGCATTAGAGTTCCAGCTTAGTAATTACAAAGATTTATGTTCCATCCTGCCCCAAATCCAGAGCTCATTGTCCATCCAACTTGCACTGCTCTTACAGTTCTCTGTATCCATTCTCTTTATTAATAAATAGCTGACTGCACTTGATGACTGAAGAGCAATTTATGATTAGCAATAGGAATCTGATTTATGAGAAAACAAACCCAAGCATGGTTTTCATGTTTCATTGAAAGTATCTGAAATGTACTCCTTAATGCTAATTGATCTCAGAGATCAATTCCCAATTAATGGGACAAAATAATTCATCTTCTTTCTGGAGAGGACATTTAATATCATTCAGCATTTAGAGGGAGGTGGCATCTTCACAGGGATTTCACCACCTCAAGTGAGGTTTCACTGTGGGCATTTACCCCAAACCTGCAAGGTTTCCCACTGGATGTGGAAAAAATTTCAACTGCATAAATACACAGCAAAATGCCATATACAACATTTCCTTTTCACAAAAGATCTTTCTTATCTTAGCAAAATTACCCAAAGCTGAAAAACAATATTGGTGAGCAAATATAGAGGCTTTTTCCTTATGTTTGTCAAAGGAAAACTCCTTGATGACTCTGTTAATTTGCTATGAGCAGGAGATTACTGAGATATTTGCAAGATAAAGTTCCTTGCAGGATTTATTGAAAACAAAACAAAGCAGAAATCTATTTTTTCCATTAAGCATTTCACTTTTGTTTGTATTTCAGTAATTTTTTTTCCTCCTTTTGAATTATTCATATTTGGATATCAAATATTCCTACAAACCAATGCATTTAGGAATAATGAGTCTTGACTAGCTTCATTTTAACTCATTGTGCTCTCTGACCAGGATTATTATTATTATTATGAAATGACCTTCCATTCAGTCTGTTTCTATGATCCATAAATAGAAATTGCCTAATGAGCTTCTCAAGTATTCCACTGTCATTTCCATGGCAGTTTTTCCTAGCTGGGGTTTGTAAAGCTCTGATGACAACACCATTGAATCCACAGCAACAGCTCTGCCTGCTTCCTTTCAAATCCCTTCCATGAATACAACCTTCTCCATTCCAGGCTGGAATCTTGTACCTTTACACTGGCTGAGAAATGCAGAGAGGCTGTTACACCAACTGAAGGAATAATTTGAGAACTTCAAAAGTTGCTCTATACCACAGAAACAGCAATCATTATTAGATTTTCTGATGAAAGAGGAAAAAAATGCCTCTTGCCTTGTTCTCATGTTCTACTTGAATAGGATTTGAATATATGGTTTGCAAAGCAGCAGGGACAAATACACTCTCCAGTGTACTCAATCTATTTTTACCTATTCCAAAGAAAGAAGGTAGAGAAGAACAAAGGGAGAGATGCAGAGTTTCTGTCACTACCTGCAGTGATATAACATGGAGAAAATCATGCATGTTCCATGAGGAATCAGCAGAGTTCTGGAGGAGGGCTCCCTTCTAGAAGAAGTGTTATATGGTGACATTTTTGCTCAGAAGATAACAAGTGTGTTAGTGAATATTTTACGGGCACATCACCCTTAATTTCTGTTTGGATTTCACACCAGGTTTCACTTTTCTCATGTCACACCCATCAGCACTGTCTGAATTCAGGAAAGCCCAAGGCAAAGCCTGCTTACAGTTCTGACATCCCAGAGAGACAAGGTCTTGTCAGCCGAGCTGGTGAGGACGGTGCTGGAGAAGGGCAGGAACTCGATGCTGTTGACTGAGTCCTCGTGGCCACGCAGGGTGTATCTGCACCTCTCACTGCAAGAGAGCAAAACAGGAATGCAGAACCCTCCACTCAGGGGAATATGAACTACAAACAAATTTAGGTGAATGAAGAACACATTTCATGCATCTCCCCAGCTACTCTCTGGAAAAATGAACATCGACAGAGATATCCCACTCGAGCACTGCACCACAAAGTTACAAAAGCCAACCCATTGGTGTTTGTTTCCCAGTAATGAAGGCTGGAGCAGGAAGGTATAAAGAAGTGAGAAGTGGGGTTTAAAAGATTGAATCCTAATGAGGAACAATGATAGCACCACTTTGTGTACCCTGGGTGCATCCTCCAAAACCTTGTTGAGGCAGAACTAAAAGGGAACATGGATGAAAAGGTAGGAGGGAGACAGCACCATTTCCTTTTTATAGACATCAAATTCCTTTGTTTTCAAAGGGTCTGAGAGATCTATTGGACTGTGCCCCTGAAGAAAGCCAGTGAGTGCTGGAAACCTGGTTTTCCTCTCAAGGTCTGCACAAAGACTTAGAGAAAGCAAGTGATGCCTGGGAGCTCTTTACTGAGGGTAAAGTCTTGTTCCTGTGGACACCCAAAACCCCTTTTCCCTGAAGGAGAGGTCTCTGGCTAGGGATGAACCACACCAGTGGCCATTGGAAGCTCCAAGTTCTTAAAGCAGAGGTGAGGGAACAGAGGTGCACCCCAAGAACTGAGATGTTCAGCATGAACTCACATCTCAGATGGAATTACGTGTGAAGTGTTCTGAAAGTCCTTTTAAGGCTGGAGACACCCAGCCACTGCCCCTCCTCCCAGCTGAGCAGTAACACCCTAGAGCTTTATGGGCTGCCTTTCTCACTTCTGTGCTTTGTTTTATTTTGTTTTTTCTTTGTTTTCTTTGAAGGAGTTAATTTCTGGGACAACAGATGGACGTGGTACAGATGAAACTCCAGACAGGAAGCTTTTCCACTGTAAGAGATGGACACAACCACGATGCCACTGCTGTGGAGAGCCAGTTCTCTCACCAAACAGCCTGGCCTTGGCTCTGCAGCTGTGATCTCATGAAAGCTTTTTGGGTTTTGCTCTGTCTTCTGTGTACACACCAGAGCAGAACATTCCTTAAACTGGAGCAAGGAGAAGAGAAGGAAGAGCCCAAGGAAGCCCCATGCAGACAACACAGAAGGTGACAGACAGATCTGGGATTACTTAAACTCAGCAGACTGGCAAAGGCTTAACTCCTTCAGGAGCATGTCAAGATGGGGAATGATTGAAATAATCCAGGATCTGTCACTCATTATTAAACAAAGGTATCACTCCATGAGTTCTTTGGATATACATACAACTTAAATGTGCAGTATTTGTATTGTTATATCCTGTGAAAACACACAGGTAGGGGAGCACACTGTAGAAAAAACTAATCAGTGTAAACTCAGTAGCAGTTCTTTCCTCTTTGTTCAGCTGAATCAAAAATAGTAGGAAAAAATAAAAGCCAACAACTCATCATAAATTACTGCAGCTTTCAGCAAGAGCTCAGAATTTTATTCCCTGCTCATGTGATTCTGACAGTAGAAACACACCTCCCTGGAGCTGGCTGCTGAATATATCACTGGGGCTTGCAAATTAGATTACTGGGTGGCTCTTAACACAGAAAATTCTTACAATATTTATTAAGGAAGCTGTCAGCAGGGGGGAATTAAAGATGTGATTTTTCTTCCTTTTTGTTTTTTTTCCTGCCTGTATGTCCCCAGAAGACTCTCAGAGCTCTTTCTGGTTGTGTCCCAGCAGCACAGGAGATCAGCCTCTGCAGGGTGGGGATGGACAGTCCCCTGAGCACTGGTCTAACACAGGGACTCACATCTGTCTTAGAGCTTTTCCATTTGTCCAAGCTGCAATGATATCCTGTGCTGAGCACCAAGCCTGTCCCCACAAAGGCTGAGCAGAAGGGAGATAGCTTCTGAGGAGAAATATTATCCAGGAAAGAGATTTCAAAGAAATATTAGATTCCAGTGGTATCATTTTACAGAATCTATGTTTTTTCTATTACAGATAATACATTATACCACCCAGTGTCACCTGTTCTATAGCCTACATGTGTTATTTTGTCACAAGGTCTCATTTTAAACTAGACATAAAGTGTTTGGCTGTTAGAACTCGGTGCACAAGATATCTGATATTCATGATCACATGATATATGACAGTAAAATAACTTCAATAAAATAATTCTTTTGTCTCACAGTCTCATGGCAATGTTTCACACCACAAATATGCCTTTTCATCTCAGATCTTACACTTCTATTGTGCCTAGGTATGCCATTTTTTTAAATCCTTTCCAGCTTGCATATTCCAATGCTCTGAGCTGCTGAACAGTTTCTGACAAGGAAACTCCTGCTGCATTTTTTTTTTGTGGACACTTTGCATTTTAGAAAACATAGACAGCTTTCCATACCACAGTGTGAGAGTGCTTCCATTGGGAGAAATGGATATTTTCCTGTAATAACATAAGGTGTGTCTATGCTATCTTCAAAGGCTGGGGAAGAACAGCATCTTCAACCTGCTTGACTGGGCTTGGGATGAAAGAACACAGCAAAAGGAAGGTAGGTAATGGAAAAAAAGACATTTTGTTTGTCAGGCACTGATGTAAGATCTGGACCATCCCAGGCAGCCAGGCTGCAAGAACAGGCTTGTGAGAGATTAATTAGGTGCCAAAGCAGGAAGGCCCATTCAGAATGCCTTAGCAAGGTGAAAATGGACTGAAGTGATGGACCATGACAGCAGCAGAAGAGAAGGAAATGATTTGCACTTTTCCATCAGGAACACAAACACCCAGCCCTGATGCAGCCTCTCTCCATCCCCCTTCCCTGTCACTGCACATTGATGAGCTCTGGCTCTCGAGATCTCATTTACCACTCTGATAACTGACTGACTGAATATTTCTGAGAACCTTTCCCCAGTGCTACATAAAACAAATTCATCTTTCCTTCCAGCTGAGACATAATTTCAGCAAGATTGTCTTGTACCAGCTATCTTCTGGTCAGAAAGGGCAACAATTTATCCAGATGTTCTTTATCCACAAAAAAGAGAAGTTGATATGAAGGGTAGAGCATCACCCTGTTTTTTCATGGAAGCTCATGTTTCTATCCAATGGTACAAGTTTATCTATATTAGAATAAATCTGTAGCTACATCCACTGAGTATTTTTCTCACTGTGAACACATGGATATAAGCCTCACAACCTCTGAATATCCTCATTCAGAAGACAGAGGGGATCATGTATGAGCAGCAGGTTAGACACTTGCACAAATCTTGATGCCTGAAGAGGTTCTCAATAAATGTTGCCACGACAGAAATGCTGCTCAGTAGCACAGAATTTTGCAGATTGCATGCTAAACCTCACTCACACACCACTCCAACCTTCATCCTTTCTCTGTGTTAGTACAGGACTAATTATCCTCAATGTTTTCTTTTTCTCTGCAGTCAATTCCTCTCCCTTAAAGCTGGATGAGGTAATGATGTCCATCAATAAATCAGCCTTCATTCTACTTCACCAGGTTTGGATGTTTCCTAAGAGTTTCAAACAAGCATGGACAGATATTAATGCAGCAGCACACCTCTGTCAGGAATGTTGGCTTCAATTAACCATACCAATATTGATATCATTAGCTCAACACATTGGGAAGATTTCATTTTTAGAGACTTCTCTTTTAAAAATCACATTCCGGAACGATTCATTCAAATTCCAAAAGGCTTTCAGTAAAAGTGCATTGAAAACAGAAGATATGAAAGATTTCCACTTACATAAGACTTCAGTGAATATTCCCAGGCTCTGCACAAATGTAAAACAGCAGCCAAAAAATGCACCAGTCAGATATTCCATCCACTGTGCAGTAATTGAAAGGGAATACAGGTAGTGGAATACAGATTTCTCTTGCCCTGCACACTTTCCCAGTAAAACTCAGGAAGAACAAAGCAGTGCCCAGCCTGCCCTCACTGCAGACAAACCACAGATAAGGCATGAGGCAGAAAACACATGGCCAATTCTTCTGCTACTTAAATGTTTCCAAAAAATCCCATGTATGCTGGCAATCCTATGGAATTGGGATTTTTTTTCCCCCCTTTCTTGGTATTTTTTTTAAGCATGTTGTTTCTATGTTCAGCTCTAGTTGGAAGAATTGGGGGAGTGGAGGGTGATATTTCAGTGAGGGCTTAGTTAGTCATCACTACTTGTTTTATTTCTGTGCATATTGAATCTCAGTTCAAGCAAGGTAATTAAAACTACCTATACAGCCAATTGAAATTAATGAGATTTTGAGCTTGTTCTTTGGAGTCAGTGCCTCTCCCACTCACCTTTTTCCATGCCTTCAGAGGAATAAATGAAATAATGAATTCCCAAACAGGAACTCCCAAACTGTGCTACCTTTCCCCAAAACCACTCTCTCAAATCATCCCATGGAGCAAACACTAAACTAAACTCTCTCTCATGTCTGTTGAGAAGCATTTTTCTGTGTGAGCTGCAACCACAATTTTCAGGGCAAGTTACACCAGAAAGTCACCTGCTGTGAAGATGGACACAGCATTTCTGAGGAAGATTTGTAAAGACACACCAGAGCCAGCCTCCAGTGCTCCTATTGGGCTGCAATTTTAACAGTCAAAAAGAGAATCTTTTAAACAAAATCTAATCCTATCACTTTCTCATCATATGGCTCTATCTCCAAATTGTGTTTAAATTTGGCACAGAACTTTCCTAGCCAAGATCAATGGCCAAGGATAGCAAATGGGCTGGCTTAAGACATTAAAATGCCAGCTTGGTTTATACTGTTATAAATGCATCCTATCATGTATTTACATTTTATGACCTCTATTTTATTTCTAGGTAGCTTCACATATGACACATCCAATTATTCATGTCAAGGATGTAAAACTACCAGTATTTCAGGCAAAAAGTGCCTGCCATCATTTATGACGGTGGTTTTTTTTTTGGACCCATTATTTCACTAAATGTAACACATTTTCTGAGACATTGACATGTGAGGACACTTACTCTAGAAAGTACATTTGTCTCTGAAAAGGTACATGACAGTGTGATGCTGTCAATATGAAACACTTTGTTCAATCATTACTTGTGCTTAATAAAATGGAGCTCTCTTCCAATTGTGAACATTCATTTGTGCCCTCTCTCAAACCAGTGTTTGACACTTGGAAAATGCAGTGCCAAAGGAGATGTTACTGCAGTTCTGAGACAATGCAAATATTTCTGTATTTAGAAACATTTAGAAACAAAATATAAATTTAATCCTTCTCTGTGTAATTTATTTTCATATTTAGCACTTGTGGAATGTTTTAATCTCTGCAAAACAAGGAGCAATCCCCTGATTTCAACAAAGCTCTGAGTCAGGGTTTCCTCGTCAGTTTACAGAGCTACTCATGAGTTTGTCAATCTAGTAATTTTAATTTTTGCACTTTTTAAATTCCCACAGAGCAGAAGCAGGATTAAGTGTTAAAGCCTGCTGTCATCCCTCCCATCAGGGGCTGAAGCACACAGGCTGTGTGAGCACATCCCACTGCTGCTGGAAGCAGCACAAGCTCTGCCACTGGTGTCAGGAGGAGCAGGATGGGATCCAGGTCTGTCACCACAGGAGCTGACAGCTCACACTTTGCTCTGGTGCACAGTAAATTGAGCATGTAAAAGGAAACTGATCTCTGAAGGGGGATGGACTTCACTGGTAAGTGCAAGGATGTATTTTTCCCCTTCCTCTGTCCTTATCTTCCTCCTTCTGCAAAAAGCAAAGCAAAAGCTTCCCAACTAGGAAGTCTTAGCCAAGCAAGAAAGAGCCCCAAACATGACATAAATGTTTCATTAGTGTTTTCTAGGTATGTACACAAACATTCCTCATCTGACTCAGCACGTTTGTAAGCCTGCTGTAAAATCCTGTAACATCCTTTTCTCAGGCCTCCTTGTGCTGTTCAAACACAGAGCTGCTGAACTGGATCAAACTGTGTCCTTCCAAACTGACAGGACATAAGTCAACGTCAACAGTGACATTTTTGACTTGCTTGCTAAGTTTTGAAAGGCTGCAGCAGTTTCTTTTTGAGAGTGCAGATTTCCTCTCTGAGATCAAGCAAGTTTCTTTCCCCTCCTTTTCCAGGAGCTGAACTGAGCACGGCAGCTTTCCTTTAACACCAGTTTGTAAAGACTCAACCCTCGCCAGCTCTGCTTCAACTCCTGCTGAAAACTGTAATAAAAACCACCAGGATTTAGCAGCTGAAGAGACTCCACCTGCTGCAAGAGGGAACTGCAGTGCCAACCCTCTCTGGCCCTGCTGCTGTAAGGAACACCCTGGGCTTTGTGCTCTCACGGGATGCACCTCCACCTCCAGGTACCCCCCAGTCTGCTCCAAATTTGGCTCACACTTATTGGGAGTCCCACTTTTAGCAAAACTCCGAGAGGAGGCTGAAGGAAAGTGCCTGAACATGATAGTCCTTAAATGTGGGTCTTATTTGATGAGGTTGTGAGCACACTGAGTGCTCCCAGCCCAGTCTCACACACGTTGGGGTTCACCCTTGAGAGCACCTCTGGAGGGTAAAGCCTTCCCAAAGTAAATCTCATAAACTTGTCTAATCCTTCCCTTCCCACTCCAAACATTCCTGTCCTACCCCTGAGACATTCATGTGCTGCTAACAAGATACTCTGTCAACAGCAACACCCAAACAGGACAGCAAAGCTCCACTGTGTTGGAAATTCATTTCATCTCCAGGGACCTTGCCTCCTTACATATTCTGCTGTTCTAAAAATTACTTCGTCCCATTTCTATAACTTGAAAGAGCCTCTTTGGCAAATAATACACAGAAAGGGAAAATTGAATGTAACTGAGAACAAAAAAAATACAAAAAAGCACATGCAGAGGCAGAAAAAGAGGGCGATGCATTACATTAAATGAAATCTGATAGCTTGAACTTCAGATTCAGTGAGGTCTAATAGCGAGGGACATTTGGCAAAATTCCCCTAATAAATTTATAATTAACCAGAAGAAAGCAATGCTCCAGTCAGATTTCTATTCTGCAGTGAAATTAGATAACAGCCAAATAATCACAGTCCTTGAAAGAGAGTGCTGTGAATGCAGGAGAAAAAGGTTGCAAAACTTCATGCCTTACCTTTGGGATTAAAGTGCTTATTTGTCTCAATTCCTGGTAATTTATATAACACAGTATGTATTACTGGAAAAGTAGCCAATTATAACACTGTATTTATTTTTCTGGCAGAGCTCTACTGTGTGTATTTAAGTAGAAACTCTGTGTTTATTGAGCACGTGGAAACTTCCACTACCAGGCAGATACTGATCAGTGCATGAAGATGCAGCACTGAGTTAAAAATACTTTCAGACAAAAAAGCACAAAGTTTTGAGGCCACCACTGGCTGCTGTGGTGTTGGACACAGGCCTGGCTGCCTGATGCCAGCCTGGGAAATAATAAAAACCTTAATTTTTTATCACATTTCCTTATCAAGTGCACATAGATAGTGGTAGGGTGGGCTTTACAGAATGAAGACTCTCCCTGGTGCCATGGCTGGTTAGAACTCTCTGGCACAGATAGACAAAAAAGAAATAGAATCAATTACCTTTTGGTGCTTGATTGATTCCAGTACTACTCAAACTCAGGATCTGTTTTGATAAACAGTGAGAATATTAAATATGACTGACAATAGCTTTATGTTTTTGTGAGAAAGCCCAAGTTACTGAATTAATAATAATGCTAATAATATTAATATTAGGCTTGCATTAGAAGGCGTGAAAACTTTGCCAATAATCTATCTCCTGTTTTATTGGCTTCAAACATGAATAATGAATCTGCTCATTATTACACTGAAGATTTAGTCTCTTAATGTCTTGCATTTCTTTGAACAAATGAAGTGTTCTATGAGAAGTCTTACTATTTGCATTATTTTCTGATTCCAGATGAAGTGGTTTTGGTGTGAAGCTTAAATTTTTTAAAGGAAAGATAAAACAGTAAGACATAAAATCTCTACTTAAGAATGGTTTTCTGTAAGACTCTAATAAATTCTTCAGTCCATTTTACTGTGTAGGCTTGGCTGTAGCTCATCAAGTTATCTTTAAAATCTCACTGCTCAACACCTGATTGTTGGCAGCACAGGGCACGTTTCAGCTCACGGCAACAGCTGTTGAAAAAGCTCACTTTGCACTGAAATTGGGCTTCAAATCAATTCTGGTAACCTATTTCAGCAACTTCAGTTCAAACAGAGGCCTGTTACTTACAATCCAAATTTTTCCAAAGTGAGATGCATTTTTATATGTTTCAAATTTGGATTATGTTTCATTTGACAAGGATTGTACTTCCCCAGGGTTAGAGTTAGGTCAACAAAAATTACTTTGAAAGTCATGGGACAGAAGAAGATTTAGGCTTTCATATGCAAAATGTGGATCTTAAGTGCCCTTTTCATCAGCTTGGTCAAAACAGACCAAGTCAATTACAAGGTCTTGTTGAAAATGTGTGTAACAGTGATGCCAGGGAATGATCCAATGCAATCCTGACTTCATTAGTAATTCTCAGCCCAGCTGTCAGTCAGAAATGATACATTTGTTAGCAGGGCTCTAATGGGAATGTTCTGGGCATTCCCAGAACATCTGGAACACACCAGTGGGATTTGGTCCCACACTGGTACCCACTCTGAGCACGATGCAGGAGCACACAGCCTCCATTCTGTATTTCAAAATCCGGGTTTAGTTCTTTCCACTGCCCCTGGAAAATCAACAGCCACGTATCAACCCATCCATCTGTGGCTTCTAACATTTCCATCAAGTCTGTCTGCATGCAGTGAATAAATCCCATCAGCCAAAGGAAAAGCTTTGTGCAGCTTGGAGCAAGAGGATCTGAAGCAGCTCCCTTCTCCAGGGTCAGCTCTTGTATTTCATAGTGATGGAAGAAAATGCTGTTTCAGTCCTTCAGTCAGGAGCTAGAACACAAACTCCTCCTCCTTGGAAATGCCTGTGTCTCCCTTGCAACATGTAGAAAGCAGAGCCACCTATGCCAGAATTCCAAACCTCAGCCCAGGAGCAAGGTACCCTCAGGTTCAGAAAGGTACATGAATTCTTAGATTATTTTTTGACTCTTCCCCTTGCTCAGCACTTTCTGCAAATCAAGTTTCCTCAGGGGATTTTTTTGTTGGACAGGCGAAGACAGGAGCATCAGAAATCATTTACTGAAAACCAGAGCCTTGTTTCATGAAACAATTTCCTCCTCCCCCCCCCTCCAGGCTCAGAGCTAATCAGATCAGCACAGGCTCAGAAATAATGAAATAGCTGTAACCCATTTAAGCAGACATTAAACAGTGCAGGACAAGGAGTGTGTTTGCTGCTCAGCAATTCTGCCACTGAGTAAGCAAAGCCTCTCCCCTGTGACAGTGGGTTCTCCTCAATTACCACATCAGCTGACATCAGCACTGAGCTCACTGCTCCACACTCCCTATGAAGCTGCCATCATCTTACTATTTGTGCCTTCTTTTTTTTTTTTTAATTACAAAAACTTTACCTCTAAAACTACTGCCTTTTCAAGCTAACCCTGAACAAGTAAATGCAGATTTCTCAAGCTCTCCTTGCTTTTGAAAGACAACAGCACACATGTGTTTTGATGGATCACTGTTAAGTGTCTGTATATTAAGGCTTATGTGAGAATTATTTGAACAGGTTATTTTACAGTTTTAGGCTTTTGCTGTTCAAATAAAATATTGTGGAGAAGACGAGCCATCTGCACTCCACATTCAGATCCCCTTTATGGTGCATTCCAACCACCCTGAAGAATTTGCTATTTCTTTCATTCTCTTCCTTGTCATCATTTATTTCACTCTTCTACACGATCACATTAATAAATAAAGAATATGGCATTATATGCACAGCTACTGACTGGTGAGACATAACATAGAAAATAACAAATGGGACAATGAGAAACAAAATTTGAAATATATTTGCACCAGAAGAAAACAAACTTATTATGTTATGCTGGAACACACACTTTCTTTGTGAGGCTGATCTGATCTATTTCTTCTAAAAACTCACAGAAAATGGAAGAAATAATTGGTTTTAACAAGACTTTAAGTCTGTAATAGTGGATAACAGCAAACTTTTAAAAAAATGCCACTTCTGTAACACTAAAGCCTAAAATACCTTGCCAAAGCCCACTATGTTCATCCCATAAAGCTCTACCATGTCATACTCTCTATAAATTTACATATTTAGGATGAGATTTCCAAACTGCTTGGACAAGGCAGAGTCTGAGATTTTGGGTGCCCAAATAATGGGGTTTTCCCACGTGAGAATGGGGCTGCACCAACATATTTTCAACCCCTCTTTGAAAGATCCAGCTCTGTGTATTAAATTAATTTTAGGGTGGAGCAGCTGCTGAATGAGAACTTTGTTCTGTGTTGTCACCAGAATCAGGGAGCAGCTCATGAGGAGAACAAGAATGGCTCTCAGGCTTCTGTTTGCTTGGAGTTGCATTAAACTGAATGATGGATGAATGACCCAGGTCTGCACTAGCACAAAATTCTTGCCTTTCTTCAAAAAAACTGAAAAAACCCACCACTGCTGGAAAACTACCAACAAAAGGGAAAAACTGAAACAAGAATTTTCAGGAGGCCAGCAGAATAAATCTAGAGAACTCAACTACATCCACACAGTTGCCACAAAACTGACTCAAATTAGCTTTCAGCCCTCAAAAAAACAACCAAACCCAAATCCAGCAAACACCCTGCATCCCAAAAAAAACCACAAAACAAACCAAAACTCCACCATTTTTTTACCTCAGGATCGATTTGCTGGTCTAGCTTATAGTGATGAAATTCTATATAGGACAGAGAAAGCAGTACTGGCACATCATAATCTAATTTCACTCCCTTTTAATTTTTTTTTATTTATTAATTTAGTATTTTAGAATTTATTTTTAATATATTTATTTTATGTCTTTAATCCCAACCATGTGCATAAAAAGCACTGTGACTCTTGTCAGTTGTTAGTTTCTTTTCCTCCACATTTTAAATTTACTGAGACTTCTTTAAACCTATTAAACAAGCAAATTCTTTTTGAAAAGAGTACAACAAGGCTGAGATGCAATAAATATAAGCACTTCAATATTTAAGTGAGGAAAATGAATTTCAGTGTGCTTTCAAATTGGTTTTCTTCAGTGCAGAGTTTCCTTATTTGTCCAAATAAAATGGATTTGACTGGGTGGCAGCTTTAAGGAGTTATGCAGCACTATTCAATGGCTTTGTGAACTTGGGAAGGCATTATGAATAATGGATTTGCTGTGCTCCTAGACATGGAGCCACAACAAAAACAGTGTCATTGGAGGTTCTCTAACAAGCATCTGCTGGAGTGAAGAATAAACAGCCTGGTCCCACCCACTGAAACTACAGGTGCAGAATGTTTGTTCAGATCAGTGACTGAACACGGAATGGGAAGAGCTGAATTCCCAGGGATGCCTCCCACCACTCTGATCTGCTTCTTTCTCACCATTTTTAGATGATGCACCACCCCTGTTCTCCCCAAACAGAGCTGGGGAAGGGCTGGATTTCAAAATATAAGAGCAGTGATTTAGTCTCCTTTCCTAGGCATGAACAGTTTGGTTTACATTCCTCTTTGTTCCAACTTTCCCTGTTAACAGCATGATTTTATATCAATATAATTACACCTGTCTAATCCCAGTGTGCACCCAAAATAAGTGTATTGGATGAGAAAAGTATCCACAGCTCTCCAGGGAAAGAAAGGCCTTTGCAAATCACATAGCAAAGCTCGGTTTACAATTGTTGAAGGTGCTGAATATGTAATCAAAGTACTGTCAAGCCATGACTGATAACCTGATATGGATCACTTAAGAGGCTGACACACTCAGAATTAGGTTTTCATCAACCCACAGTGCCAGCTGCTAACTTCACACCTAGTACTGCAGTGTCCCCAAACCCTCATTTCAATCTGAACCTTCCAAAGTCAGCTGAGATCTGTGTTACAATGAAACAAGCCCTGATATTAAAAAAATAAAAAAATCTAAAGAGGGCTTTTAAAGGAGCAGAATGTAACTGCAGAAGATCACACACAGTATTTTGATTTTTTTCTTTGAATTTCAGAGCAGGGGTATGAATCTGACTACAGCTGTGATCCCAGTGCACAGCAAACTCCCCTGCCCTTTATGCCACAGAAACACTCTGTGACCGTCTGCTCTGTATTAAATAATTCACAAATTTTGTTGACATTTTACTGCAGTCTCCATATTAAGATTCCATTATCTAGAATGTTTGTGTTGGTGACAGAAATATGCTTGAAAGAGACACTAAAATATAAAGAAATTCATTGGGTTTGCATCAAGTGGATAATTCCAATACATATTTAATAGATTTCCCACAGACATACACGCCTTTGCAGGCCGTGAATTCAGGAAACAGATGCATAAGAATTGTCTTGCAGATGGTGAATTGACTCCTAGCTGGGAAAGATATTGGTCAGCCTAGAAGAAGATTTTTGTGTGATGATGTGTCTCAATTCACATCAGAAAACCTACAAGTACTGAGGTGCAGAAGGGAAACTGCCAACATTTTTATTTGCTTCATCCTGATCTTCAAGGCAGAGCCACCCTTGTTTTCCTGGGAAGTGTCAGAGTGCTCATGTCTGCTGTACTCACAGGTTTAAGCACTTGGATCATGTGGGAACAGACCTCACAGCTCTCAGCCTGCTTGAGGATTTGGAGATGTGTCTCACAGAAAAATCCACACAGGGCACCAAAGAAGCTCTGTCACTTGTATGAGGTCCAACCACTCTGGGATGTGTAAAGAGTGAGGACAGAAATGAAAAATGCCCCAGAGAAAAAAAATCACTACTGCAATGGAAACAGTATTTATACACATTTTAAGGAAGTACAAACACAACTCACAAACACAACGTCTTCCAACGTCAATTAAAGACCCAGGGCACTTTTTTGTATGCAAGAATTAATTGTGAAAGGACTAAGATGTGACTTGTGCTCATTTTCCAGCTGAGGCTAATCAAAGACAAACAGAATTTGCACAAATAGGATGTACAACTAGAGTTCCAGCACTTGGGAGAGAAAATAATCTTGTGTAACATCTGAACCCTTAAAAGAAAACAATAAAAAGGAAGAAAAATAAAACCCAAAAGCATCACACACAGACGTGTCTGAAGACTGCCTGGAGCCAGAGGACAAGAACTCAAAAAATTACAAGATGAATTTACATGTATTAAGGCATCCACTACAGCAGACTTTTACTTTAAAATCAAGTGACCAACACATCTAATTTCAAACCAGGAGACATCAGCAGCTAAAAATAGTTGCCATTCAGGTGGATATGTGGTTATGCCTGTCACAGTATTGCTGCTTGTGAACAGCAAGATATATTCCTGTTCTTTTGAGTTCACTGGGAGACAAGCAGGGAAATAACCTACAATTACCTGTTGTGCAGCACCCAGGGATTTGGGGTGACAGGGCTCCATTGGATCATGGATTATAGACTGTGTGTGCAATATTTGCACTAACTGGTTCTGACAGGGTATGGGAGTGATGATGAAGATACATCATTTTAATAACCTGTTGTCTTGCCTGAGTTCTGCAATAATATCTGACATTTTTCACTGCTCTATGAATTACTCTGTTGGTACAATTAATTTCTGGTTTGCTGGAGATGCTGTAAGTCAGTATTTCTAGGAGAAGAGCTTAGGTAAAGAAAAGCCTGCCAGTAATGAGTGACTGTAACATGAGGGAGAAAGAAAACAACAGGATAATGAGCCTGGATGTGGAGTGGAACACTATAATCTGATTTCAATAGTGCTGAGTGCCTGCAGTGCTGATCCTCTGCATTTGAGTTCTGAATGTAGGACAGTGGAAACACCCTGTCAAGATCTGACTAACGTTTTGCAGGTTTCCTGAACACTTGCAAATAAGACAAAGAATTCAACTTGCACATTGTCAAAGAGAGAAAAAACCAGTGCCTGAGCTTCTTCCAGTGCACACAATCACAGCAGACCCAGCTTCTGGACCTGGCCAGCTGCTCTGGGTAGGATTTGGTGAAAGAAAGCCTCAGTTTGACCTCCCTCACTCCTCCTGCTCTTGAAGCAATTCCCAGGGAATCAAGGAGGTGTTTGGACAAGTGGGGGACACCAAGCACAAAGGTGTTCAAGATCCAGAGGAGAACATTTCCTCACCAGCTCAAATAAAGCTTCCTGCAGTCCAACAGGAGCCTCCCTGACAACTACACATAATTTAGGAAATCTGGCTAAAGGAGGACTAGAACATAAAAAACCCCTAACAATTGCATCTAATATGGTTTTTCCAAGCCATACTGGATGCTGAAACAATGGAAGCAAGGAAACTTCTGAGATCAGAAAATGATACACCCTTTTATGTAAATCAAGTGCAACTTTTTCAACTATCTTTTCATAAAAGAAATAATATGTAGCTAAGTGTGGTAGAGTTCAGGTAAGCCTACTTCAAAATATCTGCAGAACTCAGACATTTTAGAAAGAAGCTCCATTTTCAGCTTCAGTTTAAAAAAATAGAGTAGTAACTTGATTTTCCTCCCCCTCCATTAATCAAAAACTGTGCTCTGTAGCTCAAGACCAGTAGCAGAAATCAGAAAGCAAAGCACTTACATTTCTGTGCATTCAATGCTTTAGGAAAAAAAGTCAAGATATTCTGAATTAAAAAGACAAATTATCACTTTGACTACTAAAATCTTCAAATATGCCTCCTCTGCACGGGCTAAATTGCCACAGATGGTTCCAGTAAAAGCCAGAGAGAATATGGATTTATCTAGACCAGTAGCCAACAGCCACCAGTACAAATATTTCAGCAGAAGTTACACAACTCCTGCCATGTTTTACAGAGTAATTAATATTCACATAAACATCTGTTTCTCCTGGATCTTTATTATTACTGAAAAT
The DNA here is from genome assembly GCA_013397375.1 of Toxostoma redivivum. Classification (NCBI taxonomy): domain Eukaryota; kingdom Metazoa; phylum Chordata; class Aves; order Passeriformes; family Mimidae; genus Toxostoma; species Toxostoma redivivum. The sequence continues at coordinate 201,732 of VXBI01002441.1, forward strand.
CCAATACTGATTATTTTCTTTCTTCTCACCCAGAAGGAAGATGTGAAGACAACTAATCTTGACATATTTGAACCTCCCCAAGGAATGGAGAGTCAGGGTTGTAATGATGCCATCGGCTCTAACTCACCCCATGGCCTCCAGTAAAGCCCTTCAGCTCTTTGTTTATTTCCCCAGATGGAAATAATGGTGTGGCTTGCCCAGCTTAGGCATTCCATGGCAATCAGCTAAGATTTTTCTGTCCTTTGGGTCCTGCAAATATGTGACCAAAATAAACATTTCTCACAACTGATGCACGTTGCCTCGTACTAAATCCACAATGTGATTTAAGTTTACAACATGGAGTTCAAGCTACACCTCCTGTAAAGTTTTGTACTTTAAGCTTCATCTCATCCAGTGTGATGAAGATTTAGCCATATTATCCCCTTAACTGAATAGTCTGCTTTGAATATAATTTTTTCCTTGATAATTCACATTTTCAAATTGATTTTTTACAACTGGCTCTCTGGGAATTATAACAACGAGATTTTACTTTCCTGATCCTGAGAAATGTGTTATGGAATTGTAGCATAATTATAAATTTGAAGACTTGGGCATAGGCCTGGTTTTGACTTGAAGGATTAATAGCAGCTTGTCTCTCCAGTGCTCCTTGGAGGATTCCAAAGGGAATTCTCCTTTATCAAAATGGCAAGAATTTCCTGCTGTGCTGTCAGGAGAGACATTACAAACTACCCAAAAATGGTCCTTCCACATTTCCTCTGAGTTCTTCTACCTGCCTTCTCATTTCCTGGAGGACATTTGTCTTCTCTGAAAATAGATTAGCTCCACTTTTCCTGGAATCAATTAAACCTGGGATGTGGCCAGAAGAGCTGGTGGCTTGTGTCCCATGAACAGCCAGTCAGACAAGTGTCACCTCAAATGGGGTGTCTGCACAAGGAATGGCTACACACAACCCTCTGATTCAAAATGGGAAAATCCAGCTCCATTTGGAAACCAGAAAATCCTTGGGTTCCTTCAGAGGTGATTTTTCAGGATCCTGATACAGATGTGTTTGGTGAGGTGAAAAAAACCTACAAATCTGTGAGTAAATATTGCTTTTCAAAGCTGCTCATTGCTTAAGGGAAAAGGAAGAAATAAAACCAGAATAAGGATGTGAGGAGAAGCCAGGCTAAACCCTGGGCTCTGATGGTACAAAGCAAAGAGTGTGACCAGTCCACTTGGCAACTCCAGCAACATTAAATCACTACTTTAGGGAAACTAAAGAAAAATAAACAAAACACCCCAAAGCATAACAGCAGTTTAAAATCAACTTAACCATGTCTTGCACTGCACACACTCAAGGTGTAAATAATAATACAAAATAAATATTATAAATTAATAAAACAAATGCAGTGCCATCATTGCATGGTATCATTCCATGCTATCATTCCAAGGAAAGCTGTAGCTGACAAAGGGCTTCTAATTTAACAAAACCCATCTCTGCTTGACTCCTTAAAATATTAACCCTAAATTTCCAAAATTAAATGCTTCTTATGAGAAGAAACAAAACTATGAACAGCAGTTGCCAAGTGGAGAGAAGTCACAACAGGATATAATTTTAATAGAGGAGCAAAAGAAGGAATTATTTCTATGAACTAGTAATTAATGCCAGATACATCTGACACTTGGGCAAAGAAATGAAAATGTCCAGTCTTGTGGCAGAGAAGCAAGAGGTGTCAACAATTTTTTTTTTGTATATCTGGAAATAAGTAAAAGAATATATTAACACATCAGTAACAGTAACAGAAAACTATCTTAGAAGTTGTACAGGAGAATTAAAAACAATCACAATTAGTAATTTCTAAAATTTGCACCTGAACAAATGCACCAATGGAGACTAAAAATTACTGAAGACTGAGGTAAACACGTTTTAAAATTTTAAAATAAAATTTGATTATGGGAGAAATTTCTGTGAGTAGACAATAATTGCCATGTTAATGGAAAAGGAAAACAAATGAGTGATGGATTATGGAGAAATGGCTCCAATTCACAAACACTTCCTCACCGTGGGCCCTGCCGCAGGACAGCACAATTGCATTTCTTGCTGGCCTAATTCCACATATTTTTTACTTCTGAAAGGAAGTAGAGAAAAATGGAGAACTGGCCTAATGAGTGCAGAATGGATCAACTGGAGAAAACCAATTCTGACTGTTCTGACTGCTGCAAACAATTTCTCAAGCTCCAAGCATAAATAACAATGTTTGCATTTAACACTGGGTGTAGAGCATATGTCTGCAAAGCTGAACAACTGCCTGTGTTTACATGAGATATATGATGCTCAGCTTGATCTGCATATCAGAGACCAGGCTCTAAATCTCTGATGATATTTACCACTGGATAATTGAAATTAATCCTACCAAAATGACTTTGACAGTGCTGAATTTATGGTCTGAAAAAAACCTCCTGGAACTGCCTGCTGTGCTAGAACATCACTGGCTGTGTATTTTCAACCTGCTGAATAAAATCCTGGCCACAAATTATAAACCTCTCCCTTTCTTCTCCAACTTCCAATTTTCTTAATCATCAAGAAGTGGGGATAATGTTGAAGGTAGCAGATATGTCCCTGTTTTGCTGGTTTGTTTTGGTTTAAATTTTTCTAGCCATGGCAGACACATGAGTTAGCTTTGTCCCAATGTTACACCATTTTCTTTATCATTTCCTTTAAAAGCAACCAATTATCCCAGCAGAAAGCATCAGGAAGTTCCCACAGCAGAACTCAGACTCCCTCAAGTCCTTCAGTAAGTCAGATCATGGCTGTGTCTCAGCTTGTGTTTGTGTTTCCAGGGAAAAAAGAAGGGGCTTGGATTTCTGTTTCTTTGCTTTCTTAAACTCAGCTTGTATCTTTAAATAGAAGGCACATAAGTTGTCCAGAAGAACACAATTTACTACAAAGCTACCTCACAATATCCTCCTGGTAGGAATGTCATTTGTGGCTTGATAAATGATTAAAACTTTCAGTATACACAGAAGGAAAACATTTGTGAATAAATAAAAAATCCCAAACAAACAAAAACCCCAGCAGTAATTTCACATTATAAGAAAATAAAATTCAAATATTCAGTAGGCAGAACTTTCTCATCATTGGCAAAGAATTATGTAATTTATTAAAACTGCTGGCAACTTTTTCCCAGTCAAGACAACTTATATTCTTCATCTTATATTCTTTGGATTTCAATAAGGGCTTTGATGACTGCAAATTGCAAATTGCACCTTGGATTTTGGTGCTAAAAGATAGCAAACAGCCTCCCCAGTTTCTTAACACCAAGTTTACAACTACAGAGAATGCTGTTTATTTTCCAAATTTATAGAAAAGTATTTATAGGAAAGTATGTTCCTAATGTATAAAAGTGGCTTTTTTGAAACTTGGAAATGAAAAGCCACCTACCACCCACTACAGAAATGGATGTATTTTTATTTGTAGTATTTATTTAAAACAGATTTCTTTCAGAGAGGTGGCAGTGAATAACTGATTCTTCCCTTACAATCTGCTGCTTTCCAGGCCCATTCAATTTGAAAGCAGGCATCCATGCAAGTATGTAATAATAAGGAACAAAAACAGTTCTCATACAGAAAATCTTAACAACACTAATGTAGGAACGACCCAAATCTAGGGACACACCAAAAACCCAGCAGTGAGGACTCCCATAGGGGCTTTTTTTTTTTTTTTTCATACTCTGAATACACCTTATTTTAATCAGACTATGTGACATTTTTATACCACTTCCTGCTGCCTGCAACCAGTGAGATTTTGCATAATTTTTGGTGTTCCAATAATTCTGCATGGATAGTCAGCCTTTCACATCATGGCTGGGATGTTACTCTCTTATTTTCACAGGCAAAGCACAGCTCAGAGAGACTGGAGGCAGAAATGGGAATTGGTGATGAGTGGGAGTGGGAGGCACCAGGGCTTGGTGGTGAAGGTTTGCTTTGATTCCTCTGACTACAAAAGCTTCCTCAGCAGAGAAAGCATTTTCAACTGTCTAAACAAAACCTTTGTCTATGCAAATTCAAACCCATTCCGACATAAAATTAAAGCTATTGTTAGCATTATTTCTTAAAGGTCATGAATATGCCATAAAAGATGATCAAAGCATTAGAAATATACAACAGGTTAAGAAAAGAGGCAACAATACATTAGATTTTTGCTGTTTCAATTTCTAAGGAAAATACTAACCATTCATGCTTCTAACTGATAGTAATGGTGGAAGCAACACCTGTCCTCAAGACTCGCTGACCATTTCTATTATGAAAGCCACCTCTCTTAAAAAAAAAAACTTAACTAGTCTGTGTTTTTTCCAAAATAATTTAGAATAATTCATGAAAGGATAGGCATCCCATTTTGAAACAATATTTTTAATATCACTTAATGCTTCCTCAATTCATGGTTTGGAAGCAAGACTGGAAATCCCATAGTGACAGAGTTTTAATTAACTCTCAATGGAACCTGGATGAATTGCAACAGTTTGAAAAGTCTCCAGTAAGGACTCACTGCAACTGCAGTAGACTGGGAGGGATTTAGGAAAAAGGAACATGAAGAAGAAATTTTCCCTTGCTTTTTCAGTGAAGCTTCTTCCCCAGCAGTGGCCAACAATCATGATGGGGTATTTTATCTCATTCAAATGCAAAGGAAGAACAAGACTGATAGGAAATGGAAAAATCCATTAGGAGTGGATAATAAAGAACCAGGAAAAAAGACCTAGAGGACTGGAAACTTCTCTGTGGCCTGATGATATTCAGCTGTTAAAAATCACACCTAGTACAGTACAGTAATTCAGGAGTCTAGTTTATGGAGAGATAGTTTGGGAAGAGATAAATCCATTCCATTTCTTTAAGGTGTAAGTTTATCAAAACTGAAGACAATTGGAGAGAGTTAAGGAACTAATAATTAATTGGTAAGCACATATAAACTGATATTTCAAAAGCACCTTCATAAAAATGCATTTGCCTGGATAATAAAGAAGGTATCTGTGGATTTATTAATCAAGAGTCACCTTGCTGAAACACAGATAATGACTAAAATAAATTTCCACTTGGCTAACCTTAAAGTGTGTTGTGTACTTACGAGCTTGAAACAGTAAATAGAAAACTTTCTGAAAGTTTTATTCAGTTACTTATACAAATTACATATTGAATAAAAGTTACGAAAAGTTACGAAGCTCTTACCTTAAAAAAAAACAGCAGTGAAGAATAAAGATGAAAGTGAAAGCAAATACTTTTTTTTTCACTATATTAATTTAAGTCCTTCTACCTCCCTTTATCTAGTAAATCCCACCAGAGGTTGATTTTTCCAGCACTGCCTTGGATTTCCCTCTGTGCTCCGAGCAAACCCTGGGCATCGATGGGGAGCTAAAACACAACTGGTTATTAACAAAGGTATTAATTACCCAACACAGAGCCCCCATACACACCTGTTAACATCCCAGATTTTGCTGGTGCCATCCATGGAGGCAGAGGCCACGAAGTCCCCGCAGGAGTGCCAGGAGCAGCCCTGCACGGCGCGGGAGTGGCCCCGCAGGGTCAGGATGCAGCCGCGCCTCGACAGGTCCCAGATCCTCACCGTGGTGTCCCCGCTCGATGTCACCAGCTGCGTGCCACTGCTCAAGGGAAACAAACAGCTCTGAGCCAACAGAGGGCAGAAATATTCAAACAAGATAATTTCACTCTGTTTAGAAAGGCAGGGTAAGTTGCAATTGCTGATTTTGTGTTGTGACACACAAAAGGCACAATATACTTCAGGAGGAGAATATCTCGTTTATTACAATAACACACCACCTTTTATACCCTCCATATAATTTACACTTTCTTATTGGTTGTTGGAGTCTGGGATATCCCTTTGGGAGTCCAGAGTTGCTGAGACCCTGGTCAAGGAGCTCTGAGACCCTGGAATGATGCCCAAAACATCTGTGGGTTTGATTATAGCCCTTGAAACAAATTACCAGCTTTATATGAGAACCTAAAAGTCACAGTAGTTTAAGTAGTGTTATCATAAAGTGAAAATATAGATTATAGGATTTTTGGGAATGGGAATTTTAGAACACAAGATGGAGGAAAAAGCAGGTGTTTGGTCTTTCTTTGTTCTTCTTCTTCTTCATCTCCATTTTCTATTGTGGAGCTGGCACTTTTGGATTGGTTTAGAGTAGAAGTTCACTGTCTAACATAGATGATAGTAATTGGGAAATAATTGTAAACATCATGTACGTAGTTTTTAGTATAAAAAGATAACACTGCCTTGAAGGGGCAGAGAGTGTGCCATGGCTGCCCTGCAAGACAGACCTGGCTGGGCTGAGAGAAAATATTACAGATTAGAAAAGAATAAACAACCTTGAGAGCGAGAAAACTGAAGAGCTCAGATTTATTCCTCCTCGGGCACACAAACTGCCAGACAAGAACTTTTACACATCTCGGGGAAAACACCAAAACAGATTCTGAGAATCGGTCACAATTAGTCAGCATAGCAGTCATTGGTGGAAAGTTCTCCACCCCTATTCTTCCCAGCATCTTTCTAAAAATACTTTCCACAGCTTTTTTCCCTGGTTATCTTCTTCTCTCCTCTTCTCTTGGTCTCCATGCCAATAGCCTTGGTCAGAGAAAACTTCTCAAAGCAATCCTCACTCATTAACCCTGTTAACCCACAGACCAGCTGGGGTCCTATGATAATTTTGCCTTAAATATTTTTATTGTGCAGTTTTCTGACACGTTATGGAAGAAGTGGCCATGTGTTAATACACTATCAAAAGAAAGGGAGGTAGGATGTAGCTATCCCCCACAGGAAAGGAAATATGGCTTTCAAATAAATTCCTACTTTTTGTAGCTTAATTATGAGTTCATTGGTAAAAACAAGTAACCCCAGAGGAGTGCTTTCAAAATACAATTAGATAGATTCAGGGAAGAATATTTTGTTATTTTCCAAATTCATACCATTTTCAACATGTAGTCATTTTTTTAAAGCATCCCAATTTTCTTTTTTTTAACTCTGTATAAACACTTCAACACATTCACCATCTCTTGGGGTCATTGATATGTTACATAAATGAAAACTACAGAGTTAATCTCAGATTTTTTTGGCCAAATCTCAGATATAAACTAGTATAATTCTGTTTTCCTTTAAGCATGGACATATGGCTTCAGACTAAGAGTCCATCTGTAACATTTTATATAACTAGTAGGGCATTCTTAATAAAATAAAGTATGTGGAGTTGTTATCTTATTAAACTCTCCCAGACCTACCCTGTGGCTCAGGATTTCTTTGTGCTTAAGAAGAATCCATGGATTTTTTTTTTCCCTAGGAGTCATTGATTTTTGAACATATGCAAACCTTTGGCACATGCAATCTCTTATGTCAATGAATTCCAAAATTTAATTATACCTTGTATGAAAAGCTCTTCTGGGGTCTTAAATACCTTACTTCAATTTGTTTCATGCTTCTAATTCTACTGTTGTGATTAAAAGCAAACACTGAGTGCACCTTCACTATATCTGTGTATCTGTTTTTTCTGTATTTTTTCCATTTAGTTACCTTTTTTGGCACTGCTGTACAGAAATTTTCAGCAAACTGACCACAGTGGCTCTGAGATCTCCTTCCTGAGTGCTGATAATTAGACACATCCTTACCTATTATCTATTCTTATCTTAGGATCATTTCTTCCTATGTGCATTACTTTGTGCTCACCTGCACTGATTTTCAGCTGCTGCCTCACCATCAAGTCAATTGTTGAGATGGGAATATTTTCCTGTAATTCTTCTCATGCTCCTTTCACTGCCCTGGTTAATTAGCAAACTCATCCACCTTACTCCTTTCCCCAATTTCTAAGATCTTAATAACTTAGGTCACAGCACAGATCCCCGTGGAACTCAGAAATTAATTTCTTCATTCTGAAAGTGGCATTTGATTCCTATCCTTTCACCAGTTTTTAAACTCGTGAAATAAATTTCCTTTTTATCAGGACAGTTCTGCTTCCTTGAGAGTTTTTGTGAAACAACCCCAAGAACAATTTGCTGAAAATCCAAGTATAGGAAATTCATGAACCTCCCTTGATCAAGTGCTCAATAAGCCCTTCAGAGAATTCCCAACTGATTTCTGAGGCTTAATTTCCAAAGCCACGCTCACAGCTCCCAAGGCTTCACTGCCATAAATGTATCCATGTATCCTGCAATTTGGCTCTTTAATATAATTCCTATCAAGATATGAAAATTACATCAATCCATCTAGAATGCCATCATCCCAAAAATCTTTTCAAATATTGAAAAAAGTTAATGCAGCCCTCTCAGGAATAACGGAGGTTTTCATTTTCTAAGCAAAAATTTGTTCCAATTGTTTTCATACTAAACAAAACCAAGAAACCATGAAAAATGTTTGGGGATAATACACAAAAATACAGGTGACAAATAGTTAAGCTGTAGGTTTTCAGACCAATTTCTGCCATTATCTGAGCAACATCAGTAAGATGACCTTGCCCTTAGGATCCAATAAACTCTTTTATTTGAATAATGGCAAAGGTCCTATCACAGGCAGTAGAAATCCTTCTTCCAAATCTCTGGATATAAAATTGTGAGAACTAAAAAACAGCTCAAAGGTTGATCCTAAGCACTATTGTAAAACTCTGAGTAAGAATACACTCAGAGATATTTAATTCACTGCTGCAGTTTATTAAAAAAAAAAGGTCTGGGACCTGTGGTGTCAACCTTTTAATGTTATATACTCCCTTTCCTCCTTTTCCAGTAGATGTCCACGGAATTGCTTGGTAAAAGTAGCTGCTAGGACAGCTTGAAATATGTGAATCATTTACCTGATAGATCTTAAGGGAGAACTTGCCACTATGAAAGATCACCTACCCAAGATTTTGACTATTTTTAACACTTGTGGTTGAGGTTGCTATTTTTTGTGAAAATATCGTTATAATATTCATTAAGGCAGTTACACCCCCATGCCTAAGACAAAGCTCTGAGAGATTAATCTCTCAACATTTTTTTATAACATTGCACAGGAATAGCCCTGAAGCTTTTGTCACCTACAGCAGAGCATAAAGGCTTGAAGCCTGAGTAGGGGTTCAGAGGAGACCCTAATTTTGTGGAGCTGTCAGGAATAAATGTGCTTTTGTTAACGAAAATCTTTCAGTTTTAATAAGCCAGATCTCAGTTCTGGAGATAGCTAAAATTAGAGAAATGACAAATTTTCATAGCCCTTATACATTTATTAAATAAGACTTTAAAACAAATTCAGAGTCAGGTATAAAGTGGGACTGATGAAATCTGCAATTGATTCAGAGGGAAACATGCACTTCCACTGCTGTGAATCACAAAAAGAGATTTGTGGCTTATGCATTTTTTAATATATAATCCCCAAAATGCTACATGAAGAATTGGTTCCTTAGGCTGAATTTCAAGAATTCACCATCCAGACAGTGATGCAAATCTTTCAGAAAACAGATGTGAGCAGGAAGGTAGTTCAAATGGATTCAATTTGACAATCTGCAGCAGAGGAAGGAGTTACAAGTGAAGTTTAGCACTTCTTACAGATCAAAGGAGAAAAAATAGTGGAGATTGGAAACAAAAGTGCAGCAGGAAGCAGTTTTGAGGGACAGACTGACAGTGGAAGAGCAAAAATACTCAGGAACAGAGGGACCCAGTGCCTCAGCCCCCTGCAACAAGTTCCCCAATATTCCCGGTGCATAAAAAGCATCAGGTCATTAAAGGACAGGATTATCCATGTAGAACTTAATGCCAGCATTTGTGGGAAGCACAAGTGGTGCTGGTGGGAATGGTGCCTGTCAGGGGCTGCATTCTGTGGTCAGGAAACCTCAGCAATTCAGAGCAGACACACAGAGAAAGAACAGCAAAGTGCTGGGTCAAGCCAAGACATCTAAATCAAAATGCTGCTATTAGGATAAAGCCCTATCTACTTAATAGCTGATCAATAATGACACAAGTCCTCTGATTTGCAGCATTTTTCAGTCCTGGGAGATTAAAAGAAACGTTCCAAATTCGGAGCTAATGTTTGGTTACCCACATCTGCAATGTTTTAGTACCCTGCTATTTTTCCTTATTCTTATAAGAATATGGGGGGAAGAAACAAATGTATCAGAAATAGCAGCTTGTTTTTTGTGATTTAGGCTCAGTTTAACCTTGTATGCTAGTCACACAGTCCTCTATCATATGACTGATTTTCCAAAAGAAAAAAAAAGCATGTTGATTTTGATATTAAAAACATATTAAAATATGACATTAGAACCTCAGCCTTAATTCTCAGCAGCTATATACACAAACTCCATTTGAATTTAAGACTGATCACTAACAGGGAAAGCTCAAAAAAATCCTGTGCAGAGTGCATATATCTAACTCAGAGGAGAAGAAAACACTTTGTTTTTGAACAAATACATCAAAGAACTAGGCAAGATATCAGGAGACAAGAAAAAGGTAAATCCTATCTTGTTCTGTCACTTCAAATGCATTCACATATGTGCAAATAACTTTGCCAACTTTTAGAAAAGTGATGTTTTTGTAAAGAAGCAGCACCTTTGTGCATGGTGCTCTCTGGACCCCAAACAGTTGGGTTTGTGGCTTAGTTTTGGGGGTTTTCTGTTTATACTTTCTAGCAGAACAAAGGACTAGATGGGTGAAACAAGCCTGTATTGATTGAAGTTTTTGTATATTTGTTTTGTAGATATAGATTTTGAAGAATCTTTCCAAAATTCTAGGCAATGGGGAGCCCATGGCATCCATAACCCCTGTCTTGCCCCTATGGATAGACCATTTCTAAAAATATAAAATGCACATAAAATTCTGCCTTTCAGCTGATTTCTGGTATTCCTAACTGATACTGTAAACCTGCTCTTCCAGAAACAATTAGAGTGGAAAAAACTTTGGAAACATTAATTCCACCTTCCACAAAAAGAGATGGAACATTAACTTCTCAAGCCTTAAAATCTTTCCTCCCCCAAATTCTAAACACACACACACACACATTTCTTTTCATTACACATTCCTGCCCCTTCCAGCTTCACTGCTCTCACTACAAAGACACCTCTCCATTAACACTTCCCAAGTTGTAGACACATTAATAATTAAGACTCATATTCAGCAATAACACGAGCCTTTGGCACAGAGTCACTTTACAGCATTTCAGGAGGCTGACTGCCTATAAATGTGCCACTTCTGATATATATATTAAAAATAGAATTTAATAAATAACACAAATATCATAATATAAAATATACTATACTATACTATATAATAAATGATAAATAATTAATATAATACAATAAATACTGCTCCTGGCTTCAATTATTTCTGGACTTAGATCTGGACTTCGGGATTGCTCAGGTTCCCTCTGAAGACCTTGTGGCCAACAACAGTTCTCAAAGCAAAACTAAGCCAAGCACAACTTGTGTTCAAGTTTTTTTGTCCTAAAAAAGCTGCAGTGACTGAGAGATTAAACAATACAAGCATCAGCAACACAACAGCAAATTTCAAACATACAGTCCAAAACATTACAGGGGTAAGGGTCTTTCACCATGGCAGCTGAAAAAGTCTTGAAAATCAATATTCCAATCAGTTAATTGGAAAAATGATGTCTCTTTTATTTACCTCTGCTCATGCAATTATTCTAAAGCAAAATTCTAAAAGCCTCCATGTGATTTGCAATATCAGCACAGGTTGACAGTAGGCACAGTAAAGTACAAGGGAAGAACTGCAAATACTGCTAAAGTTTACTTGAATTTTGGTGACATTTTCTGCTGGGTATAAGAGGAAAGATAAAGAAAGAAAATGCCTAGGAAAAAAAAAAGTAATTCCATGAAGAACAGAACTAATGAACACTGAATGCCTATGGAAATATCTTGCCTGCTTCCTTCATCATCTTAGCTGTTGATTAAATAAATATATCAAAAATTGCTTGATCCTTTAGACTTCTGTTCTTCCAATTTTTGTCAGAATTATTGTGAGTTAAAAGTCACCAGAGTGGAAAAGAGCATAAGGAACATGTGCAAGGGGGTTAGGGGAAATACATCTTGTAAACCTAATTTACTTGGAAACAAGGTTAAAACCAGGGATCCAGACAACTTCACTTAGGAAAGCAGATATCTACTAATGGAGTGCCACTTTTGGTTATGAGAGCTGTATTTAAATGTTCCATTTTCCAGTTGAAAAACTGGAAAACAATGTAAGGGATGGAAATGGCAAACATCAGTTCAGCTCTGCAGTCATTGCAACTCTCCTTTATTCTCCTATTTTGTCACAGCCCTCACTTTTCTCTCCCCAGAGAAGGTGAAAATTGGGATTTTTAAAAATATTGGAGTCAATTTACTATTTAAGAAGTTCCCATTAAAATGATTGAAAAGGCAATGGGTGATTTTCTGCCTCACCAGGCAGGATGCTTGCACAGTTCCTCTAGAAAGGATGACGTGGATCCAACTCCCTGCAGGTCCAAAGGAAGATGGGACAAAGATTTGGAGGAGGAATACCCCAAGGATTACATGGAAACAGCATCTGGCTCAAGATACTCTGAAATAAAAAGTAGAGTTCAGGGGACTGCTGAGACCAAACCCACTGCTGGGAACAGGATGATGGTCCAGAAAAATCTGGCATGGGGAACCATCCTTATGTTCTTGAACAAAACACTCAGCAGCAAAGATTTTGTTTCTAAGATTTTGTAACCTTGAAACACACTGGAGATACAGTTCACTTTTTTGTTGCTGGAGTTCTGAGACTCATTAATTATTTACAGTGACACTTCTTATTAAGAAGCTCTAGGTTTTTTTGAATCTATGGTTCATTTTGGGTGTTGCTTTAATTATCCTGGTGGTCAGTGTGCCTAAGACACATTTTATACAGTAATTGTAATATGTTTCATCCTTCAGAATAATCCCAAGCCCAATTTTACTCACTTTATTAATAGACATGAAACATCTTTTTACAGAAGGTGAATGTCAGAATACTCAGCAGCAGAAATACAAAAATACCTCTTCCCATTTATCATCAAAGGTGAGGAGAAAAAAAATTAAATTTCAAAAATACAAAATCAATTATAAACTGACATTCTACAGGCCAAGGAAAGCATTCCAAAGGCAGGAAGCATGGCAGTAACCAGCAGATGGTGGCTGGCACATGGCTTTTTGTCCAGAAAGAAAACCACAACCATCCTGCAAAATCCTTTGCCATTGGCTTTTGGCTGGAAATCCTCACAATCCTGTCAATGTGTAAACTTGAGGCAGTTTTTCACTCTACACTGCATAATTGGGAGATCCTTCTGTGGTTTTTGCTGCTCCTACACTGACCTGTGCCAGCAGAAGTTCCGCCCCGTGCTGCCTGGGGCAGCCAGGGCAAACAGGAGAGCAAGGTTTGGCACCAAGCTGCTTCTGGATAGACAGACAGCAGGGCTAGGCATCACAAAAATAGCAAACTTTAGTTTTAATGAAGTTCACCTTCCACGTGAAAACTTCCTTGAGGCTCCTTCCCACTTCAAGAGCGGCAGTTCCACATCTGCAAACATTTAAATACAACATGCTCCTAACTATCCTGGCATGGGATGGTGAACTCCAAGGTAACAAATTCAAGCCAAGTCTCAACTTAGCAAGTCCTCCACAATTGAAACCATCCTTCTTTTCTGAACTGAGTGCTGTACCAGAAGCTGCTGTGTCTGACCCCACACACCCACAGAGAAATCCTGTTTCACCTTTCCCACTGCTCTTACCTGCACATCTTCCTGTGCCCTTTTTTTCCAAACACAGCCTATAGTTCTACATTCAGAATTATTATAATAATTTTCAGTCATTTATTAGCATGACTTTTTGTTAAATAATTTGTTGTTTTCCAGATTGCTCCAATGCAGGTTACAAACCACACAGACCCCACTCAGGCCTGCCCCATTTCAAATCCAGTAGCTGAGCTTGGTATCCCCCCAAAAAATATTGAGTGTGGTCCCATTCACTACAGGCTAAACTCTCTGATGTATAAAAAGTGGTTTAGCTGCCACCCAATATCATGTAATTAGAGGTGGTTAAATGAGAATCTAAAATAATTGAGGTGCCTGGTAGAAGGCAGCTTTTAGTACATTTAAAATTGGCTTTTAGGAGGCTCAGGAAGCACACCAGGTAAGGAATAAAAAATAAAAAGACAAAAGATAAACCAGTTATAATACTTGGAGATTAGATGTAGCAAAATATGTCAGCAAGACAGCAGGCACTACACAATGCAGGGCTCTAGGCAAAAATTAAACAGTAATGAATTCCCTTTTTACAATTATTTTGCATTAAAAAGTGATGGCTTTTCTAAAAGCTTCCTGCCAATGCATGTCTAGCACCCCACAGCAAAATCAGATGTAGCAAGGGGCAGGAGAATCCTGGTGTCCAGCTGGAAGCAGGGAGCTCGTGGGAGCTTGGAGTGTGATACCTCCAAAATCCTAATACCAAATAAAATACCAAAAAAGTCTTATAATTTGCACTAAAAAACCCCAAAATAGTCCCAAAACTGAGCGAGATTCCAGAGATTCCTGGGTGGGAAAAAAAAGGAAAAAGTTGGGAAACACTGGGAAAAAAAATCGGGGGAAATCCAACTCTAAATGGCCAAAAATACCCCAAAAATCATGGAAAAAATGGCCTTGGGAGCCCTAAAATCTGCTGAAACACGCAAAATCTACACTAAAACACCAAAAAAAGGCCTCAAAGCCGGTGAGGTTCCAGGGATTTCTGGGGGTGAAAACCTGGAAAAAGGCTGGGAAAAAAGTACAGGGGAAAATCTGACTTGAAATGGCCAAAACCCCTCCCAAAATCACAATAAAAATGGCCAAAAAAGTCCCAAAATCTGCACTAAAAACACCAAAAATGGTCCCAAAACCCAGTCAGATTCCAGGGATTTCTGAGGAAAAAAACTGGGGAAAAGGCTGGGAAAAAAAATCTGGAGAAAATCACATAAATCCCTCAAAAAGCATAAAAATGGCCATTAAAGTCCTAAATCTGCACTAAAACACCCCCAATCGACCAAAATTCCAAGGATTTCCGGGAAATATCTTAGGAAAAAAAATCCTAAAATATCAGTGTAAAAACAGCCAAACAAAAAAATCCCAAAAATATCTCAAAAAATCCCAAAAAACCTCCTAAAATCTGTCACTGGACAGCCAAAAGCTGCACTGAAACATCCCAAACCTGCCAAAATTCCAGGGATTTCTGGGAAAACCATCAGAAAAAACTTGGAAAAAACTCTGCCTAAAAATCCCAACAATTATGAAGACTTCTCATGCTGAAGGCAGAGCTCCTGGGTCCAGTTGTGCCACCTACCTCTGGCCTACTGCCAAGTGAATTCTCCTCCATGAACTTCATAAGAAATAACTGTTTTACCTGAAATCAAATATAATGAGTAAACACTGCAAAACTATCACATTTTCCAGAAATGAGCTCTCTTCTGTACATTCCAACACTTCCTCTCAAGCAATCCAGTGTAAGTTAAAGTCCTTCTGTACACTGTTAGATTTTTAAAATAATGTATTTAGCCCACATAAAATCATCCATAGTACCAATCAATATCTGTGACATACATTAAACAGTGTGATACTTCATCTCAACACCCATCCCAACCAGTTTGGCCATTTTTTCTTCCATTGGAATGACTCCAAATCCTCAAATTGTAATGAAGGGCTGTTGAAGTAGGGAAAAATGTAGTTTGGAAGGAGTTCAGCTACATGAATTCCATGTACAGAACAGATTTATGACCTATATTAACAGCAATAATCCTGTGTCTCGGTTCCTCTGAAATGCAAAGTTGTGGCTCAGTCGTTTTAAACCCATTATCATCTCCCAATGGTGGTCCAGTGATGGCTAATCACAATCAATAGCCAGTAATGAACCACAGCCATTAATCCCATTTGCATGTTTGTACAAAGCATCGTTTTTAAGCTGCATATTCATATGCAGAGAGAGTTCTGTGAGTGCACAAAGATTTCACAGCCAGTGGAAAGTTCTGCATTGGGATTTGAACATTCCCAAGGCCCTGGAAGGATATTTAACTCTCTCTGTGGAATGATCCTGACAGTGAAGGCCAAGAAAACACACAGGACAGTGCAGGAGCCCAGTGTTTGTACTTGGGGCAGGTGATGATCTCCCTGAGCCATGCCCTGGGGACACAGGGACACAGCTTGAGGATAGGGAGTGAGTTAATGGAGACAGTGATCAATAACAATCTAACTCCAAGAGTGCAGGAGGAATGGAAATGCTGAACACGAGCAGAATCCTGGGCTGATACAAGAGAAAGCAGAATAACAAAGTGAACAGAAATTTGCATTCTTTCTCTGAAAGGCTTTGCATGAGAACTGAATTTTCATCCACGAGGCTGTGCAGCCTGAACACTGACTGCTCAACAGGGGGGACACCAGAAAACCCTTCAAACATAAAAGCTCTCACAGGTAACCCAACCCATGGACACAAACAGTATGGCCCTCTCTCTCAGCTTCCCTTTTGTTTTATACACACACTACTCAGGCACAAATAACTACCACAAAATAAGAATGGATTCCACATCCCTCAGCAGCCAAACAAGTCCTCGTGCTCATCCCCTGTTGAACACTGCAACTGTTTTGTACCTGGATTTCCCCAAATTACTGCAGCCACACAGCTTGAAGGGAAGTACAGAAACACAATAAATGACTGTGCAATTCATACCTGGAGTCTGTGCTCCAGACAAAAAAATATTGTAAACACTCTAAATATTTGGGGATTATTTCCAATTCAAATATCTTAAGATATTGCCTCAATTGAATTGCCATTCTCTAGTCAACTCTAACACTAATGTTTGTTATTTTAACAGCTGCACTTTGGAAAAGGCTCATTTTAACAATATTACAAACACAGATATCTCCTTAGCCACTCCACTAGAACCCTTGCAGCAGACCTGAGGGAAAATACAATTGCCTTTATTGCACAGAAGAAAGCAATAATGAAGCGAGGATGTTAAAGGCATCGAGATGATAATTGCACTCAGAGAAACATAACACAAGAGATTCTATTAAGAGAGATGTTCTGACGTGTATAACCACTCTGAACAGAGTGAGAGCAACGTGTTCAGGATCAGAGCAGTGAACTGAGACTCCCCAGCCCTGGAGAAATGGCAGCTCCCTCTGCAACTCCAGCACAAAACGCTGATGAAACCACAAGGAAACCTCAACTACTCCAAATCTGAACCCACCAAAGGGAACAACAGGATTTTCTCACAGCCTAAATAAATGATCAGAAAAACTGAACTGCTTCTGGTGACTCCCAGGCAGCAAGAGCTGCAGGAATTGAAAATCAGGCAGATGTGCAGAAAAAGAAATCAAGAGCTCCTTGAAGAGCAGGCAAATTTCTGCAAAACTTTCAGAGAACACACTCATGGCTTCACTGAAGCTGAACTAATAGGTTTAGAAATATCCCATTTTATTGATAGTCTATAAAGAGATTTCAACTGCCTATTCCTCCACCCTTTCTCTATCAAAGTGTTATCATATAGAAATTTCGTTCTTTCTTTCAAGTAAATACCAAATCTAATTACCCACGCAGTTCATCAGAAAGTTTCCCTGCAATTTCTAAGTCAAAAAAGTTACATCAAAATGGTGATTCTTAATAACTAAATAAAGTTTTGTCAGAAAGAGAAAGATTAAACTCGACACCTGTTTTGGAAAATTGATAATCACAGTGTCTTTTCAACCTAATATCAGATTGTTTAAAGCCCCTCAAATTAAATATGTCTTTTTTCAGGTCTAAAATTCAGATAATGGGAGAATGCAGCACACAAGATCATCATTAAGACAAATAACATCATTTCTGTGTAAGCTAAGCATTCAAAATATTTGAAAACTATTTAACCTATGGGCAAGCATAATATTTAAATGATAAATTATGAAGATAAGGTTATTAAATAAGAAAACACAAAGACTAGCTAACTATTTATCCCCATTAGGATTTCTAGTGTATCCAAGGTCACACATTGTGGCTATGAAGATTGAGGTCTTTTTTAAAGAGCATTTAAAGTGCATCTGTGATGGAGGGACTGTAGATGAATCAGTAGAAATGGCATTAGTTTATCAACAGCTTTTCAATCACTGCTGTTGAAGTTCAGTATGTGTGTAAAGCCACGTGGGAAAGAACTGCAGAGTGCTTTCAGCAAAGGCAGCACTTATGACAATGGATTTTCTTCCTGTAGTTATTTCAAATACACATCTGAATTTCTCAATAGGAGCACTGCTGCTTGTGCCAACCATTCCTGCCTCTCCTGTCTCCAACTGTCCTCAGCACTTCTGTCTCCTGCCTCCCACTGAATTATTGTAATGGAGATATTATTAGTGAATCACTAACTCAAGAGTGGGCAATAGAAATACAAGCCAAAGGTAGTTTTTCATTCAAGCCTGGTCATTCTGGATGCAAAATGAAGCCTATTCAGTAACCACACTATGGAATTGCATTGTTTGCTTTCTAAAATCAATATGACAGACTCTTCAGGTTCTGTGCACTAGGAACATCCTTGATCTTTCTATTGATGGGGAAAACTGCTTTTTAAAAGCAACATCCTTGGAGAACATTAATGGCCTAATTATGAATGTTTCTGAAGGCAAACTTCCAGATGGCACATGGGCTGCCACTACAACCACCTCAGGGACAGGAGGTGAGCAGCACTGGGGAAAGCAGACAACTGAGGATTTAGCAACCAAGAAAAATCTCCAGAAGTTTGGACATCTGCTGGGAACCCCAGCCTGTGTGAGGAAATTCTCCTCAGCATGGCAGGAATAGCAGAAAAAAGCCAACTTCTGAATAAGAAATCAGGATCCAAATCTGTAGCAAAGTTACAGTTGCTATAAATCCATATTTTCCAAAGTGCATTGCAGAACTGAGCTCTTTAAAGAAAATAAAAATGAGATACAAATACTGTTTTTTCTTGAAATAGATATTCACCAATAATTTACAGAGCTCTTTGACATTTTAAAACATATTTATGTATGTATTTACATCTCAAAACCCCACAGAGAATAACCAACAGTTCCACATGCTGGAAGAGATTAGTATGAGTAGAAACATTTGGCTTGTGGGAATGGGTGGAAGGGAAAAATTTTAATCAAATCCATTACCTAGTTATTGATTTCTCTTTGCCAGACTGATCCTGTAGAATACTTATAAAGCCTTTGACATTGAGAGGTTTGGCCAAAGATATTGGATTAGACTAAGCAAAAGCTGAGCTTCTCATGTAATCTCTCATATTTCATTTATATGTGATTTATTCCTTTGTCCAGCAGAGGCTTTTTATTGATAAAAATAATGAGATTGAGAATCCCAAAGGAAATCTAATGCCCACCCAAACATGTTGGTGAGGTAAAAATAGTAGGATTTGTAAGCTTGAGGGAGAGTGATGTTATGTTAAGACTATTTCCTTGTATAAAAAGTATGAAGCTTATCAAAAATTTTGAAATAAATAAAGCTACTTTTGAAATTAAAATTTTGCTATACTTGAAAACACTAAGCACACAGTGAATACTGTATACTGGGGAACTGAATGAAAAAACTTCTGAAATAGCTTTTTCCTTGCAGAATAGATGAATACAACCTTTTTCCTTTTGACTCCTGTATTAGCTCAGTTTGATAAAGCACCTTAACAAATGTCTCGACTGCTAAATATGGTGTGTTACATAAAGCCATTTAGATGACTGAAAATTAATCATGCCACTCAAAAGAAGTTTCTTACCACTGGCAAATTTAATATGTAATCTGGTAACTAAAGGCTTTATTGAACTGTGCAGGAATTCAACATCCTCTAAAAAATTAAATCATTATGCCTTTTCATTAAATAGGTGTTCAAAAGACCTAAGTAGAACATACAGACTATCTCATGCTTCTTTCATAGCTATCAATAGTAGTAAAAGGATAAATAAAACCATCTGTTTCTGCAGTGAGACCTGAATTAGGTTTTAAAGACTATTTCAAAGCACAAATCAAAATAATTCTATTCCACTGATACCCAACAGAGACGTTGTGATTAACCCAAGTCTTACAACTCTTTTTCATGTTAATGCTTAGAGGGGAGTTGCTGGCTTTCAAGTCTCAGCCTTGTTTAATGTACAGTGTGAAACTCAGCATTTACAGCTCCAGAGCCAGCAGAGAAAGTGTTCTGTAGCTCACTGTCCATTATATACACCACTTTTATTATATACACTTTATTATTATTTTGTTATTTACACTTTTATTATAAACACCAAGAATCTCCAAATCCCTTCCCCGGGAGGACTGTTACTCTGGCTGGCTCAATGGCTGGGCAGGAGGGTGAAGGCTGACATCACCCTCATCATCCTCATCCTCATCCTTCTCAGCTTCCTCCTTATCCTCCTCATCTCCCTCCTCCTCTGCCTCATTCTCCTCGTCCTCCTCGTCATCCTCCTCCTCCTCACATTCATCCTCCTCATCTTCCTCCTCAGCCTCCTCATCCTCATCATCCTCCTCCTCATCTGCCTCATCCTTCTCCTCACCCTCCTCCTCATCTTCCTCCTCAGCCTCCTCATCCTCATCATCCTCCTCATCTTCTTTCTCATCCTCCTCCTCATCCTCATCTTCATCTGCCCCATCTTCCTCCTTATCCTCTTCATCCTCCTCCTCATCTGCCTCATCTGCCTCATCATCTTCATCCTCCTCCTCCTCATCATCATCATCCTCATCTTCACCATCCTCCTCCTCATCCTCCTCTTCATCTGCCTCATCCTACTCCTCATATTCCTCCTCATCCTCTTCATCCTTCTCCTCTTCCTCCTCCTCCTCACCCCGACTGATGCCAAAGGCTCTCCGTGTGCAGCTGCTGCTCAGCACTCTCTCCTCCAGAGGTGCCTGCCCAGCTGAAGTGCACTGCAGAGCCACACAGACAGAGCTGCACAGGGATTAGCTGGGAGGTCCAGGGCTGTGTAGATTTTGTGGGATTGGGCAGTAATCCCACAAAAGTGCACACAACTCTTAACACCACTGGAAAAATGATCTGGAGCATGACAATCAGGAGGGTTCCTGAGCATATCACTGCTGCAACTATTGCATGGGGGTTTGAAAAGGTCCCAGATGAAGCTGAATTTCCAGCCTGCTCCTGTTTCAACATCTCCAGGAGCTCCCTTTGGTTCTGCTGGTTTACATGGACAGTGTCACCTTGGTGTGACTGCAGACCCAGCTTGGGCAGTGGCTCTGAAGGATGGGTGACAAAAACCAATACTTTCAAATCACTGACTCCAAACCTTTCTTAATTTCTTCCTATGGACAGATGTTTTGCAAAGCCCAAAAGAATATGTGAAGGTCTCTAATAAGAAAGAGTGTGCAGTAGCATAGTCAAATCCCACTGCTTAATGTTAAATTACAGTTTCCATGCAGACAAATGCTGCTGCATTTCCCTAAAACAAGCAAACATTAGATCTTGTAGATCCTGGGATCATAACTTCAGCAGTGACTGTTCTGTAAGTCCCTCTAGTTTCACCAAATAACTCCAGCATCAAATCTTGGAAGCCAGAAAATTAAACAAAATTATATAATAGATAATTCCTGCTTCTTCTCATAGAAATAAAAATGAGTCAAAGAATGGCATTAGGAATTGTTAAAGCACAAGGAGAAATATATTTGATGTTAGTAGAATTTTTTAAATTATCTTGCTGCTGTGAATAAAGAACCTACTCTTCCCTCTGTCATCAAGTGCTTTTCACTTGCTGAGGATCCGTGGGCCCTGTACCATCTGAGCTATTTAAAAGATACTATTTGCAATTTGTATCTAAGAAACTAAGAAAACAGTCATTTATCTTAAGTATCAAATCTAGTGTGACTCTCTCATACCCTGCTCATGTTTCTCACCACACACTGATACCTGAGGATATTATGACTGTCAAGAAGATTGGTGTGGATTGGTGCATCAGCCCCTCCCAGGACTGGGACACTCCTCAGGGGCACAGTCTGTGGGGAGCCAAGAGCAGCAGAGGTGGGGGATGAGTGAAGAGCACACCTTGTAATTCACTTTGATAATTAAAGCACTTCAGGCTCTCAAACTATAAAGACATGTCCACTGAGAGATTCACAAGCGGTGCCTGGCCCTGCCAAGCTGTCAGGTGTGATTTTTGCTCCTCCAAGTTTCCCTCCAAGCACAGAGTCCTGTGAGATGCAGTGAGCAAAGAGCAGTGTCAGCCTGTGCCTGCTGCCTCAGAACATCTGAGCCTGGCTGGATCAAACCCAGCTGCCTCTCCTTCCTGGGACTGTCCTCCCTTCTGAACTCTGGCCCTTGCTCCCATCACTCCTCAGAGGTTTCTCCATTACTGTTCTGCTGGGCTTTTCAGTCTATCTTTTTTCCACTCAAAGTCATCCCTGGATAGCTTATTCACAAAGGATAAGATCAAAAAAGAAATTAAAATAGTGGAAAAAATACCTGAGTATTATATCTTACCTGAGTAAGAAATAATTTCAGTGTCAAAATGTATTCTGACGTCAATTCTGCTCAGGAATTTGCTTTTTAAGAAGATTTTCTAAAAACTCATTCTGAGAATTTTTGTATGATGAGAAAATAACTTCCACTCTGATAGAGTCTTACATACAGAATTTATTTATTTATTAGACACTGCTCTTGAAAACTCTGGGCAAATATCATTATCCCAGTCCTTTTTCCCCACTCTGGATTGTCAGCAACATTTTGGACTTGGTTTTGAGTGGCCACCACAGTGCTCAGTTACCCACAGCCTGCTATCATGTGCTACAAATTCCCCTAAAAGCTTCTTGTGTGAATTCAAGCCCACCTGGAGTTGCATTCCCTCCACAGCTCATTCAATCTCTTCAATTCCTGAAATCCATCCTCCATATATTCTGAAGTATTCCAGAATAACTCTGCTAATTCTCTCTCTACAGGGTTGTGTTTCTATGTCTGTCTATGCACAAATTTCCATCTGAGTAACACCAGCTCCTCCAGCTTTGAGAAATACCACCCAGAGTTGTCTCTGTTTTGGAAGAACATGGGTTGTTCTTGTTTCCCCTCACTGGCACCTGCTTCTAGGGTATCAAAAATTACATGCCTTCATGTGCATGTTTGATGCATGAACATACTTATTCTATCTTTTCTTTAGTTTTTTATTAATTACAGAGGAGGTAATACCTGCCTCCAGGTTTTCCAATAGCAATAGAACTTATAGGAAATCCACACAGTTAAAGGTAATTGCTGCTGCAATTTTTACATAGTAATAAATTGATAACAGTTTGGATTTCTTTTCCCAGTTACCGAGGAACACCAGAAACTCTGCTTCTTTCTTAGGGGAACAGGGCATTATAAAGGAGTTGACAATCTGACAACTTTCAGTGCAAGTTTTAAATGAGTTCAAAAACTTAGACTTTGTACTAAATTCATTGTATTCCACAGAACCAGACAATGTTTGCATGAAAAGGGATACAAACATTTTAGAAGAGTGGACTTGATTAATATTTATGAATATATTAAGGATATTACATATTGTACCAGCCCACATGCAGGGCAAGAATACAATACTTTATTGTTCACTGAGATTTTATCAGACATTAACACACACCTCTGTTATGCTGCAGGGCTTGATTCTTTAACCACCCAGGAAGGTCAATAACACAGATAAATAAATCTAGTATATGCCATGATATATCTTAGTGTAGTCAGAGTATGGTCCTTATAGGCACAGCATCAATATCCTCAGCTTGTTCTGGAAACTGGCAGAAGATGCAGATTTTTTGTCTGATATTTCAAATATTTGAGTCACCTGGCACACACAGGTGCACTACACAGCTCTTCCCCAGCTCTCCAGATTCTTACCACAAAACCTCTGTGTATGACTGTGACAGGAGACATTCTGACTCCCTCATTCCTTCACATCTAGAAAAGGCAAGCTGAAAAATGTTAAATTTTTCAGTAGTGACAGGGCTTGAAACAGCTAATTCATCTGCAAAGCAGTGTTCAGCTAGACCAGAGTAAAACCACTGGTTTTTTTTGAAGTTTGACCAGGTGTCACCTGAGTTTCAAAGAAGGAAGCACTGTTCTCCTCCCTCCTTCCAGCTGCCACAAGCTGCAGATGACAGGATCTGTTTGAAGTTTTACTTTTATTTTAAAAGCTTAAGGCAATGCTTTACTGTCAGATCTGCAGGGAGCTGCTCTGCTCTCCTCACAAGCACAAAGCCAGGCTGTCCTGGGAGCCACTGCAGGGAGAACACACGGGGACCCAGACCCTTTGTGCTGATCCAGACGTGACACAGCAGCAGCCTTGGAGTGTCAGCACTGTCTAACCTCACCCTGCTTTGATCACAAGTGGAAGAGAGGTGGTTTTCAGCAAAAAATCACTGTCAGTGGGGACATGGGGGGAAGATCCTCCATCCTACAGCTCTGCCTCCATGATGGTGCTTAAGGACAGTGAGGTACATCAGTCCTGGGAAAGCCCCTAAGGACAATCCTCATTTCTCTAACACCTGGTCCAGAGCCTAAAACACACCTTCACCTTGTTATTGCTACTTCCTAGAACCATGTTAGCTTCAAGTTTCTACATCTTCCCAGCCACCAGTGTTAGTGGCAGCTTTACTCCTTTTTACACAGTGGTGGCACAGACACAACCAGGAGAAAGAGCCTTGCTCAAGTCATACTCTGTGAGCACATAAACACCCAGATTCCTGGGATTTTAAGTCATTTGTATGTGCAGAAGCATCAGCTAAATGCCCATCACAGCTCTCCTCAAATCATTAGTGCCTGGGTGTCAGGGTGTCAGGGTGTGGGTTATTGCATGATGCAATATTATTAATATTATAATTATTGCATGATGCTGTACCAGGTGCTCTGCCAGCAGACTCCTGTGTGGCTGCACACAGAACACTTCTCACACCAGAGGTGGAGGTTGCTCTAAACCTGATTTTACAGAGAGAGAAGAAACACAGAGGAGAAGTGATCTCACACAGGACAAACTGGAAAGACTAAACAATTATGGAAGTTCTGCCCAGGTCACCATTTAACAACACAGCAGCACAAAAATACTTTTCTTTTCCATTTCTGGTGTGAACATGATTTCAAATTTTTAAAATGGGAGGAAAAGTAGAAGTAATCTACATTTGATTCCAGAAAAAGGAAGAAAAAAAATCTATTACAACTCTTCATTTTTACTTAATTGGTTTTGCTTCAGGGAAAAACGGGTATATGAAAGTCCCCTATCTAAAAAAAAAATTAAAAAATTAAAAATATGATTAAATGTATTCTGCAACATTATATATTTTATGCAGTAACAGAAGACAATATTTTAACAGCACTTCTTTTGAATCACACCAGGGCATTCAGCAGGAGTCAATTTATACTGCAAGAGAATAATGATGTACCTCAACTCATTTTAATTTCAATAATTGAATGAGAAATAGCAAAGCCTATTGAAAGGACTGTATTCTGGTCAAAGACTAATGAGAAAATAGTTTTGAGTCTCTGAGTCAGCGGGTGTCATGGTAACAATGCATTATCGAAATCTGATTAGTATGCTCAGCAGCTTTATAAATGATAATATGCTCTTCTAATCGTATTTCCCTTTCTTCCCCTGTGCTAAGTTTTATATTCACAACAGGTAAGAGGAAAAGGCAGCATTCTGTTTAGCTGCAAGTTTAAACCATGTCCAGCACTCACAAACTCTGAAATCTGTCATGCAGCAATACACAAATTTTCCTACCACCTTAAAGCAAGAAGCTGAACCTTCCATTTCTCTCCTCCTGTATTATATGTAATTATTTAAGTTAAATATTATCCTCTTCTTTTAAATGTAATTATTTCTAAGGATACACATAGGAAAAAGAGAACACAGTGAAAACACAAGCATCTTAAGAAAAAGTCTGTTTTTCTTAAGAGAAAGTGATGCAAGAGAAGAGTAAGTGCATGTTTAATTCATCCCAGAAAGCGTGACTCCTGGTTCTTGATGTTTTGAAAAGAAGGAGGGGATTTTCTTGTGTTTATAGGACTGTGTGTGCCTTTGGTAGCTCATTACAAACTCAGAAATCAGGAGGAAGCATGAAATTAAATAGGATACATTTCTTCCTCATGAAGAAGAGAGCTAATATTGCTTCATAAAATAAACACAATGAAAATACAAGGTTGAAGGCTTAATAATGCTCCTTTTATAACCGAGCCTCAGGTGAATAGCCTGGCAGACTTTTATTATATTAACAGTAAAGAACTCTATTTAAACTGCTGCCTCACAAATCTGATGCAAAGTAATTTCAACATATAGAAGCACAGCCTTATCAAATGCATTTTAGTTTTGAGAGTAAAATGGTGTCCTGTCTTTCAACAGAAAGACCAAAAAACCTAATTCATGCTTGCCCTATTTCCATGACCCCTGTAACTTAAATATTTAATTTTTATTTTCAGTGGTCACTTCCATTTATTAATTCAGCTTCAAATCCATAAGATGAAAGGGCAGGAAAGCTCATATTCTTATTCTCTAGGTAAACCCAAATACTCTTAGTTGTATGACAAATAATGCATAATACGAGTCAACTTTTCAGTATTATTAATAATGGGACTGTGTTTGCCTCAACACATGAACAGAGAGAAAATGAATACTGCAATACCTGAAAAGCTTATTACTCCTTGTTACGTGCACTGCCACGGGGACAGAGTTTAAGATGTACAAAATACTAAAAGCAATCAGTCTTAAGTCAACACTGAGAAAGGCAGAGGAACGTTTTATCTACGTGGCTGGGAGTTCAGCAGGGAGCTCAGGGTCCCCCTGGGAGCAGGGAGGCAGCAGAGCAGACGGGAATGAAGGAGCAGGGCCAGCTCAGGGACTCTGGGCACTGACCTGGGCCTGAAGCAGCATCCTGAGAGCCAGTCCGTGTGACCTTCCCCTGTCAGGAGGATGTTGCCATCAGGGAAGCCCCACGTCTTCCACAGGCGGTCATCGCCGCCGCTCAGCACTATTTTTTTCTGGGGGTGTATAGCCAAGCTGGAGGGAGAAAAGAAAGGCAGGTTATGTTCTGTGCCAGTACCAATCCATAAGATCCATTTAAATCAGGGCAATAGCCCCAGAAATCTGATTCTTGATAGACTGAGCAAACAGTGGTGCTTTCTAAGCTCGTGAGAATTCAAAATTTACGCTGTGGAGATGAGCTGGTGCTGCTGCTGCTGCTGGAGAAAAAAGAACACTGCTGATTTCTGTGAAACCAGAATTGTTTTCATGCTCTCTTGAAGTCCCACTTAACACTGAAACAACGCTTTGAAATATTTTGTTAAGTTACATTCTAACAAACATGCAAGAGCCTAACAGCTGCACCAACATGATTAACTTACCCACTTATCCAAAATAATTTCAAAAAGCAGCCTGTCCCCACTTGTGCCTACAGGTGTAAAGTCTCCTACCACTGTGAATAACTCCAATGATAATTACAGTCCAGCAGCTACAGTTGTTGCCAGCACTTTAAAGCTCATTCACTGGGACTAGGTCAGAAAATTCATTTCAATTCTGTACTCAAAATCTGTTCCATGTTTTCATTTTTAATATGTAGCACGCTGCGATGTAATGGAAATCATACACTTAACACAACCCTAGACTGAAAACTCAGTTTATTTTTGATTTAGCAACTGCAGTGCAGCTTAAAATGGATCCAGGGAAGAAAATCAATCTGTTGGAAAGATAACAAGTAGCATATTTCATATGGATTTGGTTATTTGATTTAAATCATTGTAATGCCTTACTATTTGTTGAACATCAAAAAGTTCTAGTAGTTGACTTTAGTCCCAGAAGTGGCTTATTTAGACAGATTAAATCTGGAATTCAGAATCAAAATGCAATAACGGAGAGAGGAATGACAACCTGTGTGTGCACCTATTTCAGCTGTGCACCAGGGCCGACAGCTCGGAGAGAAAAACACTTATTAAAGCAGAATGAGAGGAGACAGAGACAATGCTAAGCACCCAAATGGGAAGAAAAGAGAGAACTTAGAAGGCACAATGTCATAAAAATCTTTTTTATTAGTACCTTTCTCCTGCACTCAAATTATTTCATAAAATTCCTAAACCAGAACCATAGCATCTACTATACTGGGGAAAATAATTCCCTCTATCAAATCCATGCTAAAAATATATTTATGTCAACTAGAATTTCATCAGAACACATCTATTCTTGCAGTTTAATGCCCAGCCTAGGAAGATTCCTACAGACTCATCAGTTGAATCCATCTGCTCGAGTGAGGAGCCTGAGATTTACTCATTCTCTAGTTTTTTAGAAAAAAATGTTTCCTAAAAAGGATAAAGTCCCTCTGCATTTATAGGAGAAAAGAGAAGGAGGGAATGATGCTATTTAAATTCTCCAGAGATGCACAGAGAGCAGTTGTATCACTTAGATTGGCCACAACAGATATCTAGAAGAGCAAGGGGGGAATAGAGATAAAAGGAGAGAATTAAATGCTGAGAAAAGGCACCAGTGGCCTGCAAATTACAGGACAAAAAGAGCTGTCCCAGAATCCCTCTACTACAGAGACTTCTGCAGCACCAACAACCCCTCTGCTGCTATCTGCATGTGCATCCAGCTGGCATTTTTCTCTTAACCTGCTTCAGACACTTAAATCCCCTCCAGTTTTTCCTCCCAGATATTTCTGCTCTTAGTGGGGGCTGCTGTGAAGCCATTCCATCAGCTCTCTTACATTCTTCCTAAAGATCTGCCCTCTCAGCTCCCAAGGTGCATTATACAGCCTTAGGTCACCTTCAGTTCACCTTTCATGCAGAGAAAATTTTACCTGGTGTCTTCCTCTAGACCCTGACTCTCCTCCTGGACAATCCTTCTACCCTGGCCAGGCTGCAGCTGTGCTCTCATCCATCCAGCTGTGCTCTCCTCCATCCTGCCTACCCTCAACCCTCCCAATACACTTCCAGTCCAACTTCTGAAAGGCTCAAACTTCTGCAGTGACCAGACATTCCTATGAAGCTTTGGGAAAATCCATAAAGTGAATTACATATGGAAGAAAATATCCATACAAAGGCTGTAAATTTGTTTTTCACAGTCTTTGAGCTTTTGTACAATCTGCTGCTGTCCAATGTTTTTCTTCCTCCTTGCCATTTTTACAGGCACACAGTGAACACCATTTAATTAACAGCAAATTTGTGACACAACTGCTGTTGAGCTGCTTCTGAGAAAGGGAAGCCCATTCATCCAAAAGGCATTCTATATGCAGCATTAATTAGGCACCCTTGTCTTCATTTCTGGCACTCCAGCATTCTATAGATTTTTGCTTCATCTCTGTTCACAGGGTCTAATTATTTCCAGCACAGAAGACTTTGGGTGGATTGGAATGGAAATCAATAATGGAACATGTGTGATAGGAACATTAGTTTTCTCCTCCTCCTCCTTTGGGATAAAGTGGGATCAGTGGAGACTCAGCCAAGAAAAAAAACAAGCCCAACAAAAAAACCCTCTCAGAGATTTGCTGCTGTTGAGTATATAAATACCCTTGTTTACACAACTCACTCTGGCATTATAAGACATTCTCATCTCTTCAGCACTTGCCATGGTAGATATATAGTACTCCCAGTAATTTGCTTTCAAAACAATCATCGATTATTTTAATTTATTTTGACGGAGCCATAAATAAAAATACAGTATCTTCTGATGCAAAATACTTTCAGTCTCAGGATGTTCCACGTTTGACCACTTCACACACAAAATCAACCTTCAGGTCAAAAAGTGCTGCACCCAGAGCTGCCTGGGGAACATCAGCTGGGTGTTTAATACAGCCACTAATTTGGGGGAGGGCAGAATTCAGACCCATGTGGAGGAAAACTTCCTGGCCCCAGGGTTTCTGAAACACTGGAACCAATGTGCCATGACCAGCCTGTTCCCCCAGCTCTCAGCACACCCTCAGCTAGTACCCAGCTAGATGGGTTCCATCATGGTTAGGAGAGGGACTGGTCATTCCACACACAAAACTGACACTGCTTGGATGGGAAATAAAAACCTAACCTAAATTGTCTCAAAATTAGGCACTCAGAGAATGAAAAATGCAAAATTAATTACCAGCTTAGTACTCCTAAGCAACTTATTCAGCCTCACCCAGTTTCTCTGTGGCAGAAACAAGGACAAAATCCAGATTTCTGTGGTTTCACATATAGGATTTATACAGAAAAATATGTTCTCAATATAGACTGCATTCATCTGCCATATTCTAATACAGCATTGTACTGAATATTGCTTGTGATATGTAATTTTTAGAACTTCATGATTTGATCAAAATTATTTGCATTCCTGGGTATTGGCAAAGAAGTTTCTTATTAATGCCAATAGCTGCTTTCAGACCAGAATGCTCTTCTGCTGCATTTCTTGCTCCAAAATATGAGAGCAACAGAGTTCCTGCAAGATCAAAAACACCCCAAATGCATTTTTCATAGTGACAGAAATATTTGAGCCAACATTTTCTTACACAAAAAATCAGCCTTGCTCACCATACCTAGCATAGGAAATTTCGGGCTGAGCAGTTACATTTGGGTAAAGTTACAACTGGCTGAAAACCTTGGTTTTATAGTGGAAACTGCTGGGAAATTGCTGATATTTCTTTCTCTGTCATAGGGCAGGTTTTGGAGGCAAGGACATGACATGCACTGAATTCCAGAGGATGGATGCTGGTTACAGCCTCAGACAAGAACAAATATATATAAATAAGAGTACATCAACAGCCCTACCAAAATCAATTATATTGTTCACATGCACATACTTACTTATATTGCTGGGCTGCACCCTAAAAATCTACAGAGTTTGAAAAAGCTGACATTTTATTTCAGGCCTGATTTTTCTTGACGTGAGCCAGTTGTGCTGAGACAAAGGACAAATGAACCAGAGCATTAGGAACAAATTAACCAGAGCATTCCTGTGTCAGTGGATGTGTGGACTGCACAACCCAACCACCTTTTCCCACCTCTGAGCTGCCACCAAGGTGCTCCCAGTCACCTTTGAGCTGCCCCTCAGCTGCTGCCACCCAGCCTGAGCCCAGGAATAGTGGGATGGCCACTGCTCCCTCAGTCCCACAGGAAACAAAAATCAAAGGGTTCAGAGCTTAGCTGAAGGTTAGAAGCTATACATATATAATGATCACAGAATTCACAGAATCACAAGGTTAGAAGAGACCTCCAAGATCATCAAGTCCAAGCCATGCCCTAACACCTCAGCTAAACCATGGCACCCAGTGCCACATCCAGTCTTTTGTTATGTGCATCCAGGGACAGCAACTCCACCACCTCCCTGGGCAGGCAATTCCAACACTTGATCACTCTTTCTGTGAAAAACTTTTTCCTAATATCCAACCTATATTTCCTTTGGTGCAGCTTGAGACTGTGTCCTCTGGTTCTGTCAGTGCTGCCTGGAGAAGAGACCAACCCCAGCTGCCCACAGCCACCTTGCAGGAGTTGTAGAGAGGGATAAGGTGAGCCCTGAGTCTCCTTTTCTCCAGGCTGAACAACCCCAGCTCCCTCAGCCATTCCTCACAGGGTTTGTGTTCCCAGCCCCTCCCCAGCCTTGTTGCTCCTCTGGACGTGCTCAAGTGTCCCAAGGTCCCTCCTAAACTGAGGGGACAGAACTGGACACAGCACTCAAGGTGTGGCCTCAGCAGTGCTGAGTCCAGGGGGAGAATGACCTCCCTGCTCCTGCTGGCCACACCATTCCTGATCCAGGCCAGGGCCATTGGCCTTCTTGGCCACCAGGACACCCTGCTGGCTCATGTCCAGTCGGCTGTCAAAGTAGAGTAGAAACAATGCAGAAAGTGGCTGAGCCAGTAGAGCTAAGACAATAAATCACTTGCTTGGCTTTGTTGTGTCAGGACAAGTGGATGGGATATTGTTAAAGTGAAGGAATTGTAACTGCACCTGGGCCCTGAAACCAGCCAGAACCAGGCTGGGAGCTTGAACTATGGCCAAAGGGCACAAGAACCCAGCATAGCAACAAGACAAAGGTGAACAGTTGAAGAGGAAGACTCCCTGACTTCATCATTAGGAGAACACTGACCCATTCCAAACACCAACTGACCCATTTGAAGGAAGGAACTGCTCAAGTGTGAATTTTAATACGAAGTGGGGTAGGTGGGGTTAGGTGATGTATATGTACAGGTGTGTTGGGTAATTATATGAATATGTAAGAATTTGTGGATAAAAGAAGGCAAGAGCCCTGTGTACCTCACACATCCCTGTGGGAGATTTCTCCCACATGAACATACCACTTTCTACCTTTAACTAGTTGGAGAGTCTTTGTTTCTGCATCACATGCTCCTAGGATCTTATTGCAAACAGAGTCAGCCTCCACATGTACCAGAGGTAAACGGGTAGGGCCCACACAACACACATCAAGGGAAGGTCCATTTTTACCTCATGGACTGAGGGCTGGCAGCAGCAGTCATGGAAATGCTCTCACTTCCAGAGGGAAAAGGGAGTGACAGACAGCACAGAGATTTTGCTGCAGCACATTCCTGATCACTCTCTACACTCCTGAAAGGCGGCTGTGGGCAGCTGAGGTTGGTCTCTTTTCCAAGCAGCACTGACAGAACCAAACGACAAAGTCTCAAGCTGCATCAAGGGAAGTATACATTGGATATTAGGAAAAAGATTTTCACTGAAAGAATAATAAAGTATTGGAATGGTTTTCCCAGGGAGGTGGTGGAGTCACCCTCCCTGGATGTGTTTAAAACAAGACTGGATGTGGCACTTGGTGCCATGGTTTAGCTGAGGTGTTAGGGCATGGCTTGGTTGATGATCTTGGAGGTCTCTTCCAACCCGGTTATTCTGTGATTCTGTGATTATTTCCCTCCACCCTCCATGATGGTGGCTGGGGAAGAGGAAAGCCAAGGTGAACAGCAGCATTCCAGCTCCATCCACTGCCCCCACAGACCCACAGAGCCCCTCAGCCACACCAAGGCCTCGGGGCAAAAAGGCTGAACTGCCACACAAATGCTCTCAGCTAAGATCAACCTGCCAAGAAAGTACAACTAAACACAACAGCCTAATCAATCATTTTGTGCTGGAACCCTGAAACCTGGGAATTTTGAACTTTCTGTGCTTTCTGGCACTGACCCCCTGGAGAACACTGCTTTGGACCTGAGGCCTTGGAGAAGCTTCCAAATTTGAGTGATGGAGTTAAAATCATGGGTGTGTAGTTAAATAAAAGTGTGTGATTTCACATGGTGAAGGGTTTGGAATTTAGGGGTTTTAGAATATAGCAATAGGTATGGGACAAGATGGAGGTTCTTGGGCATTGTCTCTTTCTTCATGTTCCTTCTTCTCTGTGATTTCAGGTAGTAATTTTTGGTTGGACAAAAAATTCCACAGTGCAGGTCACAGGTCTTTGGTCATTGGGTCAAAAGTATAAATAATATAGGTGTTAGCTCTTAATTGGATAGTTAGGCTTTAAAAGACCTTGTAACTAGTTAGATTCACCTCCATTTTCTCACTTTTAGCTTGATAGCTAAAAGTACTAATGAACTTTCTGTACTTTGGATAAGATTTAAAAAACAACCGAGTCCGAACAAAAATCCACCTCTTGAGCATTCAATCCTAACTCTGAGTGAAAGCAAAAAATAAAAAATAACCACTTCCAAGAATTTTGCCTGTTGCAACTCCTCCTAACATGCCTTCTTTGAACATCATCTCTCTAATATAGTCATTTCTACCATCTCTTTTATCTTGGTTTGAGTTACCTGATCTCATCTGAAAGCATTCTTCTGCAATAATTATAACCCTGACATTTAATTCTGGGTTTTATTATGCAACTGTAGCATAACTGAATAGCTTGCGTTCCTGTTTGAGGTCTCAAAATTTATCTTTTCTTGACAAAATGGAAGAGGGGAAAAATACTTTCAATAGAGAAGATAAAAGCTAAAACAGACAAAAAAAGGATAAAGAAATTTAAAGAAAACAAAACAAAAGCATAAAAGAACATAAGAAGGGGAAAACACTCAGAGCACAAAGCTCCTATCTTTTGTTTCATTTCTGTAAATGCCCATCTGGAAGTCAATGATAGATCTCAGTCACAGCAATGCTTTAAAAACTCCATCCTGTCTGGTGAAATTCCTGGCTGCTTCCCAAGCTCCTATGACTCAGGATTTGGGAGGAAGAAAACTTGCTAGAATCTCAACATTAAGTTAACATGAAGTCAACATGAAGTTAACTTTCTAGACTGCCCAGCAGACCCCAGAAAATAATGAGAAAAGTCTTCCAGAGACTTGAACTTGTATCTCCAGAGGCCAAACAACTTCCAAACTCACAGTTGAGTTCATGCACTTATTCTAGCTCCCATGCACACAGTCTTCACTCTCAGCTGAAGAGCAGCAGCAAACATTTATTCCTGTGAAGTGGAATAAATTCACACACTTTCTAATTGGCAAACCCAGTTCTCCTCTCAATAAAAACCAATTTCAGGAAGTGGACTCTCCCTACTACGTAAAGTGCCTCCACAAATAATTGCATTAACATTATTGTATTAACATTATTGTATTAACAATTGTATTTCATATTTTTGATTAATAATTTAATATTATTGATTAATAATTGTAATAACATCATTGTTAAGTCGCTGATACAGACTCAGTTGTGATAAATTCAGAACATCCATTTTGTGGTGTTCTCTGATCGCTTGCTGTTTATCCATGTGCAATTATCAAAATGCATCGATTTGTATTAACTCAGTGTTGTAACCTACCCAGGTTTTACTGTGTTAGATCTGACTGGTGCCAATATCAAATCATCTTCTTCTTAACAACAAAGTTTGGCCCTGGATCAAATCTGAGAAAAAGTCAAAACTATGCTGTTGATCTCCATGTGTTTACAGAGTTCTCATCCTTTAAAGACACATGCATATTCCTGAATTATGCAGTACCAGGAGCACTGCTGATTTCACAGCATATTAATTTAAAAACATCCATAATCCTGTTCAAAATTGAGTCCTTAATAACATGAGGGCAAGAAGATCTTTCTAGAACCTATGTAATAACCTGCAAAGTGTTTATGTCATTATAGTCTCGTGTACTGTAAAACACTGCACCCTAACATTAAGCTTTTTATCTACAATGTCTGCAAATAACAACAGGCATGAATCTAAATTACTTCTTAGAGAATCTTTACTTATTCATTCCTTTCATTGTGCTGACGAGGTTGTTGATAATTTTCCTGCTGGTCACAGAAAAAAAAAAAATCAGTCTACAGCATCAGCTGTTACACATGACAGAAAGAGCTCCCTTCTAAACTACCTTAAACCAGAGCAGCAGGCAATGAACAAACCACTTTCCTCCACACAGAGAACCACTGTTTATTTTCAGTATCTAGGGGTGGGGTTTGGCTTGATTTTTAAATTTATTTAAATTGTCATAAAATTTAGATGCTGGCACAGCTGTGAACAGAACAAGAGACAAAACTAATAGTTGGGGTATTTTTGGTAAGACTCAGGGTGCTATTCATGAAACCAACTAACTCAGGGTTTGCTCGCTGTGACTGTAGCTCCCAAACTCTTATTTAAATAGTATTTGAATCAATTTTTCAAGCTTAGTCAACTTATTAGGTAAGCAGCATACTTTAGGGAGAAATAATTAAGCCAAAAGCAAAAAGAATGAGAGTAGCAACAAACAAGTAGATGCAATTAAAAGTTAAAACATCGACATCCTTTCCTAATAGCTTTCCTCTGGAGTGAACGCTGCACTTCCGTGCCTGCAATGATTTATGCCATGATTCACACTGCCTGTCACTCACCTTTTACTGTCCCCTTATGAAAAAGGCTCCATCACTTCTTTTAGCAGCAGGCAGCCCCCTGGGAGTATCAAATCACAGCGTCCAAAATAGCACTGTAACGAGATTAGCTGGGATGTGCAGCCTCTGGAAGGCAGCTCCAGAAGGGATCACAGCTCTCCAGACACACAAAACCACGGTCAGAGCCTGGGCAAAGCTTGGCAAAGGAAACCCCTGGGGGTTTGCACACCTCTGCTTGTGAACCACTTCATGGGCAGAGAAGCAAAGGGAAAGGCAATGTTGGCAAACTTGGCTAAAATTTTCCCTACTCAATACACCCCTGTTGCCTCTTTTTTTTTGTCTGTGCATTAGGTTCTTGTTGGGTAGAGAGATAAAGGCTTCCTTTGGAATGAAAGAAACTGCTTTTCTAAAAGGCTATTCTAGCTTGACCAACTTGAAAAGATGCAGATTGCTTTCACAAAAGCTTCTACCTGTGGCCTGGTTTGAATTAGTTTCCATCATTACTGTTAGCAATTCCCAGTCGTCTGTTGCATGGCAGCTTTCTCACAGATGATTAGGAGCAGTGTTGTGGTATAAAAGAGTTTGGAAGAAAAAGTACTTGAAACTTGCCAATTGATAAATTCTGTTAAATTATCAAGGTTGATAAAGGAAAATATTTAAAAATATAATTGGCAATTAGAGCATCAAACTAACTCAGATTTCTAAATTAATCAGAAACCAAAGCATTACCTTTTCAAGGTCAGTTTCCTGCCACTGTTTCTTTCTCACTTTTGGAGGCAGAGAAGGGTTTAATGCTCTGTGCTTTATTTCACTATCGTAATGCTGAAAAATGCTTCCGTCAACAGAATTAATGGAAACTCTTGTGGGAGGAAAGTTACATAAATAAATAGTTTCTTCACAGTTAGGACTAAGAGGCAAAGTCAGCAGCTATGAATCACATTCTTCCTCTGGTGATCTCTGTAACCAGGTGTATGTGTATGGGAGAGAAATGGATTTGGGCTTCAGAAATTCTCTAGTCCCATGATCCCAAGTTGTAGCTGCAGCCCTACAAGGAAAAAAGCAGCCATTCCACTTTCCCAGGACACACCAAAAAAAAAGTTTTTCAAGATGTTTATTCTACCCAGCACAGATTTCTAGAACTTCTCCTTGAAAAGTAGGTTCTACAACAGCTCTGGCTGGCTTTTTCTGGGTTCAGGCTTCAAAAAGTGCTTTGTAAAACACAACCCTCATCACTGTGAGTGCAAATAGCAAAAAATTTCCATTCATTTTTCACTCAGGAATATGGAGAAAGTTTGCCTCTCCCTTTTATCTTAAAATCTTTATATATCAGATGGTTGTTACTAACATTGTCTTAACTTAGGCAAACTCAATTCTCTAAGCGATGCAGTTTTCCAGAGGCTTTTTAGAAGTCATAACCAAACATGGATACAGCATGTCAATTCAGCCCTAATTTGGAGTAATTACCCAACATTACAAACACAGCATCCCTCTTCACACATTCCAGAATTACAGAATTAATTTCCTTAGTTTGCAACAGCAGTGTACTGTAGACCTTTTTACCTGTTTTTCCTCTTAACAGGTATTGAATTTGTGTATCTAATTTTTTTTTCCTAAATATATGATGTGGCACTTCACTTAATTCGAGTTCATCTTGCTGATTTCAGACCATCTCTGCAATTTGCCAAGTTTATTTTGAATTCAGATCTGATACAGAAAAGCATTTTCAGATCCTCACAGCTTGGTGTCATCTGCATACTTTATAAGCTACTCTGTATTCCATCCTCCTCACTGCTAATGAAAACACTGAACAGAACTGATTTCTAAGCAAATTCCCAAACTGAAACTCAGCCTGTGGAGTTCAACCAAGAGGTTCCTGGCCCAAGCCACTACATTAGTTTCTATTAAAACTCACCCTTTAGAAAGCAACACAATTGATGTTAAAACCTTAAATACAGGAAAAGCCACCACTTCCTCTGCTAAATTGTTGTGACAGTTAATTATCCTGGTTTATTTCTGTAGAATTTTACTTTAAAATCAGGCCAGCTGCATATTAGACTCTAGTTACTACATCAGAGAAAATATCCATAGGAAACACTGATTTAGAGAACTATAGGCTGACTCTTCCATGTTCTACCACATCATTCCTTAGACTCCTATGGATTAATCTTCACAGGCAGTAAAAGGTTAAGGATTTCTGAATATTTGGTGATGTTTGAACAAAGCAACACTGTTTTAGGAGAATCAAGTCATATTTTTATTTTCAGTTCTGCTATGGAATTGTGTACAGTCACTCACAGAAATTTATTACCCTCCTGGGCAAAGCCAAGTCCTTGGAGACCATGGAATTTCTAGAATGTTTGCTATACAATATTTGGCATATTTGACAAATTCTCTTCCCATCTTTCCTCCCCATTTGCTGTCCATAGGCAGCACAGGGAAGAAAGTAGAAAGCAAAGCTCTTCAAAACTGGAGAATAACCTTAGAGAGGCACAGATCCACATAACTTTATGAAAATTAAAAAGAGGTCTCAGAATTTCCTTTAACTTCCACCATGCACGGAGAAAAAGAAGTTGGAATAGAAGAAATAAGATACTCATGTTGGGGGACACTCTCAGAGGGGAAAAAAAGCTGAAGACATATTCCAAGTGTTGTTAGTTAGAGATTTACATTTTGACAAAGCCCTGAAAATGTTCCTTGTAATGAACATTGACCACACAGAGAACAATCTTCATGGTTGACTTTCCCATCTGCTACATATTCCTTTACCTCTTCCTGGACCCAAAAATGGTAACATACCAGCCCCTGGAAATGCTTATGTAAGGTAGTTCTAGCCTTTGTAAAGATGCATTAAAAAACACTGACAGAAAAGTCTGAAATAATAAAAACAGTTACATATAAAAATGACTGCTGGTACTTAAGAGTGTTTCTGATACCTATGGGAGCCTTACAGCAAAGTTGCAGGAGCTTTCTGAAAGGAGTTACCGGAAAAGTGTCTTCATTCTGTTTAAAATGTAAAGTTTTTCATGACTTACTGATACCTATGAAACAATCCCCTGAAGACTCAAAGTCATGCAAGCTACAAATTTTCCACTCAAAGCATATTTGGAATAATAAAGAATACTTGGATATGAGTCATATCCAAATGAAAATGATGGGATTCTAGATCTCAGTTTTTCCCCTTTGTTGGCATTCTCACCACCTGCTGCCATTTACAAACCCCAGATTCATGTTCCAAGTGGTTTTAAATCTTTGGATAGTCCCA
Source organism: Toxostoma redivivum (assembly GCA_013397375.1). Classification (NCBI taxonomy): domain Eukaryota; kingdom Metazoa; phylum Chordata; class Aves; order Passeriformes; family Mimidae; genus Toxostoma; species Toxostoma redivivum. The sequence goes on from VXBI01002441.1 coordinate 240,721, forward strand.
ACAACCTAGAAGTTCTGCTGTGCCATGGATTTAGCCTATTGAGCAGCTGGCTGCTGTCAGCCAAGCATCAGAGGTTATCCAGAGCTGAGACCCACCAGGATCACGGAGTGAACCCCTGGCCAGGACACCCCAACAACCCCACCCTGTGCCTGACAGCGCTGTCCAGATGTTCCTGGACTGTGATCATTCCCTGGGGAGCCTATCCAGTGCCTGAGCACCCACCCCTTCCCAACATCCAGCCTAAACCTCCCCTGGCAGAGCTTCAGGAATCTGGAACACAGTACCACACTGCACCAAGGATTTCCAACCCTCCCCATGACCACTTTGTTCCTTGCTGAGCATCCAAAATCCTGCAAAGATGATGTTTATGAAAACCACAGGACCATGCACACAGCAGAATAAACCTCAAGGGCTGCCACTTATCCTGCTTCCAAATTAGTCTTCATTCACTTCACACTGGGCTATAGTGAGGGATAAAGATCAGTCTCAACAAATACATTATTTTAGAGCAAAATTTAGTACTGCTTCCAGAGCAGGAAAAAGAACAAAATTGCTGGGAGACTTCAAGTCATCACTCCCATGGAAAGAAATGTAGAGCCCATTTATAAACAGATGTATGGTTTCCTCATATCCTGTGTGAGACTCGACAAAGCTGAAAACAGCTCTGTTTCATTTTGCCACAACCACTTTGTGTCCCACTGCTTGTGCCTGGTTATGAATGAGAAAAACCCATATTCCTACACTTTGGCCTGGAGACAAATACTTGTCCACAGAAAACGAAGGACCTCTGAGAATCTGACCAAAATCCAAGAGATTAACATGTCTAAAGTAACTTTTTTACACATTTAAACATCAGAGTTCCATTTAAGATGCCAGAGAACTACGATTGAGGAGAGGGGTGCCTGCTTATTTTTGACATGAGAGAGACCAGACTCACAGGAAATGTTGTCATCATGCCATCTATTCTAAAAAGCTAATGATGTCTTCGAGAAAGTGGTGGATGAACTGTGGCACTGCAGCTTGCACCAATCACTCAGCAAAGCCTCATGGGCAGACCTGCAAGATTTGGTTCTGATGAAGCAGAGGTATGAAGCACAACTCAAATAAGAGTTTCCTTTTGAGACTGCACATCTGCATTGCTGCATGTCTCTGCCAAGGCAGTGGATATTTAGGGACCAGGATCTGGTATGCTGGGGATGGAAGGTTGCCAACAGCTGCTGCAGAGATAAAATCTCTGGATGAAATGTTGGGATACTCACTGATTACTGCACAGGTGATGACAAACCTGGGAACTTTCCAGCAGTACCTCTGTGTATGACAACTGCATAATAGCACCAGAAAGACCATACAAGCTGTTGGCTTTTTTCTCTTCAAGTACAAGCTCAAGTTCCTCTAAACTCAAAATATCAGAATATTTTGTACTACTAAAAATAACCCCTTTATACTAAAACCCAGCAACCTGAAAGCCAGTCCTTAATCAGCTTTACCCAAACAGCTGAGCAAGTGCAGTTGCACGTGGCTCTCTCACACATTCTAATTTTAACATCTATATAATACCATTTACATTTGACCAATATACACTGCAGACCAAACCACCCATCATGCCTAATAGAGCTCACTATTGCTGCAAATTTAAGAGCTGCTAGGAAGTCGAGAATGCAACTGAACTCCTTAGTCTATTTGTCATAGGAAAAACAATCATCAATATGGTAATTGCAGAAGTGCAAAATGCACTTTAAAGTCCAATGCTGGTAATTTTTTTATTCCATGGAGTAGGAAAACTAATGAGGCACAACTTAGATTAGTTTAGGGTAATCCTAAAAGCAGTAAATAATGCTTACTATGTAAGTACTTTAGATTGCTTAAAGTGAAAAACAGACAAGATTCCAATCTAATGTTACAGATGCAGAAACAGAGGAATTTAAATCCCCATTAAATGGTCTATTTTTATTACCATCAATTACTCAAATTTGGCAGAATACTTCACACATCACATTAACTCCATTTTTAATATGATTCATTTTCTAATATAAAAAAAAAAAACTATGGTTTGGGGTTTTTTTTAAAAATTACAAATAATAATGTCCACTGGACAGAAACACAAAGTTTTAGGGGAGCCATTCTATAAAGCTGTAGTCATCTAAAAGGAGCCTTGTCTGTTCCCCTTGTGGAGTTAAAAAGGCAATGATGCCAGCATGAACAGCCTAAGCTCTGCATCCTGAAGTGACAACAGTACAGACAAAAATTGCCCAGAGAACTGAAGCAAAGCCTGGGGTACCAGGGCTCTCCTGCTCAGCTCCCAGTGTGCAGGGAAAGGCACTTGAGCTCTCCCAGGAATTCATACCACCAGAAAGGACACACTGAACTCCTTTCTTCCACAGGCCACACCAAAAACATTGTATGGAACACCCAGAGCAACTCCAGGGCTCAGTTTTGCAAAATTACACGGCTTGGAAAAAAATCCAATTCCTGTAGTGCTGTGCTGTCCCACAGCTACACCTTTAATGTGCAGCACCTGCCCTGGGGCTGGCTCCTCTCCAGCACTCTCATTTTTATCCACCACAATCATTTACTGCTGATCTTTAATGTCCCCTCCAACCCTAGCCTTTCTCTGACTCTCTGATCCCAGAACCAAAGTGGCCAGCAAGAGGCATGCTTTGCAAGGGATGTGTGGGATTTCTCCACATCCCAACATATTCCTTTCCTTTGCATGGAACAGGATAGAGTTTTGCAGTGTTCACACTTGAATCCTCCCAGCCAGGTGTTAAAGTTAACGTAATCAATAGAAATCCTTTCTTCATTTAATGAGGCTTGTACAGAGAATTGCTTAGAAGAAAAAAAAATACCATTAAAGTTCATGGGAATTTGGACTGACTTAGTATTTCAGCATATAGCACTGTGCAAACAGTTGCTTAATGTGCTTGATTCTCCCTCTGTAAATGCCACTGATCAGCTATGTGTGTCTTCCAGCAGGGGAAAAGGAAACAATACCCCATGTCCTGTTCCAGGAAATAGCTGCACTTCCAGTAATAAAATAGGGATTTATAGAAACATCTACTTTAAACTGTTTTTAAAGCTTCTGAAATATATCTGGTTTATTTTACCCTTGCAAACCTGTACAAATAAATGCACAGGTTTTGTGCCTCTGGCCATTCAGGCTTTAGAAGTAAGAAAATACAGAAGGCAGCTGTACCAAAATATGTCAGTCTGTTAAACCACACCTAAAATTTCTCTTAAAAATAATAAATAAAGCAGATATTATGTTTGTATGTGTGTATAAAACAGCAGAGTTTTATAGTACTCTATTTAATACTTAATCCTGCACATATAACAAGCAGAATAGAGGTATTTGGGCTCTTTCTACAAATGCTAGTGTTCAAATAAGAGCAAATATGGAAGAACATGGATAATTGAGAGGGATACAGAAATGGAGCAGCATGATGCTACTTTAAAATATGATCCTGAATTGTGCTTTAAGTTCTGACTGTAAAGAAGTCAGAAGCTGAAGTGACATGCATAACTTCATACAGACAATTAGCCCCACAAAGCAGAGCTGGACATGGAACTACACCAATTTATTTTGGTGTCAGTAGGATTAATTACATCCTTCAGCCTAACTACTGCCTTGTGTACTTATGGCACTTGTGCAGAGAGCACCACTCCAGAGCCCCCCATTCCCTGCTCCCTCACCCACTGATGTAATAAGTACATATTCTATTATTGGCTTTTTGCAAATATTAAAATGAATGCTATAATGTTGGAAAATTGTTGTATAAACATAGTTTCTTTTATAGTTTCTTTTCTATAATTTATACTAAAAAAGAAAACTTAGAAATAGTAGTATGATAAATATATGTATTTTTCTTGGACCATAACATGGTGATGTAAAAAGCTTTTGTTCATGTAGCTCAGAAAATAATAAAAAGATAATCAGGAAATTCTTCACATTCTTAGATTATCCTATCTGGATGAAGATAACTAGAACTCTAGGAAGGAATTTATTGATCAGGGAGTAGGCAATGGGATGGTGCCACAAAAAAGTTGATTTACAGGTTGGGGGGATGTTTTTGAATTATGCATGACTGTCTACGAATATTCAACAGGTTAATGCATTTAAAAAGTGTTTTCTGAGTTAGTGTGTGGTCTTGGCTGAATGCCAAGCACCCAGCCATTATAACTTTTTGCTTTATTGTTTGTCTCTTATTGCCTTTTATTAAACTTTTTAAAATCTACCAGGAAAGTGAACCTCGTTTTTCACAAATGAGAAGATATTGCAGGTGTTGTCCAGATCATACACAGTGAAGAAAAAAACCAGACATTTTATGAAGCTGGAAAATCATTCATCTTGCCCTCATTATTGTGTGTGTTTACATATTAGCAGAGCTTGCTATTGCAGCTGGCCTTCATATTTCTATATAATAAAGTAGAATATTGAGAACAAGTACCTGTGTAATTAGCACATCAATCATGTCGCTCTTTAATACAAACCAAGTATTAATTCATGTCTCCATAGATCCCCTCACTATAACTAACACAAATTATTAATTAGCTAACCACAAGCAAAAAAAAAAATGTAGGAAACCACTGGAGGTACAGAAATTCCAGCAGTTATGGCTCAGGGAGCACCCACAGGAGTGCCCTACTAGCCCAGGTGTGGCACTAGCATTTCTCAGAGACACACTGCTTAAAAATTTAAATCCCTTTGTTCATATCCACACTGCACACAAACTGTATAAATGTATTTTTCATAATACTTATGGAGACAGCAAGAGAAGAGCATCCTTCCAGTTTTTTCTCCACAGTATGTAGTGACCTTGTTTAGAGGCCATAAGAACCTCAAGAGATTATTACAGAACTGGAAGCTGGATACCATGCTGAGACATATCCCTCTGAACAATACAGCACAGATATCTCTTCCCTAAGGACATTACAATTTTAAATGTCATTTTCTTACTTTTGTTTCCAAAAAGAACCATCTTCATCTTTCTGTATCCGTTACAGCAACTCAAAATTTGAATTTCAAGGAAATGGAGGAGCCAGCTCATGAGAAACTTTTCCCCCTGGATCAGAGTGTGATCAACTCACAAAACTTCCCTGACACATGGTGATGACATAGCTCATCCTACAGGATTCAAGCAAGTTTATTCACCCATTCTCCTCTATATTTTTAAAGCAGCTTTCTATTCCATTCAACATTTAACCCTAAATAAAACACTTCCTAGAATTTTCTCAAGGTTTTTAGTTCTTAGTAGATTTTATGCCTACATTTGACTCAAAGGACACACTGGACATGTATGTCTTTCTTTTCTTTTTATACCTCCTACCATCCCCTGGTCACTAAGCAATGAAAACATATTTTTCCTCTTCTCAAAATATATCATAAGCCAGACCAAAAATCCAGAGGCATGCAGTCAGCTGTACAGAAAAATAATGGAAAATTTCAGTTTTCTAAGAAAAGCAATGGCATAAACACTTCTTTGCAGGAAGGAAAGGAAATATTGATTTAGCCAGCATGATTTAGTCAAATATTTCTCCAAATATTTATTTATACTAGGAAGATGACAAGTGGTAAAACCCTTCCCTTTGAAGAGTTCCCTTCCTTCCCCTGCCTGTACCGTGGCAGAGCCCTGGAGCTGGCTGTGGTCCTGGCACGTGCAGGTGAATTTGGGGCTCCAGGCCTTTTCCATGTGCAGGCACAGATCCACATAACTTTATGAAAATTAAAAAGAGGTCTCAGAATTTCCTTTAACTTCCACCATGCACGGAGAAAAAGAAGTTGGAATAGAAGAAATAAGGGACTCATGTTGGGGGACACTCCCAGAGGGGGGAAAAAAGCTGAAGACATATTCCAAGTGTCGTTAGTTAGAGATTTACATTTTGACAAAGCCCTGAAAATGTTCCTTGTAATGAACATTGACCACACAGAGAACAATCTTCATGGTTGACTTTCCCATCTGCTACATATTCCTTTACCTCTTCCTGGACCCAAATATTGTAACACAGGAGCCCCTGGAAATGCTTATGTAAGGTAGTTCTAGCCTTTGTAAAGATGCATTAAAGAACACTGACAGAAGAGTCTGGAACAGAAACATTGACATATAAAAATGACTTCTGGCACTTATGAGTGTTTCTGATACCTACAGTTTGGTTCACTCTACAGGGGAAAGTCAGGATCATTTTTGCCACTTTGTTCCAACACCTTTGATGTTTAATTAAGCAGTTTCTTCTCTGCCTGAGAGATGTTGAAGTCATCCTGGGGTTCAAGGAAAGCGATTCCAGCTTGCCTGACCTTCCTGCTTCTTGTGCCATTTCCCAAAACCAAACAAAACAAATGAGTGCAGCTGAGCATACTGAGCACTTCCAGGGGCACTGGAGACATGAGCCATCCCTGCTGGCTCTCTGGGCTGAACTCAGGCTTCCACAGCCCTCCATGGCACACATAGGGCAGGGAGACACAGGGAGCAGCAGGAATACTGCTGCAGAAGCAGTGGTAAAAGGCTGGTTGGCTTAAGGGATCCTTATCTACCATTGTACAGGAAAAAATAGTATTGATTTGCATTCATCAGGAATCCTCCATGGATCAAACATCCCTGGCAGGCAGGAGCAGCTGCAGTACAGCTCCCGTGCAGTGCAGTCCAAGGAAGCTGGCTGAGGGCAAGGGGAGGTGGCCACAGCAGGAGGGGCAGCCAGAGAACAGGGCACCAGTGATGCCTAGAGGAGCTGGAACAGAGGCTGCACAGAGTTAAGAGCAATAACATGGATATTTATTGAGGGCCCTTCAAAGGCCACACCCTGGCAGTGCCAGTGCCACAGTTGGGTCCTGCCCAGGTGGCTCCAAGATGGAAGCACAAGAGAGCTTGGTCCTGAGATCTCACATTTTTACAGGTTTTAGTCCATTTGCATGCAGGAGTCAAGTGTCCAGTTAACAGCCTCAAATCATGAAGTTTCATCCTCCTTGCTTGCTTGCCCTCCCTCCTCTTTTCACGTTGTTTATGCTTAGGGCCTGAAGTTTGAAGAGATTGTCCTTGAGTCCCCAGCTGGAATAGAACTGCTTTCTCTTCGCCACCCTGTGAAAAGATCCTGGTAACCCTTAATATAAAACTAAAAGCTACACACCCAAGCAGAACAGAAAAACTTAAAACTTAAGGCATCACCAGGAATAGTATTTGTGAGGGCAAAGGAGAGAGAAACTATCTGGAGAGAGAAAAAGGAACCAGGGAGGAAAGGGATGAAGTGGGGGCAGCAAGTTTTCATTGGAATGAGACTCCAAGGCTGTGAGCCTGGGGGCTGCAGGTCACAGGTACCACAAATACTCACTGGCAGCAAAGGATGAGCTGTAAGGACCTGCCAGGGCTCCTCCTGAGGCTCCTCCCTGTCTCTGCAGATGTTGAGGCTGCTGTGAGGTATGAGGTGCTTTCACCAGCTTCCTCGAGGAAGTGTCCAAAGGCAAATAAGTAATTGCAGGGTAATGTACAAAGAAAGTCTTACCAGTGGGAGAAGGAGCACAAGTAAAGCAGCAGCAGGAAATTCCCTCTCAAAGGGCCAAATTCCACCCAGACAGCAACCCCACAAGTGCATGAGCAATCACCAGATGGCAGGATTTGCCTAACTAAACTCAGAACTAGTCCCACACCTCCCCAAAGCAGCAAAGGAGTGGATAAGAGGCAGTTTGCTCACCTACTTACCACAGTTAATAGGCAGAGAAAGAAGAGAGGCCAGCAAGGAATGAACTAGAGATGCAGCCTGTGCTAGCACTGCTGTTAACACACCTTCAGCTCAGTAACTTTTGTCTATTGATCTTCATTTTTCTCCTCCCTGAGGGCTTCTAGATCATGCTTCCACAGAAAGAGTGAAGCAGAAATACATAACATATATAACACAAATCAATTTCCAAAACACTTTTATTTTTCATCCTTTTCAGATGTGCAAAGAAATCAGTAGTGAGATATTTTATATTTTTACCTCAGATTGGTTGTCAGATTCTAAAAAACCTCCTAATGCAGTTTTGCAAGCCAGGTCTTCTCTGCTATTTGCCTTCAAATTATCAAATGATAAATGATCAAAGGATGAAAGGGTCGGTTGGTTGGTTGTTTTACAATTCCCTTTGAAGTGAAAAAAGCTCAGCATAAAGAATCCTATGAATAACAAATGCTGCTGTTTCCCTCTGCCATTTTAGTGTATGGATCACACCTTTTTCACATTTTCCCATGTCCTAATGGCTAAGCCTGGAAAAAACTTTGGAGAGCAAGATTTTTCTGCACCATAGCCCAAAGGTGAGAATAAGAGTGGTAAAACATTCTTTTAGCAATGACTCCATGATGCAGAAGTGGCAGCTACAACACTCACATCAGGGTAGAGAGAAGACAAAGTACATTTCAAATCCAGAAGGAAATCTGTGTGCAATCAATGCAGAGAGAACACACTGACAGATGCCCAAGCAGAGAGTCTCTGTAAGATAAAGAATGTGAAAAGGGCATTTTTTCAAATAAACAAAACCGTGACAGATTCTTTTTTTTTTACAAGAAAGAATTGAGGAAAAGATAGGCCTAACAGAAAAACATTGGAAAGATAGAATCATGTTTCACAGCAATTGACACGGGTGATAAATGAGCCCAGGAGGGAAAGACCTCAGAATGAGAGATGCAACAGGGCTCTGTCACTGCTGAACAGCTCATAACTCTGGTTAAATCATCTGGGATGTATATGCATATATACACACCATGCACACACAAGGAACAATCTATTTTCTAGCAAGCCTTGCCTGAATTGAGGCAAAACACAGCACCCCTGTCCAGCTCTGCCCTCCTCTTGTCTCAGCTCTACACTTGTTCTGACACATCCTTCAGGGGAAAGAAGTCAAAAATGTTAGTTATGCCCATAGTGCAGATTGTTAGAATCTCATCATTCTAAACACATGAATACTCTTAAAATTGACAGAGAAAACGAGATAGAAATGTGAAGTTTTGGATTCTGCAAGGAAATTTTTTTAGCAAGGTGCATACACACATATGGGTCATTTCCAGCCCCTAAAAGGCCTCTTGGGCATATTTTCCTCACCATTTATTGATTCCTGCTATCTGATCACTGGCATACTTAAGCCAGCACTTGACAAAGATGTCACAGAGATCCTGACAAACAAACTCCCTCAATACCACTTAGAGGAAACAGTCTGACTGCACATGACATGCTGGGAGAGCATTCCCAGCAGGCTGGAGATGAGGAAGAGGACACAGGAAGTTTTGTAACCAGGCAGCACAGTGGCAGCAGAATTCTGCAGGGCAAGAAACCTGCTGTGTCACTAAATCTGCTACACTGGTGAGGGCTGACTAGAGAATATCCTCTTATCTCACATCAGGTAGACCCACTTCCTTCTGGAAGGAAGATTTGGAGATTTCCAGTATCAGGCTTCCTGTAATTGGTATGGCAAAGGAGAACAGACACTCTCAACAGCACTTCCAATTTCTTGTTAATCTCTAAACTTATAAAAACATTTAATTGCAAGTTGGACAGGAGATGTTTAACACAGAGAAATTTGTGTTTTCAAACTATTCCCCAGTGCCTACAGCTATGGGCTGGTGTCCTAAATATTCAGCAAATATATAAAAAAACCTCAAATGCTTAATTTCCAGAAAACTTATTTCTCAGCTTAACACAGTAAATTTTCATTAATTTCTTCCCCTAGGTTAATAGGAAACAAATTACATATCAGAAAATGTTAATGGAATTTCCCTACAGTTGCTCTCTTATGTACTTTTACCTGCAAATGTTTAAATATTATAAAAATGTAGAAGTAGGGCGAGACAATGGACAATTTATTCTATTGTAAGCACAGTACTGCATAGGATGGATTGAAAACATGAGAGGGAAAAAAAAATCTTTATCTGAAGGTCTGTCTGCAACAGTTTGTTCTGTCCTTAAAAGAATCCTAAGAGTAATGAAAGCATTAGATGGTGTCCTGCAGACTAGGGAACAAATGGGAGGGGATGCAGTGTTCAGTGAAGAGGAACAAGTGGTATCAGGTAGAGAAATCAGGTCAGGAAGACAAGAGAAATGAAGTTTGGGGTGACTCATCTATAGCAGGGTAGGCAGAGAACTTCAGTGACAGCAAATCAAGAAGCCCAGCTGACCTTCACTGCCCCAGAGGGGTGAGAGTAAAGGATTTCACATCACCCTTACTCAGGAGCTGCTGCTGTTCTGCCAAACATTAGGATAAACACTACTGGGTCAAGGCACCACCTCCCAAATCATCTCTATGTGTTGTGAGCATATTGGGATGCATTTTCACATGTTTCTGTTTTGACATATCCACCCACAAGGAGCATTTCTAATAGACAGTTTAAATGAAATAGTAACACAAGTATTTCCAAACACAATCCAGTTGTGTTCCTGTCTGACACTGCTCCTAAAATGTAAAAGCTCCCCATTTTCACTGCTGATTCTGCCTCAGCCCATTCCTCCAATCCACCTCCCAAGGGCAAAGCTGCAGATCAAATTCATACTGGTGCATCAATGGCAGAGGATCCAGCAGCACTTCACATGGCCAGCATGTGGAGCCTCCTGCTAAAGGGGTAGGTCCCAAGGGACCAGCTGGAATTCTGCTGTAAATAGCACCTACTTGCCCTGGTATTCCAGAGGCAGAATTTCCTGTAGGGATCCCTAAGGGGCAGCACAGCTCCACAAAAGTGCAACCCATGTTTTACAGGGATCACACACCTTTCAATCTGAACCTTCAAGTGCCAGGCAATTCCTAGAAAGCTGCTGCTATGGTTCCCATAGACAAAATATGGTTTGAGAACCTACACATTTCCACACTCAGACAGGAAGGAGTTTATGAATTCAGTGTCAGCCGAGGATTTTAGAGTAAGTGACAATCAGTTTTTCCATCTGAACCTCTGTAAGTCAGGGCAAACCTCCTGTATTTGTACAGGCAGAAGTGAGAGCTATGGTCAATAAAGCAGGATGAAAAATGGCATGGTCCAAGGGTTCTCCTGAGTTCCAGGGGTGGGCTCAGCAGCACCCAGTCCAGCTGGCATTGAGTTAGAAGGGCACTCCCAGGCTTAGTGCTGGGGCTGTTTACCATCTTTAGGAAAGATAATAATATGATTAATATCCTATCTGGAAAAACAGTACTAAGACTGAACTAGAACATTTCTTTAAGTTTTCTGCTAACTGAAATGAGAATTCGAGAATCAAATTCTCATTTCATTGCAAACCAGAAGCCACTTCACTGGTTTTAGAAGCGTTCTGATGCCAGTACTCACAAAAGGAAAACTCCATCAATTCAAGAACTGTTACCTTCCAGAAACACAAAGCTTGTAATAACTCTCTCAGGTTGTTCAGCATGATGATGACTCCAGTGTTTTCTTGATGGCCCAACTGCAGTCTCCCTTAGGAAACACGTGGGACCATTTCCTCAAACTCACTTAGAGCAACAAATAGAACAGGACGTGGTTATCAGCTCTTCCCTTGCCACCTCATATCAGGAACTGCAGCCATTCCCTGTGTAAAAATGGCATTTCTAGCTCACTTAAAAACCACCCCATTGCTCTAAAATATAGGATTCATCTTGGCTAATGACTTTTAGACAAATGCTTTGTCTTAAAAAAAAACTATTTGCTGCCTGCTCCCAGTTTTACTCAGAGTAAAACATTCTTGGTCCCCCACTGAGAGAGGGTCTCTCCCTGCAAGGTGATGCCCAAGGTGCAAAACTACTCAGGGTTATTGGTGCATCTGCTCACTGATGTTTGCACACAAAGCCAAGCTCATTGCTTTCAAAACCAGGAGTGGTCCTGTACAACAACAAAAGCAAGCCAGACTGAGAAAGCAGAATTCTCCCCAGAGCTTTATTTTCAGTTCTGATATTCTGGACCCCCGACAAGCACCCACGTTTCAATAGTGAATGTATTGCAGGCAGAACACATTTTACACTTCAAAGAGGTGGACCTGGAACCTGTTTCCATTTCAAAGAAAAAAGGCACAAGTAAATTGATTGTCACACAAAATCATTTTTACTGCTGTAGAAAACAAAACTACTTTAATTAGTATTTCCTTTTTGTATGGTCTGTAAAGAGAATCTATGGAAGAGAAAGGTATTTTAAGAGAGAATGAATTAACATAGCTTACAAAAGCCAATTAAACTATTGAAAAAACACTCAGCATGCCACATTTTAAAGAAACTATTGATGCATTAAGAGAAAACTACTGGCTTATTTATGGTTAAATTCCCTTCCCTTTATACTGGGGTATTTCTAGTCTTTCATAATACTGACAGATACATGACATGAGGTATTTTCTTATCTAAAATAATGTAACTCAAGTAGAACACTGCACTTTTGTATGGCAGAAAAGAAAAATTCATAAATTTCACACATACAAATGTTAACACTTCTTACACCAACTTCTTCAAATAAGAATTATGGATTACAAATGCTATGGTCTGTTTCATTAATATCAAAGCTTAGCTAAATTCATCAGACTTTCTGAGATATCTCAAAATAGTAAATAAAAAAATGTAAATAAAAATTATATTCTAACACAAAGGGAAGAACTTGCAAGATATATTTATACAGGACAAATGGCAGGAAAAGAAGAGTTGGAGTATAGAAACATGCCATGGGCAGGGATGCCACTCAGTGATTAGGATTAGGATTTGTGCTGCTTTCAACCACCACCCTCACAATAGTGTGGCTGAGCCTTGGCTAAATCTAAATAAAAATCTCTGGACATAATTTTGTGAGTCTTCCCAAATGCCTTTAAAGAAACACAGGGTGTGAAATTGTGCCCCAGCTCCCACTGACTACACTGCACTCAGAATTTCCCTCCAACTGCATCTGGTTAGGGACTGGGTAGTTCTGGTTTTTTACAACTTTGAATTAAAACCTAATCCTTTAAGAACCTGATCCACACAGGTGATGATTTTGTTCTTACAAATATTTATTTGCACAAATCTTCCTGCTCACACAGATAATCCCCTCAGGTTCAAAACCAGAAACAAATATGCTGTACTAAGGGAAAAGGAGGGGGAATGTCTGCAAAAAGGAGGAACAGAAGATGGTCAAAAATACTGACAGGCAATGGGAACAGAGCAGAACTTGCAGAAAACAAAAGAACAGGCACCTCTGACAGCAGGGATTTCCTGAGACAACAAACTGTGAGGAAGTGAGATGCAGGGAAACCAGGAGGGCTGTGGTTTAAACCTGGGCAAGTCTGGGTACTGCAGATCCCTAAACATTGAAAACCATTAGCACCCCTTTATCAATAAAGAGCAAAGAGGACAGAGTAAAAGAAACAGAATATGAAACACAAGATACCAAGGCTAGAAATAAAAGTGGAAGAGTAATGTAACATTACCTTAAAAAAAAAAAAAAAGCCAAAACCAAGCTTATATTGAGTACAATGAAAAAAACCTGATCATTTTCTCATAGCTACAGGCTCTTTATCTGAGTCTGTGAAAGCTAAAACAATTCACATCAGAATGACAGTACCACAAGGAGCAATCTTTAACTGGGATGAGCAGAGCCACACAATTGCCATTTCCATCTCTAATTTCTCTGTTTTCCAACATAGTTATTAAACCCTTGAAACCCCACTTAGGTTCTGGCCATGTGTATAATAAAACCCAAAATAGACATGAATCTTGTTCTGAGGTCCTGCATTTCCACCAGGCAGATATCAAACAGACATAGAAGGAAGAAAATAGATGTTTCAATTTAATTATGTCCTATAGACTATATTTTACAAGAAATCTCAGTAACAAAAATACATAATAAATAAATAAAATGGAATGGGATTCGTAAGACAGGGAAATTTGGTTACCAAGAGAAAAGGAAGGTTACATGTTACAGTTCAACACAGGTCAGGGAAAACATGAAAATTACCAAAAGGCAACCAAATGCTACAGTTCTAAACTTTCTGTGCTTTCTGGCACTGACCCCCTGGAGAACACTGCTTTGGACCTGAGGCCTTGGAGAAGCTTCCAAATTTGAGTGATGGAGTTAAAATCATGGGTGTGTAGTTAAATAAAAGTGTGTGATTTCACATGGTGAAGGGTTTGGAATTTAGGGGTTTTAGAATATAGCAATAGGTATGGGACAAGATGGAGGTTCTTGGGCATTGTCTCTTTCTTCGTATTCCTTCTTCTCCATGATTTCAGGTAGTAATTTTTGGTTGGACAGAAAATTCCACAGTGCAGGTCACAGGTCTTTGGTCATTGGGTCAAAAGTATAAATAATATAGGTGTTAGCTCTTAATTGGATAGTTAGGCTTTAAAAGACCTTGTAACTAGTTAGATTCACCTCCATTTTCTCACTTTTGGCTTGATAGCTAGAAATGCTGAAGAACTCTCCATACTTTAGATAAGATTTAAAAAACAACCAAGTCCAAACAAGAAATCCATCTCTTGAGCATCCAATCCTGACTCTGAATAAAGCCAGAATAAAACAGCTCACCACTTTCATTCAGCCACATCCAACTGAGTCCTGCCCTGTTCCACACCATTCCTGGTACTCCCAGTCACATATCTCCCAGTCAGTGCCATATGAACATGTATAAACCATCTAAATATTAATTTATTTTGAGGAGTGTGCCCAGAAATTTAAAAATTTCTGTTTAAACCTGTCTTCTAGAAGTGCCAAGAGATGCAGCTACGTCCCAGCCAATGTGGAGGGCACCTTGCTGTGGTGGGCATGGACCTCTTCAGTGGAAAAGGGTGATAATGAGGAACAGTGGGATGGAGAGGAGAAATGGGAACTGTGCTTAAAAAGCACAAAGTATAAACTGTCCATGCTCCCTGTGACAGCCAAGGTTATTAAAACGGGCACAGAGTTAGTACTGGGACATGCAGCTTCTACAGTGACTGCTAAACTGTGAGCTGAGCTTGATTTCACAGATTTTGATTTCAGAGCACAGTCTGAATTGGAAGGGACCCACAAGGATCATCAAGTCTCATCCAAGGATGAACCCATGGCCCATCCAGGGATTGCAGGTGTTATTAGCACCAGGCACCAATCAACTGAGCCAATCTCAGTTTCTCCACCTGAAAAATAGTCATCAGAACTATCTCTAGTTTTTTAAAGTTCCATGAGCTCCATGCTGGGGGTTAATAAAGTTCAGTAAGATCTGGGTCTTGACCAAGTTATTATGAAAAGTATATATACATATATTAAATCTTACAGTGGTTATATCTCCTCCTTCAGAGTGTAAAGTTATTGTTGAAATCTTGTTATTCCAAATTGACTTTGCAAGTACAAAATTTGACAATTCTTCCTTGTATATCCACGGGGCACAAGAGATAATCGCAAAGCAAAACCTTTGAAGGAGGTTTATTAATACTGTACTTATTCCAACTGCTAATGAGCTAATGACAAAAAAAAAATTAAAAATATTTTTTCTATAGCAGAAATTAGTGATAGAAATGCCCAAAGGAACAACATCACATTCATCATGATGCAACAACAGCCACACACTGAGATGAAGATGGCTTGGAGGCTCAAGTGTTTATAGGGCTGCGTGTCGATTGAGGAAGGGTTTCTGAATGCAATCTCCTTCCCACAACATAGGCAGAGTTATAGCTTTGCTTGGAGCCAAACTGTCATAAAATAGCTCATCCTAACACACAGCCATTTGGTGACAGAATTACAGCTTGTTCCAGACCACAGCATAACCAAAGAGCATCAGCTTCTCACCGGGACACTGCTGAATCAATCTCACATTTTACACCTGAGCTGTCTGGGTTTAATTAGAGCCTTGCAGCATCTCAACATTGCTGCTAATAGCAATATCACTAGCAAACACATATTGATATTACAGGGCCTGGAAAAAATCCCACTATTTACTCTTTCTAACTCATCCTGATGCAGGACATACACTTGTGATTTAATCAGCATGGAAGAGACAATTTTCACTGAGAAGCAGCAATCAGTTACTGCTCACTCAGAATGTTACAGACCTGAGTTTATTCCCAACTTTTTATTCTTCCCTGAAGAGCTGGAAGAGATTTGTGCCTTTCAAAGAAATGATCATCATTTCTTTACAAAAAAAAGTTACAAGCAACTCCTTATAGGATAATTACCATCTCAGTTATCTCCTCGGAGCTTTCAGCAATATTTACTTTCTGAAATGCACATTCTAAAGGTAATTGGTGTTGAGGGGTGACATTTCTGAGGGGCCCATCCTCAAATACCTTCAACACTTTAATTTGCAAAATCACGGCTCTGAAATCCTCTCCCAGCTGTCACTACCTCAAACCTGATATTAATCACCAGCTTTAAAAAGAAAACACGTCATTCATCTAAATAAAGCAGCATTTTGTAAATAATTAATAATGAAATTAATAGCAGAGTGCCAACAGCAGCAGAGAACTTCCTGATTTATTTTCCTTCAAACCCATCCACCTTTCAAGCAAAGCCTAAGTAGCAATGCCATGCTATTGGCTTAATAATACTTAGGTTAATATTTGCACTAAGCCTCAGATTATGCTACTGTAAACATGGCTTTGCCTATATCTGCAACAAGTTCAGAATCTCCTCTTGATAAACCTGACTCTTTATTCAGATTCTGTAACACATTTCTTTTGATTACTGTGCCTTCTCAAAAAAAATCCAGGTCCAATCTCCCTTTTCTCCAAATACTTTTTTGTGTAAATGGTTCGTGTAAAGGTGTTAGAACCCAGAAACCTGGGAGTTTTGAGCTTTCTGTGCTTTCTGGCACTGACTCCTGCTCTTGACCTGAGGCCTTGGAGAAGGCTTCCAAATTTGAGTGATGGAGTTAAAATCATGGGTGTGTAGTTAAATAGAAGTGTGTGATTTCACATGGTGAAGTGTTTTAAATTTGTGATTTTTAGTATATAGTAATAGGTATGGGACAAGAGGGAGGATTTGGGGTGTTGTTTCCTTTCTGTGTTCTTCCTTCTTCTCCATGATTTCAGGCAGCAGTTTCTGGTTGGACAGTCAGAGCTGCACTGAGGGTCACAGGAGTTTGGTTATTGGGTCAAAAGTATAAATAATATAGGTGTTAATTCTCCATTGGACTGGTTAGCTTTAAAAGACTGTGTAACTAGCTAGTTTCATCTCCATTTTGCTCACTTTTAGCTGGTAGCTAGAAGTGTTGCTGAACTCTCTGTACTTTTGATAGGATTTAATAAACAACCAAATCCAAACACAAGAAAATTTGTCTCCTTCATGTTTTTAATCCTGACTCTGAGTGAAGACAGAAGAAAATGAAGAAAAGTCACTAATTAAGTGGTGCAGCTAACCCATTTAAGGAACCCTTTAAACCCAGCATCATTTAGTGATAATTTTTAACAGGGCCTGATTAACTTTCCCACAGCTGACACCATTCATCTGTCAATATCAGAATATTAACAAGGGTGGAAGCCGTGTAATTAAAAGGAAAGGGAACACACCTGCTGTAACACCCAAATATTACTGGCTACACATTCGAATTTCAAGGTACCCATCACTCCAAGTCTGTGAGGTCAATTTTATTTAAAATGGGTTTCATGTTCCTTTGTGACTCATGACAACCACAATTAAATATTGACACCAAGCAGTCCTTGAGTTTCTCTAGTTTATGGTCAAAGCAGGTCAATCACATCCCTGTTTTGTAGACAAGTTCTTCTCCCGAACCACCATTAATTTTTGAATATTAAAAATTAGTTCTTCTTGGGTTTTGTGTTTTGCTGACGTAAAAGAACCAAAGCCAGAAGCCTCAATCATACATCTGGATGCCATTCTTCCTTTTTTATATGAAAAATACTACTGTAAAGATGGGCCCACTGCTGCTGGCTTCAGGCTGAGCCACAGCAAAGCCCTTTTTGTCTGGTTCCATAGGGAGGAACAGCACAAGGAACTCTTGTGCCAAGCAGGAATGACGACAGAAAAGAAAGAAAAAACTTTTGGATTTAAGGAAAAACGGGGGAGATGGTAGAGGAAAGTTACTTGGGCTTTTACATAGGTGTAAAGAAAAATACTTTTTTTTTTTTTTTAACTAAACATGGTCTATTCATTTTGACAGCTCATTCCAGCCAACAGTTACAACAGTATCAAACTGCAGAAGCAAGCACTCGTGGAAATGAAAATTTAAACGAGTGGGATCCAGTAAAGGACTAAACACAAAGTTGTGAAATAATGTTACTGTTCTTTAGCATAAAACCCTCACTATTTTGCCAGACTCAATGCCTGCACTCCTGGAGGAAAGAGACACTAAACCAGTGAGACAATATGGAAATATTCTGAATTAATGTTCCACTCAGCTCTCACTTTTACTTAGGAGAGTTGAGATGCTGGGAGTTTTAAAGGATGTCAAATAAAAAAAGTCACAGGTAAAAATCATTCCACTCATATTTCAGTGTACTGGGAGAAAATCAGACTTTTTGTTGTTTAGAGAACATTTTGGATTTCCCAGGTATGATAATGGCTGACAAATTTTAGTTAGACAAACGGCAGTAAACTTCTAGGAAGAAATGCAATTTGCATAGCAAAAACAAAACAAAACCAACCCAAAACAACAATCTAAATTTTGTTCATTTAGCTTTTAAATAATAATAATTATAATGATTTGTTGCTGAATATGAAACCTTGTGCTGCAACATATACTTAAATTAATATCAAGCCTACCTTCACCTTTTCCTTCTTCTGCCTTTCTCATTTAAAAAACAAAGAGTGTTGGAAATCAATCTAATAGTGACATGTTAATTATCATATCAAGAATCCTGTTTTGGCCCCACTCCCCCTGACTTTGTGCAGATCACAAATTAACACTCCCAGATTGCCATTTCTCATCTACCAGCCTGTTTCTGTGTGTATCTAATTTTAAATCAAGACCAAATTCCACCATGTAACTTTAGCCACAAAGGAATACAGAAACTGAAGGAGATGGAAACAGCTGACTGTCACTTAGCAGCCAACAATTCATCAGCTCAACAGCCTGGTTTACAAAGAGCAAAAACCAGCACATCAAAATCAGAGTAAGCTTTTGGGTTGAGAGACAGTGGCTTTCATCCCTTCTGATACAAATGAAGGGAATCGTGGAATGGTTTGGGCTGGAAGGGAACTTAAAGCCCATCCCTGCCATGGGCAGGGACACCTTCCACTATCCCAGGCTGCTCCAAGCCCTGTCCAGCCTGGCCTGGGACACTTCCAGAGATGGGGAAGTCACAGCTTTTCTGCACAACAGAGACTCAGCACCCTTACAGGGAAGAATTTCTTCCCAATATCCCACCCATCCCTGCCCTCTGTCAGTGGGAAGCCATTCCCCTTATCCTGTGACTCCATCCCTTGTCCCCCCCCAGTCCCTCTCCAGCTCTCCTGGAGCCCCTTTAGGCCAAGCTCTGAGATGTTCATGGAGCCTTCTCTCCTCCAGGTGAACACCCCCAGCTCTCCCAGCCTGGCTCCAGCCCAATGAAAAATTCAACCTCCTAATGTTGGGAGCCCCAGGGCTGGGGCAGCTCTGCAGGTGAGGTCTCACCTGAGGGGGCAGAGGGACAGAATTCCCCCTCCCCTGCTGCCCTTCTCAGACACAAACAGTATTTATGGGATGTGCCAAAGTCACTCCTCAATCAAATTAAATAATAATTTGCTGACACTCTATTAGCAATTTTTACAACTATTACTAGTGTATGGTAGTAACACTATTATCACACTAAGATTTCTTCTGAATTGCTAGTTGCAAGTAATAACAAAATTATTCCAGGAGGAGCAACTCCATTCTTGGAG
Source organism: Toxostoma redivivum (assembly GCA_013397375.1). Taxonomy (NCBI): domain Eukaryota; kingdom Metazoa; phylum Chordata; class Aves; order Passeriformes; family Mimidae; genus Toxostoma; species Toxostoma redivivum. The sequence goes on from VXBI01002441.1 coordinate 260,433, forward strand.
TAAGTCCTTGGCTTGTGTACAGACAAAAGTTGGATCTCCTTGACTGAATTATAAGAACACCAGTAGCACTGTGCAGCTCTGAGAGGTTTTTTCTGCTCTCCTGCTGCCCAGGGAATGCTCCATCAGATGCTCTGAGGCATACAAATTGCTACACGCTGCAGCAAATGGACCTTGTTCAAAACCTGCCACTGAAAGCAACACTCCAGAGCAGAATGGAAAAATTGAGCTTTGATCAAAGCCTTTAACAGGCATCATCTTTAATGTGGTCACTCAGGTGAGCAGAGCTTTCTGTGGTGCTCATCCTACCATGTCTTTGTGCATACCCTGCACACACCTTTGACCCTTGGGTATTTGACACTTCTCTTTCTTCCTTTGCAATTTCAGTCTTAATTTCCTAATCCTCCCTCTTTTTTTAAAGAGGACACAAACTGCTTCTCAATTATGTTTTTCCTTTTATTGGAGGGTATGGTTATTTAATTATTTTTAGGGGCATTATTATTATTGTTCTCTCACTCCAGAGAGGATCACAGGCATTACCTAGTGTGGATCTCTCCCCAGTGTACAGTCTACAACAGTACTAAGAGTGGAAATAAAAATATTTGACTTCTCACACTGAGAGGAGCCAGCAGTCTTGTCTTGTTTTATTTGAAAAGGAAAACATTATTGCTTAGAAGTCCAGCTCCTTCTTGCTTACTGTATTGGCTCTCAGTTCCCACCAACTCTGTTGAATCCCATCACACCAAGAAACACTCCTGGATGTAGATACATTTCACACATAGTTTTTCTTTCCTAACTCGTTATAGCATTTTCCTTTTTCATTAATTTTCAGCAAATACATCATTTATATTCTGACATTTTTAGGGGAACAACATGAATGTAAACCACACATATTCTTAATGACCCCAAAAATAATCTAAAACCCTCAGTGAAACATCTTTCTAGCCAGAACTAGAGGAAGCTTGTTATGTGCTGACCTTCACTGATATACTTTTGAAATCTCCAAATGGTTGCAGCTGTCATGGTTTCTTTTATAAGTCAACAACCTTGTTTGATTAAGTGTTAAAAGAACCTTTCTCATTACTGTTGGAAGGCAGTATTTCTCCAAGAGTTGTTAATTTAAATGAACATTCAAGTTTCTGTCTTTTAAAGGCTGTTATTTGCTACATCCATTTTCTGAACATAGAACAGAAGATCCCTTTAACTCCTTTAATCTCCTTGTTAGCCATACCCATCTGTCCTTGCAAGAATCTCCCAGGGCAGCAAGGTACACAGTTGGCAATTGGAAACCAACGTGTAATCATTAGTTTCAAAGTCACATTTGAGTATCCTCAGCTTGAGAGGAAACACAGCTTTTCACCGTTGACTTTTGAAACTTACTTTAAGTCTGACAACACTGGAAACTGTGACTATACTGAAAAGCATTTAAAAACTTAAAATTAATTTTCAGATATGTAGGAACAGGAGTTCTAGCCCAAAGAGAATCCCGAATTAGAAGTGAGTTTGTGAAGGGAACAGACAACATGAGGCAGGAGCACATTACACAGGCAAACTCAAAACAGCAGGAGTTTTCCTGGTATTCATCTTACTGAAAACAAGGAAAAAAGAAAGTATCCTGGCACAACACCCACAACTTAACTTAGCAACACCAACACCTTCAGATTCATCCCTACTGACCCACAAAACTCGTTAATATAGACACAGGCACCAAAACTCAGCTGAATCCACTGGCTTTGCTTGCTTGCAGCTCAGAGTATCCTCATCTGCACTACATCTTATTGCTTTAAAATAAAATTGTTTTCCATGTCTCATCAGGCCACGAGGAGTGAGCAAGCTCCACGCTGGTAAAAAGAAAGCAGAAATGACAGAGCAGCACAGAACCCCTCCACATTTGTGCCACTCACTGCTCCTGACAGTGCTCAAGCCACCAAGGGGCAGGTATTTATCAGGCAGCAGAGAAGTTAAACACCAAGGAAAGAGACTTTTTTCCCCAAGAAGTCTGGGATTCAGGATGCTGAACTGAGTGAAGGACTTGGGGCATAATCCAGGCAATGGGAGAGAATGGCACAGATGGGAATTGACTGATGAGGGAGCAGCTGATGCAGTTGGACCCCTTTGGGAAGGCAGAACCTGCACCCTAAGGGTTTTTATACCAAAACAATGAGTTTGTGATGTTTTGTCTTGATGTTTTCTTAATAAACTCATGACTAGGTGAAGCACTCTCCACTGTTCCAACACAGCAGAAACTTCCCTGTTAACTGATTAATCCCCAATAACGAGTGAAATTTCTCTCTACTTCTCCACTGACCAAACCTCCTGAAAATGTGCAACTTCCAAGTCAGGCAGCCAGTTGTATTTTGGCATAGGACAAGCCTGCAAAAACCTCTGGGATGGTTTACAAACAACACACAACTATATGAATGTGTGTGAAAAACTATTTAACATGATGCTTATCTAGCAATTACTTCCTTCCAACCATGCAGTGAAAGTGATAGTAAAACTAAAATGTCTTCAACGCTCCTTTTCCTTCCCCAGGATTTCTGTTGAAATGTTGAGTACATTCTATGAATTCTACAGAATTTATTTTAACTAAATAATAAAATAAAGCAAGATGTGAAGTAAAAAACAGGCACGGAGATGCAAAATAAGAAGTAGGAATGTTCACAGCTGAAAAAATTGCACTAGAAAATACTATGGGCTTGCTAGTGGGACAGTTGGCTTGCACTACAACATCCCAAATCTGATGGTGCAGACACTGAAAGATCTGAATGCTACTTCAAACCCACCTACAGAGAAATAATTCTGAAAGCAGAAATACTGATAAGCACTTGTACTTGGAGAAACTTACTGAAGCCAAACAGCTGTGCTCCTTGAAAAAGATTCTCCCTACACTGAGATATGCTGAAATATTAAGAACTGCACAAATTAAATTACAAAATTAATTGAAGTACAAATGCAAATGAAGGAATCATATGCTGATACAGTTTCCAAAGCTTCAGCTGTGAGCTGTGTACAGAGGAAAAATATTCTTTGCCTTGTTTTTCTGCTGATGCTTAGTGAGAATTGTCTTTATAAACACATTGTTAAATTTGATCAGTTGCTAAGTAATGAAATAAATGGCACAGAAAGGTTTTAGACATACCTTGTAACAGCACCAGTGTGGCCAGCAGGACCAGGGCACACGCACACACCTGCCATGGTGTGTCCAGCTCTGGGCCCTGCATTCAGGAAGGACATTGAGGGGCTGGAGCTGCCCAGGGAAGGATCTGTGGAAGGGGCTGGAGCACCAGGAGCAGATGAGGGGGCACAGAGGGTGCAGCCAGGTAGGGGTCAGTTGGGGTCTGCTCCCAAATAAAAAGCAACAGGATGAGAGGGAACAGCCTCTTTCCTATATTAGGGAAAATTTCTTCACTGAAAGGTGCCAGGCAAGAGGTGGAATTGCCATTCCTGGAAGTCTTTAAAAGATAAGCAGATGTGCAGCTCTCCTGTCCCATGCCATTCCATCACAAGTTATTTTCAACAGCCTCAACTGCAAATTCACAGCTGAGCAACTTTGTACATCCAGAAAGATGATGGAAACGCATCGAGCCAGGCAAGGAATTAATTTGTAGCTTCAAGTGTTTCTGAACACTGGAATTCCTGACTCCAAAAAAGTGAGTTGCTGTATATTCATCATACAAGTTACCTGGAAACTGTCACTGATGACTTCAGGAGCTTGTTCTACCTGCCCAAGCCAGCACTGAAACACTGACTGATGGGTCAGTGAATGCTTTTTATTGACTACTACTATTGTATATTCTTCCAGTGACCCTGAGCTCTACAGTAACTCTATGGAATATAAAATAGTGTATTTTGTCACTATTTCAATTGATTAAAAGCATGCCTTTGTGAGAACTAAAAAAACCAAAAGCAAAAATCGTCAACAGATAGCTAGAAGGATATTTAGGATAACAAAGCAGATATCTAAAGACAGGATTAAAAAAAAAAAAAA
>VXBI01002441.1:264483-396431 GCA_013397375.1 Toxostoma redivivum
AAAAAGAAGAAGAAGAAGAAGATAAAAGAGTTCCAAATTTTCCAAATTTCTTACTACACTGGTCTTACTCCACTGGTTTTTGGACTTTCCATTTCAGGATCCAAAATCCATAGTCCAATAAACACCACAAAACCTATGAGGCTGAGGTCATCATTTGACGGCCCGAGCACAGATTTTGTTTTGTAATTTCATAGACACTTTGCAACTTGCTGAGAGGTTCATGTTCTTATCATGGAAGAAATAAATTCATCCAGCTAGCTGAATTTCCATCACAGTATCTGGATGAAGTACTACCATATCTGAGCTCAAGAGAAAGGTAATGATTGTTTCTAAGACACTAGACCAGCTATCACCTTCACTAAGCAAACCAGAAATCTGTCCTGAAATATGGGGGGAAAGAAGCAGATCTTATACTCAAGCTGCAAATTCCCCTTTAGCACAGGAGTCATCACTCTGAGATAAGGCACTGGAGCTTTTTGATGCTGAGCAGGTTCCCATATCCCATTATTCCCAATTATTAATGGCCTTTATGGCTGTCACCCTGGAGCTGTCTGGAATAGTGGAGCTCAGCAGAAGCAAACAGGTCATTCCATGACTCCTGCTGACCTTCAGAGTTTTAGGATTTCAAAGAACTGCTGATGCCCACAGAAGCACCTGCAAGAGCAGCAGGATGTATATGGAGAACACTGGAGGGTGGGGGGGTACAAAAGAACTGATGCTGCATCTGGAGTGGCCTCCACTGATAAGCTTTTGAAAGATTAATTATTCCACATCGGAAGTTTTGTTGGCTTGGTATCCCCAGTTTTTTTAGTGCTTCTGCTTCCTATTTTGGGAAATATATCCTCCTCCCTTCTCTCCTTACCTCTCCCAGACTGCAGAGGCAACACTTCTGACAGAATCATGGAATGGGTCAGGCTGGAAGGGAGCACAGGGGCTCCTCTGGCCCCACCTCCCTGCTCAGCAGGGACATCCCAGAGCACAGGGCACAGCTTTGTGTCCAGACAGGTCCAGAATATGCCTGGTAAGGGAGACTCCACAGCCTCTCTGGACACTCTGTTCACTTCTCAGTCACTGCACAGGGAAGAAATTGTGTCTAATGTTCAGCTGGAACTCCTGGGCATCAGTTCTCATGTGACATTTTCAACACAGTGCTGAGAAAGCTGCTTCCCTCCTAAGAGGAAAAGGTTCTGAAGGAAAAGCATCAAAGGCTCCTGTAATGCCTCCTGCATGTAAAGATTCACTGGGATAAATTATGCTGCTTGAGAGCACACAGAAGTCCAGAAAAAGCTAACCAAAATGCACAGAGTCTAGAAATATCATTTAACTAAGATACCTCAATTTACTGTACAACTATTTTAAGCATCACTGGGAAAATTTAATAACATCTCACAGTAAACCAACAGAAACCCAGACATTTTGAACATTAAACTGTCTGCAACATTCCCTCTATGATCTTGACATTAAGATTAAGAAGGAAAATACTTAAGTTTTTGTTTACCACTTTTGAGGGTGAGAACACAAACACCACAAAAGGAAGATCCAGTGAGAATTCAATTTCCATCCACAATTTGCTGCAGTGAAACCACCAAAGTCCAACACTTCCATTAAAAACTGAAAGCTATTCCTGCATAACCAAAGACAAAACCTTCACCGTGGGAATCACCTGGAACATCTGCAAGGTTTTGTAGCAGGACATTACACAGTGGAGAGCCACAAATTTGCATTTACAAGGAAAAAAGGCATCTTTCCCTTACTTTGCTGTACTAAGTGAGAAGTTCACAAGACAGTCACTTCAAAGATTCCTCATTTCACTGAAGGACCTTCAGTCATGCTCTCCACTGGACAAGGGTTCCTCATCCCAGCATTCTCACGTGCTTGGGTGGCACAACTTGAAAGTTCAGAAAACCCTAACTACCAAAATCATATTGCCCATGGAATATATCCTATACCACATGTTCTTCCCCCTCTATTTAATGTACTTTTCTGGATCTGTAGGTTTCTGTAGAGAATAGGCCACTTTTTTTACTACTGCAGTTTATTTCGTGGTTATTTAAAAGTGGTGGCACTTGGGGACATGTTTTGGTGGGGGCCTTAGCAGTGCTGGGGTAAGGGTTGGAGTGATGATCCTTCTGGCCTTTTGGAACCTAAAAGATTCAATGATTCTATTTAAAACTTAGAAGATGCAGTCAATTTTACCCCTACAGACTGAGCAGAGCATAGAGACATATGCTACATGTTTTGCAGCAGTTTTTTTTCTCCTGTGGACAGGGAATCCATGGTCCAGTTTTAAGGAGTCACAAGAAAAGTCTGAAAATTGCAGTTTTGGGAAAGGGAAAGCAGAGTTATAGAACTGCACCCTAAGGCATAAACACTAAGAAGTGACATAAATCTCATTTTCTAATTTGTAAAGAACACAGAATGTTAAAAGCAGCCTCTGAAAGGTCTTTTTTTAAAAAAACAAAACAGCCCAAATGTCTGGTTTGGTGTGGTGAATTCTGTTACACTCCACACTCATAATTCACATATCTCACAAGCAAAAATTCTATTCACCTAAAAAACCCCTACTTTTCACCCAAGTGAAAGTTCTGAAATTATTAATTCAGACTGAAATGTAGGTTTTCAGATGGAATTTTTTTTTTTTGAGAAAAAAGTATTTAAGTTAGAATCATAGAATCATTAAGGTTAGAAAAGCCTTTTAATATCCTCAAGCCTAACCACCAAGCCAGCACCACCAGGTTCATCATTAAACCATGTCCCCAGGTTTTTTGTTTCCATGTGTTTTTAACCACTTCCAAGTATGCTGGCTCCACCACAGTCCTGGCAGCCCCTTCCAACACTTTACAAACTTTTCCATTAAAATTCTTTTCCCTAATATCCAATCTAAATCGAAATCTTACAGGTCATCTAATAATTACTTATAAAGTTAACAGAATAAAAAAGATTTAGGCAAATCTTAAAATAAAATTACTGAATTTTGATTGAAAAAGGCTGTAGTATTAATTATTGCTTTGGCCTTGACTCACATAAGTAAGTAAATGCAGGAACAGGAGATAATTTGTTCTAAAACAAAAGGGGATTTGTTCTCATCTTTTCAGGATTCTTTTACATTCCAGATTTCCTTAAAAACAAAAGCCAAGAGACTAAGCCTGCTCTTTACAGCAACACATTTTTCCTGGAAGCAATTTCTATATTCTTATAATGGGAAAGGTAAGAATGTTCTCTGTGTCTTTTTTTAAAACCTCCCATTTTTCACACAGCAGGTATTTCTTCTACTCCAAAAAGTGAGGAAAACTTGTAGGGAAGTTTGTAAGAAAACCAGCTGTAAAAATAAAACAAATTTCACCTGCTCTGCAATGGGCTATTTTTCATTTTCAGCACTATGTACTAATGTAAGTCTACATGCTGTAATTTAACCAGCAACAAGTTTTACATCAATCTGACAGCCTTATTGGCCTCTGTGGAAAAGGGAAACAAAGAGGTAGCTAATATGATGTATTCAAGCTTTCTGCATCTCTCCCCTGTCTTTTCAAACTTCATCTTTGAGCTGAAAGGGCCTCTGGACTTGTAAAAAAACCTAGTTAACTCTTTACAGCTTATCACTCATTTGTTGTGTCCATTCAAAAGCCATTTTTAAATTAGTCAAGTTCTTCATCAAGTGCTCTGGTTTTTAAAGAACTAGTAGAATAACGAGAATAGCAGGTTTTTCTCTTCATGCAATCTCATTTTGCTCTGTCCTGTAACAAAACAAGTACAAATCTGATAAAAGAAAATGGATATGGGAACTTTCTGATCATAGACTAGATTCTTTGTTAATTTGTATAAAACAGACAACAGCTGCTTCATTGACTTTTACAAGGCAAACTCAGATTTATTGCTACAAGTTGTTTTCTGCTGGTAGCTAAATAACTAAAAATGGCATTTTGATTGCCAAGAAAAAGAACTTCACCTGGGGGTCACTGTAAAATGCAAGCCTAAAAGTGAAAACCTGTGTAAATTCACAGTTTTGGCCCACCTCTGGAATGATGAGGATCTCTATAGCTGTTCATCACCAGGTACATCTTCATGGCCTCACTTCATTCAGGAGTTATAACACTTATTTTTATTTTACTTCCAAAGAAACAGGCTGTATTACTTACATATGCAAGAGGAGGAAAACTATGTCTAAAATATAGCAATCCCAGAAATGGAAACAAAAACCTATTTTCAGGCTAATAGTAATAGATGCTCTGAAATCACATTCACAAAAGCTAAGTAGAAGTCCTAGCCAGCTAAAGATGAGACAAAATACAACCTTAATTCCTTTAACTGAGTGGTGCAGGAAAACAAACTATAAACACAAATATAAGAGCTGTTGAGAATTGTCACAGCTCCATTAATTTTCACTTTCCACCTGGAAATGTTCTTACCCTGATGCTTAGATATGAATATCTGCTTTGTCTCTCTTCTACTGAATTTAAAGTAGCTGTGCTGCTAGTTCAGGCATTAAAGTTAATGTAAATTTACTTATTCTCATTTGATCTGTGAAAAATGAGTGTAAGCTTCTATACTACAATGCCAATCTGTTTGGGGCTTGTTTGCTTTTTAAAAACTGTAACTATAATGCAACACTGCAAATTTGTGAGCTCTCCTTTTTTACAAATAGAAGAGGCACCACCTGAATTAAACACTCCACTGGAAAACCCTGTTTCTGATACAACACAGGGAATATAACAGCTTTCAATCAGTGGGTATGGAGATAATTAAGCAAAAATGGTGAACCTTCAACCTTCAAGTTCATCATTTAGAAAGCCTCAGATTACTTACTAAGGCAAATTATGTCAGACAAAGAAAGTAAGATGATCAACATTATTTGATTATTAAGATCTTGTTATTTAGAAGAAATGTGAAGCAGCCACACACCCTGTAACAGATTGATGCAAAATATAACAAGCTGAGTGTTACTGCTTTAAAGGAAACCTGCTGGAGTGAAAAATGATCCCATCACTCTACTCTCACAGAGAAAAATAAAATACATCTTCCCCCTCTTCACTACAGTGCCTGCAGTGTGCAAATGAAAACATGCCACCCATGCAGCGTCCAAAGAATAAAAAAGGCATTTTTAAAAAATAAAACTCATTACTGATAATAACCAAGTGTATTCTTTCAATTTAGTCTTAATAAAACACTATCACCCATAATGCTTGAGGGTACTGGCAAAGCAGTGCCACTGCTCTGCTCCAAGGGCCACATAAGCTCTGTCCTGTGTGTGCCTGCTGCCAGGAGTGGTGTCTAGGGGGAAATGGGAGCTGTCACTCCCCAGATGTCAGGCAGAGGCACAGCTCAGAGACTTCCTGAGCAGGATACACGTTCTGGGAACTCCAGAAACCTCTGCTCCATGAGCTTTATCTAATCTCCTGCTGAGCCTCTGCAAATAGCCACAGTACAAGAATTACCAGTCCTTTATGTTTGCTTTCAACATGACTCTTGTTGGTTTAATTTCATCCCTTCTAGTTCTTCTATTAGAAGACACAACAAAAAATAATCAAACCAATCCCTCCCCTCAAAAACCACCAACAAAACCAAACCAACCAACCAAAAACAACAGCAAAAAATCTAATCAAAATGAAAACACCACTGAAATAGCCCCCAACCCTTCTTCACTCTTCCTAATGAATTCTATAGCTACCTGTATTCCAGGCTGAAAACCCCTTGCTCACTTGGTTGTTCCACATAAAGGAACATTTGACCAGCCCTGCTGCTCCTCTCTGGACAGCTTATGGATTCAATGGATTGTCCTTGAAGTGTGAGGACCAGAACTGTAGAAATTAATTCCAGCTGTTGGCAAAGAGTATCCAGTGATGTCACTGCTTTATCCTCTATTCCTTTATTAAGAATTCTCATGTTTGATTAACATTTCTTTAACACCATGAAGTGTTGAACTGATGTTATCACACAGCCCCTTATCACAATCTCAAAAACATTATCCTGAGCAGCTACTTGAAGTCCTGAAGTATTGAGGAAATATTAAGGAAGATATTATGCAACACAATTAGTAATTAAGCTGCTTTGGCTCCACTTTTTGAGTCAATATGATCTGATCTTGGTGATTCAGTACTATTCCTTTCATCCATTTATTCCATACTCCCAAACCACATAATCTCCAAAGAGACATAGATTTGAGATGGATCTTCTGCTAAATCCCTCACAAGGAAGGACTCCATGCGAGAACTATATGGACACAGTAATTATTTCATTACAACAAAATTATGCTTATGTTAGGAAGGGTGGTGAGCCTGGCACAGGCTGCCCAGAGAAGCTGTAGCTGCCCCATCCCTGGAAAAGTCCAAGGATGGGGATTGGAGCAAGCTGGGACAGTCCCTGTGCAGAGGGTGGGACTGGATGGCTTTAAGGCCATGTTTCTCATCTGATTGCCTCTACATTGTATCCAATATTGGCTTTCTTGTTCGTAAGTGACTTGCCAGCTTCCCAAAGCCATGGGCACAGTCTGCCTACACAAGCTTCCCATTCACAGATCTCTCTGCAATTTAATTGCAGCAGGTGTATTTTATTTCTAGTATATTATCATTTTCATTTTAACAATTATGCCTAAAACCCATTAAAGTGTATTTGAAAAGAGAAAAGAAAGCCTATGAGGTATTACTGATAATGGTTTAAATATCTACAGTGCCTTAATAGCATTAAAAATCCCAATAAAAGAGGACAGTAAAAAGTAAGTTCTTGGCCTTATCTTATTAAAAAGATTAGACAAATGCTGCACAGATGGAAAACTAAAGAGATATTTATGCAAGGATATGTGAAAAAGTCTCACAGCCTCAAGATTAAGAAATTAAATTTGAAGGGAGAGAGTAGGGGTGTTTGAGAAAGCATAAAGCAAGAAATACTGGGAACAGAACAGTTAGGAAAACTTTCTAGAGAACTAGAGGAAATTAAGGTAGACAACCAACTATGTAAGAGGGGTCTCAACAGCTTTATAGATGAAAAGAGCATGAAACCACTCAGTGATAACTTGAAGCAAACAAAAATTCTACTCCAGTGAGCCCAATAGAGCAAGATAAAGATGATCCCATCAGGAGTGGAGCAGCCCCTTAGTGGTGACAGCAAGGAAGGCAATCAAATAATCAAAGTGCATCTTGGGAAATGCAGGATACCTTTCTGTGCACAGCTGAAGGTAGTGAGAGCTAGAAAGAATCTAAATGGAAAGCAGGGAAAAAATGACACTGGGGACAACCATTGTAGGTGATGGGAGAGAGATAATGGTGACACTACAGTTTGAGCAGAAGAATTCATAAATGAATGTGTCTAGATAACAAACATCACTGACTGTGCATGGTAATATGATGAAGGTGGGATAAGAAGTGAGGGACACCAGAGAGTTTTCCAGGGGAGATACAGAGCTCTGCTTTGCCTTTGTTATCACAAGCTGTCAGGCCAGAAGTGCTGGAGATGGGAGATGAAATACACGCCTGAACAGAGGCAAACAAACCCCGGGCTGACAAACAGATTTGCAATCCATTTGCATAAAAATAGCACCTGACCATGTCTGAGGAGAGGAGGTCACCCAGTGATCTGATTCACAGAGAGAAGACAGTCAAAAGCAACACAACATTGCTACAAACTACAGGAAGGAGCATGGAAAATACCTACAAAAATGATGATGCAAGGAGCTGGAATGGGAACTGCAGAGTCAGGGAATTGTGCAATAACAAGGGAATACAAACCATAATAATAAAGGGTAAAGGACTGATCAGCCTTACCTGTGAGCAAGCATGTGGCAAAGACTGCAATCTTTGATCAGAAAATCATATTTTAGGCTTGCTGGAGCAGTTTTCTCTTGTTAAAAACAGAAGGAAACCAGACTGTGGTGCTCTTTGGAGTAAATTTGAGGAACATATTAATATGGAGGAGAAGTCAAAAAAAAGAGTAAATCACAGTGAGAAAACAAAGCAGCTGGACAGGATGAGGAGATGGATCTGTGCAATGAGTGGCTAAACCTTAAAGAAAACTAGCAGCAGTAGCTGTTCCTGAGAAGAGACAGGAGAGAGAAATCTCCTCCAGTGAGCTGTAAAAGAAAATAGATGCAGAGGGAGACTCTGGCACTCAGCTGGGCTTGGCAGGCTGATGGAAACACATAAAGCATAAATGAAGTACTTGAGTGTGAAGGAAGAATAACAAAAATTGAAATGAAGGGATTAGGGAGTCTGTATGTTAGGAATACAAACTCACCTGTATAAGGAAAACAGCAGTGCTGGAAAAACAGTGCCAGTCAGGAGTCTGGGGGAGAAGGGTCACACAGCAGGAGAAAAAGAGGAGAAACCAGAGTGAACAAGAATAATTAAAGGTACTGGGCAAGGTGAAGCAAAAGGAACTATGAGACACCCTGAAATTAAAAAAGATTAGTGAGTCACTAAAAGATACTCTATACATTATAAATTAGGTAGAGGAATCATTCTGAAAAAAAAGTGAATCATGAGAAATGAGAGTCTTTCAGTGCAAGCAGGTGAAACCACAAAAGATTCTGTTGCATGTAAAAAAAATCCAAATGGTAATGTGAAGCAAGGAAGGTTGGAGCAAAGGGCTAAGTGGTCAAGGAACCAAGATGAGACTGAGGACTCATATTGAAGCCAAAAACTGGGTGATGGCCCAGGTGCCCTCTGGAGATGCACATCAAGTCCTGTACATCAGATAAAGGGGGGAGCCCAAGAGCAGCCCCAAATCAGAGTGGCTCTCACTTCATCAGCCTACAAGAGGCAAGATGACCAATGTCACTCACTAAAGATTCTTATTTGTCTTTAGGAATATGCAAGAATTCGTGTGTTAGTCATGGCATGAGGCAATGTCAGTTCTTTATGTCCAAACTCACCATCCCATTTACCTTCCTGCTCAAATCATGTATCCTGTCCTGGGGCACAAGATGAGCCTTCTTCAGAGTGAAATGTGCTGTTTGTCTCCAACTCCTTCTGTTAGGAATAATGAACCTGGAACTCACAGGTGTTTTCCAATCCCAGAATGGTTTGGGTTGGAAGAGATCTTAAAGCTCATCTCATTCCATCCCCTGCCATGGGCAGAGACTCCTTCCACTATCCCAGGTTGCTCCAAACCCTGTCCAACCTGGCCTGGGACACTTCCAGGGATCCAGGGGCAGCCACAGCTTCTCTGGACCCCCTATGACAGGTCCTCAGCACCCTCACAGCCAGCAATTCCATCCCAATACCCCATCTAACCCTGCCCTCTGCCAATTCAAAGCTGTTACCCCTTTTCTAACCCTACAGTCCCTGCAGTGAATGTATTTCCTCATTACCAAAGCAGGATTTATTACAATAGCACTTCAAGTCTTAGAAAGAAATGCAGCATTGCAAATCAGAAAGCTCTAAGCTCAAGATCCTTCAGCCATCCTCTTGAATGTCTTTTGTGACTTACTAGTCCAAATTCCCAAACCACATTTGGCCACATCATATCCTTACAGAGTTACCTACAAATTTTCTTGAGGAATAGCTCCATAAAAATAATCCCTGTGAAGTAAGATGCTACTCAGCCTGAAAAGGAGCCAAATAATATTGCAAGACCTGAATTAGTACCCTACTGCAATCCCCTTGCACCAATGGGATACTAAATCAAGTTTAAGAACAAACATGGTTTTACATACCTGATTGCTTGTAATTTCAACCTGAAACCCATTGGGTTAGTGACAGCTCTTGTGGAGCAATTAAAAAAAAACTTTCTATTACTGGTATAAAATGAATCCAAATTCACATCGGTATTGAAAGACAGCTTCTCTATCACACTTTGCCTACTTGGTAACAGGCAATCTCTCTTACCATTATCTTTTAAAATTTTTTTAATTAGCCTCTTGGGACATTTCCTGTAAGATGATACACTATTTTTATTTGCTCCAAGAATAAAAATCTAAAAAATTCCCCCCATTTCACTAAATGGATCAAGATCAACCCTGAGTTCCACAAACAGCAGCATTTAAAAAGAGTGATGAATAGTTTGATAAATAAAAAATTTAATTAAAAAACAGAAGCTGTAGATTTCCACTGGTGTAAATGAACCTCATCAGTCGCTCCCAGAATTGTTATTTAAATCACTTAGCTATAGAGCAAGACCATACTAATCTACATGAACAAGTAGGAGAATAATTGAGGTCTTGGTGGCTTTCTAAACTGTATTTACAGCTGTTCTGCATGACTGGAGTAGCACAAAACAACTGGTGCATGCCAGCTAATCTGCCTCATTCAATCCTTCTGTATTTTGACCACTGTAATTTGTTTCACAACATTTGTGCTTTAACATAATTCTATAGTGAATGTGATATGGGATGCTCCATTGAGTCAGTGAAGTCATCTGGAATCTGAGCCATTGTTTTCCAGCATCCTGCTGGTGAGCAGTGGGAGGAGAGGGCACATTTCCTCTATGGAATTTTATATGTCACTACAACCTGCAAGGATTAGGGAGGGATGGGCACACAAAGATCAGCAGCTCCTGGGGGTTTCTTCAACTTCTAAAGGTTTCACTTCCTTCAAGTCAAGCCTGCCTTCCCTCCAGCATACTGGTTTTTTCTCACTACGTGTGGTCTGCCCACTTAAAATTAAAACTGCTGTGAATCTACCAGAAATTCTGGTTTTCCTTATTTTATTCCAGCACGGTACTCTGTATTTAAAATCAGTTAAGTGCTGCCTGCCTTCTGTTCACCAGCAGGGTTCTTCCTCTGAGACTACTATTAAACTCACTCGGGGAAGTAGCTGGCTCCAAGAACATCTGGGAGCAGGGCACAGAGCACTACCTCTCTCCCTCTCTCTCTTTGAAGTCCATTGAAGTCTCATTGCAGTATCAGAGCAAGGAAGGACATGATTGCTACACCTAATTATGCCAAAGCTTTTTCTTATTCCTGTAACAGCAAAAGTCATAAGACTTACCAGGATCTTGTTTTCTTACAAACTCAGTTCCTCTTTTATAGGTGGCAAAGAAATTCCCATCACATTTAAACTCTTTGAGGTGAAAAATGGAAATGCATCACTATGAAAAAGGAATCTTTCCATAATGCTTTGGGTATTAAATGATCAAGCACATTCAGACCAAATTACTTCCATCTCTTAACAAAAAATTGTATAGACAATTGATCCTTCTCTCCCCTGCCCAAATGCACACTCCAGGTCTGTAAGGAAATACAGTGAAATCAGAAGGAAGTTGCAAAACTAAATAAACCAAATGACACAAACAAAATTACATACTACAATTAACCTTGTTGAAAGTTATCACACACCTTGAAAAAAGAAAAAAAAAAAAAAACACCAAACCTTCTGGTTTTAATTTCAATGATTTGGAAATTGTTTTGTTGAAATACCAATGCTCCATTTAACAATAAATTACTAACTTAGTTGGGAAGCAGCTAGAGGTTTTTTCAAAGCAGGTTTATTATTGATTAATGGAAAGTTCTGCTCACAGCTGATGTGATAATACAGTCCTGAGACTCAGCTACTGGCAAACTGCTGTGTGAAGACAAATACTGAATCCTAATGGCTTCAAAATGAAGGAGAATTCTCATAAATGTGCTTTTAGAATCAGGGCCTACAACATTACCAGTTGTTTTCAGTGGAATAGTACAATATTTCTCATGGCTGCATGATGTATAATGGAATTCTATATTTATATTTTAATAAAGGTGTATGTTAATTAATCTTTCATCATGCATTTTTTCCTTCCTTTTCCCCCCTACCTCCCTTTTTTTTTTTTTAATTCGTGGCTTTATTCTTCATATATTCTAAGTAGCTCTGCAGTCAAAGTTTTATAATTATTACCAAACAGTTACTAGAAATGTCTTCTGGTTTAAGTACAGCATAAAGCCAGGCAATTTCAGATGCTATCTTATGGCAAACAGTATGAAAAAAAAATTACTTTTAAATACACACTGGTATATATAAATGAGAATTCTGGGGAGTTTAAAGCTCCTGGGTCAGTGACCTGCACTCTGTGTATGTTAGATGCAAATCCTGCACAACAGCTGTGCTACTTTGGGAGGTTTTCAATAGCAGCTCTATAGCAGAAATTAAACCCAAGGATATTTGGAGGCAGAGGGACAGTGGCAGTACCCACATGGCTGCCAACAGACCTGGCAGTATCAGCTTTTCCCACTCTAACACCTCCCATCCCCAGCTCTGCACCAAACAAGGATCACAAATCCCTCTGTGAGGAGCTGGACTTACACTCCTGCAGAAGTGTCTGGGGTATTTCACACACTCCTCCTGCACTGAGCAGGGCAGGGAGCAGAGTGAGCCCAGCCTGGCTCCAGCCCAGCTTAGCCCTGACCACTTGAAACACCAAGTGCAATTTGTTTTGGTGCTTGCTGGAAAAGAAGGGATTTCTCATCTTCTTTTGTTCCAGAGACTTTTACAGCACACCAGTAATTTCTTCCAACTTTAGTTTAATTGCAACTGGACTAAAGGTAATTGAGAACCTAATCCACAGGCTTTAATAAAACTTGGGTCTTTGAGGTTGTGCTGCTGGTAAAGCACTACCTACCAATTTAAAAAACAAGTTCCACATGGAGGTGATAAATCAGAATTTTGTGGGCTAGACTATCACTTGACAGCTGCAAAGACTTCACTTTCAAAATATAATCATTTAGGTGTAACACCAACATTTGTTTCCTGGTAACTAAGCAAGAATTATGAGGAGATGAGTCAAAAATGCTGCACAATTAAATAACTCACCACCCTAACAGAAGAGACAAGGAGGTGGAAAAAGAAAAGCCCATTTTTAATAATTGTTGTAGGTACATTGGAATAGCAAGCAGAAATTGCTGAGCCATTTTAAGTCTGCAAGTGCAAAGAAATTAAATTAAAAAATCACCATTACTCTCAGGTTATCATTTTGCCAACTCTCCTGTAGGGTGCTGAAGACCAGCAATAAACCAAAAAGCATTTGAGCAAAGTTTAAAGTCTAAACTGTAACGCCACGTTGAACATTAATGTGGACATATTTAACTAAAAATCCCTTTTGCTCCCCCCTTCACTTTTAGTCCATTGAGATCCCCAGATTCTGGCAGACACTACAGATACATCCCATTAATTATTCAGATCATGACATATTGCAATAATAATAATTCTCAGTCCTCCCCCCAACATCCCCACTACCATTTCAGTGAGCTCTTATGAAAAATGCACTAATCTTTTCTTCTCGCTTCTAAAAATGTGAAGTGGTTTAATTTGAAGCATAAACACAGCAGAAAATATTATCTAGATGTCAAGGTGAAACCACAGCTTTCCAGAGAGGAATAATGGAGAGACATTGTACAAGACTGAACAGATGAGTCCATTCTCACTGGAATCCTGAACTCCATTTAACCTGTTGCTTCCAATGGCACACAAACAACTTTCCAGCAAAGAAAATGCAGATTTACTGGCACTTTTGACATTTTTTACCTATTTTCTCCAGCTGGAATTGCTGACCACGGTGCACATGGAGAGCATCCATGGTGACTCTGTTGTGTTGGGAAGATCAGCATGGAGTCGGAGACAGATCTTTTACTGCCTTATATAAACAAAAAAAGGAAAAACAGCCCAGAGAATTATAATGCTTTGACCTGTAACATTGTTATATCTTTGCTCTAATCACTCAAGACTTAATCCAGTTGGGTGCTGAAAACTTTTAAGGATAGACACTGATAGCTTCTGCAGACATTCTGTCCTAGTGCTTGCCTGCCCTAGAGGGTGTAAAAGGTCTCTCCTTATAACAGCCTTTGACCTCCAAATACAGAGATGTTCTTCAATGCCTGCTTTATGGAATTCTTTAACACAAAAAAATCTGAATTTTTTTTCCCAGCTCACAAGCCAAAATATATTTTCTTGGCTGGAACCTCAAGCCCCAGGTTCTAGTTACGTCCATACAGGTTTCAAAGGGAAAAAATTCATGCTCAAGAGCAGAATATAACAGAAAATTGCTAACTCTATTTGACATTAACATCACAATTACAGTTCATGCACTGTAGCTAGTCAATTCTCTCAGCTAAATTACTTCATCTTATTTACTAATCATCTGGAGTAGGATTCAGGATTTTATGATGATGGCAAAATGGAGATACAAGTGTGTCATTAACTCTGCCTCCATTTCCACATGCTTCTGATGAAGCGTGCTCAAACATGGAGGAAAAATAGCAACTTGGCAACAGACTTGATTAAAAAAACCCTAGGCATTAAATTAGTAAATGACTACCAAAAAAAAAAAAAAGTTTAATTTCAAACTAAACACTTTCAAGGTTCATGATGTTACCCTTTCATGGACATGTTATTTCCTTATACTTCATGGAAAAGTTTGACTGTTTTACATTAAACACACATAGTGAAGACAACAGCCAAAAAAGAAGCCCAAAAGTGGAAAGGGTGGTACTGCTTGTCTGAGTTGGAAAAGTGAAGGCTGTGCTGACATGCATTTCTCTAAGCTGGCTGCCTTCCACAATGTCTCATTGCTCCCTGTAAGCACCATTCGTGCATCTTGCACACCTGGATTCTCCTGCTGAGCACAATCTCTGCCCTTTAATCTCCCTGGCATATATCTCCACAATCCTGCCTTTGTAACACTCCCAATTCTAACTGTGTCAGGCTTTCATTCACTTTGAAAAAATAAGAAGAAAATGAGTTAAGAACGTCAATACAAATTTATGGAGGTGGCACTGCAATGTCAAATCAAGAATATGGCATCAGGATGAAATACAAGAGTGTCAGGATAAATGTACCAAGCTGACAGCACAAAGTCAAAATGGAGCAATGTCACTGCAGATCTGCTGAAACAACGTTCATCTGTCAAAACAAAACCATGTCATTAAACATTAAAGAATAGCTTAAATAAACTGAAATGTGTAACTACTTGTTCAGATTAGCAAATTCCACCCACACTATCTTCCCAGCAGGGAAAAAATACAAATGTTTGGCAGATGTGAGCAAGTAAATACTATGATGGGATGTAATACTACAAACCCAGTTAGACTGGGAGCAGAAAACCCTGAATAGTGCAAGGAAACTTCCAGGTGAGGACCAAGAAGCAGAGGTCAAAGAGGTAAAGTGATCACCAAGGAATGAGCCCAGCAGGAGCAGGGACTATTCAGACAGGAGCCAGTTCAGGCATCCACCCATTTTCAGCTCTTCACTTTCACACCACTGAGGCAGAGGAAAGGTGGGAGAATCAGGCTTGTTCAGCCTGCAAAAGAGAAGCTTTGGGTGACCTACTTGTGGCCTTCTGGTACCTGAAGGGAGCCTGCGAGAAAGATGGGGAGAGGCTGTGGACAAGGGCCTGGAGTCACAGGACAAGGGGGAATGGCTTCAAACTGCCAGAGGGCAGGGATAGATGGGATATTGGAAGAAATTCTTCCCTGTGAGGATGCTGAAGTCCTCCTCTGTTGTCCAGAGAAGCTGTGGCTGCTCCATCCCTGGAAGTGTCCAAGGCCAACGTGCTTGGAGCAGCCTGGGACAGGGGAAGGTGTCCCTGCCATGGCAGGGGGTGAAACACGATGAGTTTCAAGGTCCCTTCCAACCCAGGCCATTCCATGGCTTTGTTTCCATGTCTGTGTATTTCCTGACCCGTTCCAGTACAGTCCCAAACATGCCATATCTTTCCTGCTTTTCCTGAATAGCATTTTTTTGCTCACCATGAAGTGGACACTGTGTAGCCCCCAACAAAATGTCTTAAGAAAGCACTCAGAGCCACAGACTTGCACTAATCCTATTCCTGGGACTAACATTTCCACCATTAAACAAAATGTCAATCACTATTTTAAAGTTGTGTCTCAAACTAACGACTGCTAATTTTAAACTGCAGACAGCTAAACATGCAGATGTTTCTGAGTATTAATAGATTATTTGATGCCACAGATACAAAGAGCAGATACAAAAAAACCACTTTTAAAGTAGTTTTCACAATGCTGTATCCATCAACACATCTTCACTTCTTCAAAAGTGGAGATGAAATTATTGACATTAGGAGCGTCTGTGCAGAAACAAATGCATTAATCAAATTCTTTGAAAGGGATGATTTTGTGTCTGGGTGTCTTGGTTTCTAGTGAATTAGAAAAGAAAATAATGCAAATGTGAAAAATGCATTCTCTCTGCCCTCCCACAGCTTTAGAATAGAAGAAAACTATGGATCAGTGGAAAACTGTAAATAAAATCACACTTAAAGAAAATATATCTTATTACTAAGGGGAGAAAAAAAGATAAACAAAATATCATACATCATTAAAGAATGCCTAATATTGGTGCTTATGCCAGTCTTCAGGAAACCAGTGTAAATAACTGCTGAAGAGCTTGCACTGCAATGCATTCTCTTTCATTTATCACTTCCCTGAAATAACTTTCTGGCACACTAGATTTTTATTTTCTATTAAAAACCTGAAATAGAGAGGAAAATGACCCAAATCAGGAAAACAGAAAAAGTCAGTTGGCTTTTCCCTGAGGCAAGTCCATGCACAGAAGTCACTGCCTGCCACATTCCAGGAGAGGTTGGCTGGTGGGTTAAATGTAGGAACACCTAGGTGAAGGCCACAGCTCACAAGTTGAGAGGTAAATGTGTTCTGTAGTGTTGCTGCAGAGCACTCCCCAGTTAACCCCTGGGCATGGCTCTGCTTTCAGGTGGTGAGGACTCACACAAACACCTGCACTACTCAGCTGTCTCCAGTGGAAGTGGTACTGATTTTGTTCTGGTCAATATTTAACTGGATCCTCTACCTGAGACCATGAGCACACAGCAGAAATTGCATTTATACCCTCACACAACCTTTCAGAGTAGTGAATGGTAATTTAAGAGCATGTATGAAGTGAGTAAGGCTGAAGTCTGCTGTGCCATTTCTCAGGCAGGACAAACCAAGATTCTCCACAGCACTAGAGATTAGCACTCAGTCTACTTCCTTTCCTCAAAACTTCAGAGATTGGAAGTAAAGTCTGATTTGGATTCTGTCTTTGGAGGGGATGTTTTCTCAAGTAGCATTGATATGAATCCCACTATGTTCCTTTAATAAGGCAGCATTATTCTTTCCTCCCTCCAGCCAAAAAAATTAAGTTAATAGAAAATTCATTAGCATATTCTAACAGGGAATAGCTAAAACTTCTTGGTCAGGTAAGAAAAGGTGTACGAATTGAATATTTTGCAAGCACAAATCCATACATCCTCTGTCATCTGAATCATGAGCACATAAGCAAAGAAGGTTCTTCTGAGGCTGACTGATCCTTTGATTATTTTGGTGATAAAACACCACAGGGGACAATTTATTATGTGAATTCTTTCAGATAATAATTTACCAATGACTACACATAACCAAAGACAAGAGAACTTATTTTATAAAATATAGGGATTTTTCTTCTTCCTTCATAACCTTTTCAAGTAACAAAATTCACCTCTCACCCAACTTGCTACCTGATTTGGAGACTGAGAGGAATCAGTAGCAGAACTTGTTAAATGGAGATGAGGTTTTCACCACAAAAGCACAGAAAACACTTCCCTGATATGGAAATAGGAGCAATGCACATACACAAACACATGCTGTTGAAACCCAGAAATTTCGTTTTCACATTTCCCTTTCAGACAGAGAGGATAGCAAAGCCACAGCTTGGCTCCAAATCCACTCCTTTGCTTTGGCTGAAGTCAAGGTTATTATCCAGCCTGTCCCTCCAACAAATCCAGACTTAGCTCCCAGGGCATGGCACTGTGCTGGATCTGCAGATTGCAGGGAAGTCTTCATTCCAATCCCCACTTTGAGCAGAGGAATGACTGGAGTTCAGTGACTCCCTAAGACACAGGACAAGGTATGAGGTACCAATCCTCATGCCCTGAAATCTTTCCTGAGAGCAAAGTGCAGTTTCCCCCACCATGCCCTGCATCTTCTAGGGCTGGATTCTGGTGCACAGCATTCCTGATAGCTCTTGTGAAGAATGGTAATACTAAGTTTTCAAAACTGTTGGCTCCCAAAGCTAAAACTGCCCATAAATTTTAGTGCTGCACCAGATGCTAATACATACCTACACTTTATCTAAACCATCACTTATTAAATACTCTGGCTGGAAAGATTTCTCTGTGTTTGCCAGTTCAAGGATACAGGATGTCAGACTAACCAAGCAGCTCTGATTCATGCAGAGCCTTTGCAGTTTGCCTTGATACTGTGGAACAGCTATTTAATACCTTAAAGTTACATTATTACTTAAGTAGTTCCCATGTGGAACAAGCACAAAAGGAAAGAGGCTACTACTTAGACTCAGGAAGATATTTGTAATTAGATTCTGCTTAAAGATGAATCAAAACTAGCTCAAGCTGCCATGTCTGCTTTTTTATTTCTCTGTGGCAGGCTGTGGATGGCCCAGTTATACCAGGTATGCTGGTTTGCAAGGGGCTGTGGAAACAAGTAAGAAAGAGCCCCCATCTTCAGGTTGTGAAAAGACACAAAACATTTAGTGCAGAGAGAAGGAAGAGGCAGCAGCAAGATGAACATTGTGTGCATAATAAGCAATTCCCCCTGTGCTACCAACACAGCTACTGAGAGGAATTACGATGAGCTCTTCCTCACATGCCAAGAGCTAAGCACTGAAAGAAAAGAAAATGCCTCTCCTTCAAAAAGGAATGCTCACATTTACTGAGAAAAAAATGTATGTTTTCATTTTACCTCAGCATCTCCAAGTCCAAACACATCATGGAAGCAATATCAGTTCAGCAAAGTGCTAATGAAAGACAGGAAAAACCCATCATGGATTTTCAATTGTTTCTCCCCACCTTCCCCACGTGGTTCCTCAGTGCCCTGCCTACCTGCTGAATCACTCTGGAGTCATTCTGCACTCCCACAGCAGCTCAGCTAGCTTTTACTTCACGGTGAACTCCATAAACTTGGATTCCTTCTCAGAAAGAGTTAGTCTAAAATCCTGAAATACTGACATCCTTCACAGATCATAATTTCACTTTATTTCTTAACTCCAAACTGCATGTTAATGGTGTCACCACACAAATCAGAACTACCACAGCTCCACTTGAAAAACAGGGAAGAGTGTTGAATTTAAATTCCTGTATTGCAAATCATTCAAACAGTTTAACTGCAGATTCAAAAGTGGTAGGCTCTCTTTTCCAGTGTTAAAGAAAAAGATATGATTGTGAAATTCAAAGAGAATTCTTCTAAGATAATGGCCACTCTAAGATTTATAATGGTTTGTACAATAAATATTTGTTCATATGAATGTGCCCATTGACCCAAGTCAAACTGTCGCTTCCCAAATTCGTTTATTGTAAGGGGTTTGTTGTACCACCAAATTATTGGCCTTTTTGTTTGTTTATTTTTATTCAGAGTTAGGACAGAATGCACAAGAGACTAATTTTCTCGTGTTTGGGCTTAGTTGTTTATTCAATCTTACCTATAGTATAGAGAGTTCTGCAAAACTTCTAGCTGTCAAGCCAAAAGTGAGAAAATAGAGATTAATTTGGTTAGTTACAAGGTCTTTTAAAGGCTAACTATCCAATTAAAAGCTAACACATGTATTATTTATACTTTTGACCCAATGACCAAACTCCTGTGATCTGCACTGCAGGATTTTCTGTCCAACCAAAAATTACTACCTGAAATCATGGAGAAGAAGGAACAAGAAGAAAGAGACAACACCCAAAATCCTCCATCTTGTCCCATACCTATTACTATATTATCAAAGCCTAAATTCCAAACCCTTCACCATTTGAAATCACACACTTCTATGTAACTACACACCCATGATTTTAACTCCATCACTCAAATTTGGAGCCTTCTCCAAGGTCTCAAGTCAAAAGCAGTGTTCTCCAGGGGGTCAGTGCCAGAAAGCACAGAAAGCTCAAAACTCTCCCAGGTTTCTGGGTTCCAACAGTTTACCAATGTGCCCGGCCCAAATTCACAACATTCAGCTGACTTTGAATTGTAGATGTTTGTACATACATCTCGAGGCAGATGTGTGGCTGAAACAAGCCTGAGCTTCTGGGTTACCACATGTCCCTCACAAAAATGGATTGGCAAGGAAGGAGGAAAGGATCCTCTAGGGAGGATCTCAGCCTCAAACCTGCCCCAGGGATGGGAAGTGCTGGAAGGACTCCCAGGCCATGGAGATGGGCAGTGGGGAGGAAAGAAAGAGGCCTGTGTGATGTTGCCGATTAAAAAATCAACTGCAAATTCAGTACTTCCAAAGGAGGCAGACATCTAATTGAATAAATCACTACCAAAACTACAGTGCAAGTACTCTGTATTGACACTGTACACTGAAAAAATGCTGCTACCCCCTCCCATGGTGTCACTGTGCTTCATCTGCCTCACTACAATGCTTTGGGTTGGAAAGGACCTTCAAGAACATCCCATTCCACCCCCTGCCATGGACAGAGACACCTTCCACTAGTCCAGACTGCTCCAAGTTCTGTCCAAACAGGCACTGGACATCAAGCATTACTTATTTAAATCCTGGGATTTCTCCTGAACAATTAATACAGGGGCAATAAAGGACTGGTCAGCCACAAGGTCTCCTGCATGGTTCATAAAGAAGTAAAAACTATCTTTAGGGAGGTTTATATCATAATAAGCCATCTGCTAAGTAGCCCATACAACAAAATAACTGACTTCAGCTATTGATAACATGGTATTAAAAAGGCTTAAACTACAGCAGGTTTTTTCACTTGTACTTGATACAAGAAAAACAATTAAATTATTCTGCTCCTAATAAAGAACATCTGCACATTTTGTTATCATGACTGATAGAAGCCTTTCATTTGAAGTGTTACTGCTTCTCCTCTCATTAAGATCAAGTTCAGACTGTAGAACTGCCAGCTCTGTAAAACACTACGCAAGGGAGGAAACAAAACATGAGAGGCCAACTGTTCATAAGATAATGTCTTCACATTGTGCTTTAGCTCTCTACAATAATTAGAAGAGCTTTGATATGTATCACATTTGGGTGACTTGCTTGCAGTTCTGCAGTGCTGTGAACAACTACATAGATATGACAAGTGAAAGTCAGTTATGATCATTTAAAAATGTGTTAACTGCTGTAAAAATAGTAGCCTGTGGTTTATTTCTCACATGAAGTGTTGGGGTATTGATGTTTAAAATTACAGCCTCAAGTTATCAGAAGTCCAGCTGAAACCATTTTCTTGACTGAGAGATTTATGCTGGACTATGTAGAAATTATTCTGGACTAAGTATTAGTGACCCTAGGCTAGCACACAGTTTAAAAACTGCAATGCAATACAGCAAGTTACCATCACTTCAATCACATCATCTGTATTTTGATTCCTTCTTCAGCAAACCATAGAAAAGTTCCTGAGAAATTCCTCAACTGCTTGCAAACAGGCCAGGGTTACTCTCTGCTGGGTGTGCAAGAAGAGTGGAAGTTGGAATTGTTATGGGTCAGATTTCAGTGCTCACCTGAGCCCAAGCCCTGCTTATGAGATGTCAGATATGCAGAAGCACTGATAGGAAGCCATGCACTCCATTATCTGCCCTGTCTGGTTAGCACAGAGCAACTCTGGCCAAAATCTGACACAGCAACACAGAACACACAATCTGACACCAGCTGTATCCCATTTATATTTATTCTCCACATTTCAACTGCACACTCAACACAGAAGAGCACACTAAGACTGTCCATGCTCAGAGAGCATTTGAGAGGCAGAATTTAAACAATGGAAATATAAGATGTTGGGTGGGACTTGGAGCAACCTGGTCTAATGGCAGGTGTCCCTGCCCTTGTTGAAACAAGGTGGTCCTACCCAAATCAGTCTGTGATACTGCACACTGGAAGTAGGTACAGTTTTGAAAGAAATGAAATGACAAATATATTTTAAAGCCAACATTTTAGTGTTAAAGGAGATTTTTCTTATCTCATTACTTGCTTTGAAGAAATAGAACCCAAGTGAGTAAAGCACAGTGGATCTGGGAGATGCTGCTCCAAAGAGCTCAGAGCTTTAGGCACTGAATCCTCTGTGCCTGCTAGAAACCCTGGCAAGCATTAAATGATGTTTACATATTTCACTGCCAGATAACTTGAGGTAATGTCAATGCAGAACTGAGACACCTTTCAAAGATCAAGCAAATGATTTTGAAACTCATTAATAATTTTTTTAAGTCTAGTCAAAGTCTCTATATTTTAAGTGATTAAAAAATGAGCAAGAACTTGGTTTTGTTACACCTCAGAAATCAATTAGCTTGCAAGGAGATTATGTCAATGATGAATATTGTTAATATATTTAATTCAGCCTACAGATTATCTCTGTGTATTCTTATGTAAAAATGACCATAAAAAGGAATCCAAACACTTTGAGAAATGTACCCACATGCACCAGACATTATTCTGGGCATTGAAATCTGCAAACCTGGATCTGAAGAAGTATGATGGCAGAGGGACTGTTATGTCAAAGTAAATGATGCCCTTGAAGTGAGGGCACTGAGACATCACAGGACTGACAGACAGCAGGGTCAGGAACAGCAACCAGAGCCATGAATCCTTGTTGTGGACATAACTCCCAGAACACTATTATTTCACAACACTGAAGGAGATCTTTTAAAGCAACAATTTTACACTGAATTAGCAGAGTAATTAGAAGCAAAAATCTATGAAAATTTAACATCTTGAATTTATGTTTTTAAGTCATCCTTCATGCCTACACTACCTGTTGCTACTCTCTGCTCTCCTTAGCTGTACTTTGCCAGCTCTTTTTGGCTTAAGCAATAAGTAAAACAGGGAGAGGCTGAAGAACTAAGTGCACAGACAGCAACATCCTAAGAACAGCCAGGAGAGCCTACAAATAAAGAGGCAGAGCTAGAAATAAAACATTGAAGGAAAACCTAAACCCCTTGTGCTGGCAGCAGAACAGTGCCCAGACAGAGCTTCTACAAACATTTGTGGGTGTCAGCATCACACAGCTTGAAATACTGCATTTATTAATTTTCTTCTTGTGCACATAGGGAAAATCACATGGGCTTAGTGACCTCAACAAGCCTGGCCTATAGACAAGCTCCAGGCCAGCACTGGCTTAGGGCTCTCAGTGCCAGGTTTGCAAAGGTTTTCCTGCTTCACTACCTGCTGTAATGGGGCAATAGTACCACCAGGGTCTTATCAGGCTTCATAACACAAAGATTATTCCCTTACTAAATCAATGCTGTCATGACATTAGTGTCCTGGTTACCCCACTAAAGAGCATGCTCATTCAAATGAGAGAAACACAACCCATCAACATACCAATTATGCATTAGATACTGCACACTAGTATGGATAGGCTAGATACCAACAGACACACTTTCAAGAGCTGCTAAATAGGAAATAAAATGAAAATAAGAGAGTAACAGTATCTGAGACAGACTATGGCACATAGCAACAGATTCTTACTGTTATTTTACAACTTTAACCCACGTGAGCCCATGTTGTTCTTGCTCTTGCAAACCTGCTCCCTTGCCCAAGCACGTTCTCCCAACCTTATGGCACTGCAGCCCTATTTCTGCTTTTCCACCCCAACTCTTCCTTGTGTATAAACCTTGTTTGGTATTACACCTGTACAGGAAAGCAGGGTCACACAACTCTCCTGTGTTAAAACAAATTAATTGCATTTGATTGGGCTAATTTTAATTTCTATCAGCCTTCAGACCCAGTTCATACTGCAGCTGTAAAAAACAAGTGCAGCAAGGGCAGTGAGCAGGCTGGAAAAAAAGACTGAGAAAGAAGTAAGAGATTTGTTTGTTCCTTTTGGCAGCAGCAGCAGTTCATGCCTCCCTAAGGTGCCCCCATGCACTGAGATCCTCGTATTTTGCCCAAGGTTTTTGCTTGTTTGAATTTTATGTTTTTAACTGAAGTTACCTACCTTGGATTTTTGAAAGATTACTGGCTCATTTCCCCCCCCCAAAGCTTTTCCTTATGTCATTCTGCCTTTGAACAATGAAATAGGCATAGAAGAGAGAAGGCTTTTCAAGA
The DNA here is from genome assembly GCA_013397375.1 of Toxostoma redivivum. NCBI lineage: Eukaryota > Metazoa > Chordata > Aves > Passeriformes > Mimidae > Toxostoma > Toxostoma redivivum. Next base: position 288,420 of record VXBI01002441.1, read on the forward strand.
AAGGAAATATTTGCAGTCCAACATTACAACAGTGAGGTTGAGGCCATTTAATTCACCCCACCTGCTTTCTTTGAGATGCTCATTTTTGCAGGGAGGAGACTTTGGGCAGATAACAGGCTTTCAGAAGATTTCTTGCTACACTAATAATTCTAAAATTTCCTCAAACAGAAAATTTGATATATATGTTTCATGGGACATAACTAGGATACTCTTCAGATGTCATCTTCCAGAAATAAAAATGAATAAAAGCACTGAGAAAATAGCTGTGAGACCTGAGAGTGAGGGACAAAAAACAGCCAGACACTGAAGACTCAATCCAACATCAAACCACTGTATCTGATGTTGTCCCATCACAACACCACAGAAGGGTAAATAGATAATTGCTGTTCAATCTGTTTTTCTGAAAATTGCTTCCCTCCACAGCTTTTGTACTATCTTTTAGCAGCACAGTTTTTAGAGGTCTGGTGTCACAAGAAAACTGGGTCTTCTAAAGTTTCTTGTTTGGTTGGTTTCTTTGGGTGTTTTTTTTTTTTGCAGCAGCAGGGCATTTTAGAAACAGGCTTGAAAGCTGGAAGGGCACCTGGATCTCCAGATATGCTGGCCTCACCCACCACCACCACAGGATCATCTCTGGGGCAGAAATCATTATTTCACTTGAGAGGTGGACATGACTTGGTCCTGCTAAGAAGCAGATTCTGTACAGTCAGCACTATGCTGCCAAATTATTACAAGTAAATCAACTGCAAATAAATGTCTTTGCAATCCTTCCAGTTGAAGTGTGTACCAAGCCATGTTACAGTATTAAAATGTAAGTTAAATTCATCAGTACAGAGGAAGAAATAAAACACTTGCTATTCTCAAGTGTGATCCTGCAGAAAGCTGCTGCTTGGAAAGCGACTTCCCAGTAAATCAACCTGTCAAAATTCAGAACTGAATATATTTTTTTTTCAGAGAATAGTTCTGCACCAAGACACCCATATTTCCCTTCCAGTATAAAGATATTTTCTGCAATATTCTATGCATGCAAGATGCCAGGAATTATGAAGCACAGTAAAGCTGATTGATAAAGTTCCACCTTAGGTGTGGACTTGGATGGCTCAGGGCAAAGCTGTTATACCCAAAATGAAAACAAACTGCATGGTTTCTAACACAGGATGCTTTCAGCAGACACAGATTGCACTCAGCAAAGTGGTCACATGTGGACAGCAAAAATACCAAGTTACCTAGAGACAGCTCTACATGCTGCCAGGAGCATGCCAGTCTTCTCTGCCCACGTGTAAAGACCAAGAGCAGGGAGCTGAAGAACAAGCTCCCCTCCAGTGCAGCAGCCTGAGCTCGGATTCAGCTTTAGCCCAAGCACATTTTCCTGCTCTGCAGGAGGACACTAGGTAATTGCTGTCTACATAATAATTAACAAACCCACTCTTTCCTGTTCTGCATCAATAGAGACAAAGACCCAGTGGCAGCCCAAAGGAGATACAAGTCCTGGACCAGCCCCAGCAGATGACACTTTAGTGAGGGGCGGCACTAAGAGGATGGAAACCCCTGTGCAGGCACAGGAAGGCCCTGCCAGCTGGATTACCCCTCTCCTTCCCACACCCTTCTCACCCCACCCTAACCCAGTGAGTTCTTGGGATCAATCTTTGGAGATACTTGCCTCTATCCCAGCCCTGGTAGCAGTGGGGGTTCCACAAAACCTAGTCCCACTCATTTAATGGGCTTTGTCCCTGCAGCCTTACTTCATTTCTCCACAATACACCTCCTAGCAACCAACACCACCACAAGGATTTTATCTGCACCCCTTTTGGAGCTCTCATGAATTTCTGTTTCATATTTCAGTTAAACAATTGCCCTCTCACACCCTTCCTGTAAAGCTACTTTATGGATAGAAAAGATAACATACCCGGTTCCAAAAGTTCTGGCTGTGTGATATCTCATGATCCTGTAGCTACAGCTCCTGAAAAATATATTTTTTCCCTAGGAGATTTTAAATTATAATAATATTTGGCTCTTACATACTACTTTACATCTTGAAAGCACGGTACAAACAGGTACTTAATTAGGCTTCCCAATCTCTTCATGAAAAAAAATCTACAAGGAATTAAGATTATCAATAATCATTACCCTATTTATCTGTTAAATCCTGATGGCCTACTTGGCCCTGAGCATGAAAAATATATCTGCTTTAAAGAGTTCACAATCTGAACTGTGAAGAACTTGCTGAAGAACTGCCAAAGGCACAGATTATGCTGACAGCAAAATTCAGCCCTGCCACCACCTCCCCTCCAAATTCAGATGAAATCAAAAACCAAAGTCAATTTCCTGATGGAAAAATCAAGTAATTTCCACACTAAACCAAAAAAATGTAACCCCCAAACCTGAAAGTTTGTAGTGGAAACAGGAAAAGCAGGACCACTGGGTACTTTATTTCACATATATACATAATGACATACAGCCATTCAGGGAACAGAGTAAAAGCATAAATTCAATTTTAAAAAGAAAAAAAAAATCAAATCCAACTAACAAAGAAGAAAAACCTTATCCGTGGTCCTGAACAATCAGGCATTAAAATAACCAAGGCTCTCTGACAGTTTTATTTCCAAATTTGGTGATTGTTTTTATTTTATTTTATTTTTCTAACAAATGCTGATGCAACATAGAGGGTGTTTTATTAGTACCATCACAGGACCTTCTCCTGGGGTTGGATGAGAAACAAATACTGCACCTCTCAGCAACCTTTAATGCAGTTGCTCACTAAATTAGACACCACAGTTTCAGGAATCCATTTAAAACCAGGATAAATAATTCTCAAACTTGCAGGCATCATGTGAGACATTTATGTGTCAGAGTTAAAATTCATACTCTGTGTTTTGTTTGCTAAACCTTATAAATTAAACAGATTTGTGCTGCTCACATAAAAGCAGTGTGAAGTGTCAGACCTTCTCTCTGTACAAGGATTGTATCACAAGAGGAAAAAGAATGGGATATCCTTCCTGGAAAAGTCAATATTCCAGCCTCAGGTGGGGAACAGGGCTGGAGGAGAAATATCATTTACAGGCAGATGAGATGCAGAGCTGCACATCAGGGTGGAATTCTCCCACTCCAGGAAATCAGTGAATGATCTCTTTGGGGCACATCCCTGCAGCTGTTCAGCTGAACATTTCAGAATAGATTCCCAGAGCTCAGCGCTCAGCATAAACAAAATTTCCAGGAGCTAAATCCTAACAAAAAAAATCCATATTTATTATCCTTTGTTACCTTCTCACTTCTGCTGATACTTGAATGTTAGTGATTTCAAGTGAAAACTAACCTGAAGACACAAAGTCATTTGAATGGCACATAGCTGAGTATCCCACACCCTTCCTGGGAGGATTTACCAATGACAACAAGGTGGAATATTAATTTATTAATACACCTATCCCTATCACTAGGACAAATGCATTCCAACATATCACTTTAATATCTAGTGTGAACACGGCCTTGAGAGAGCAAGCAAATAAAGATTATATGTACTAAGGACTTTAACCAGGACCACAATAAACACCAGAAATGTGTATTTTGAGTCACCATCCCTGGAGGGATTTACAGCTGTGCAGACATGGCACTCTGGGATGTGGTTTAGTGCTGGCCTTGCAGCATAGGGTTAATAGTTGGACACTTAAGGGTCCCTAAGATCTTAAGGGTCTTTTCCAACCCAAATGACTCTGCAACTCAAAGATTCTGTATTTCTTGAAACGAAAAAAGTCTGAGTCATCAGAAAAAACTGCAAAACAACGGAAACTTCCAAATGAGATATAGGTGCCTCCTAGAGCACAGAGTCCTAAGGCACTCCAGTTTTATCTGAAGGCAAGTTTCCTAACAGTTATCATAATTCACCATCTCTTGCAAACACCTTTGTACACCTATGTTAAAAATGTTGAGAGATGTAACAGATTGAAATAGCTTAAGTTAATATTTTAAAATTATTATATTTCTTAATGAAATCACTGAGCTTTTTAAATTTGTTCTGCTCTGCCTCTTCCAAAACACATACTGAAAACAAAACAGCACCATCTAAGACACAGAGTTAGCTTAAAACAGCAATTGGCACCTTCTTTCATATGACAGATTCACTTATGCAAAAACAACTCCAAGTAAAACAGCACTTAAGAAAATAGCAGGACTACCCTTGTACACAGAAAGTAATTTGAGCTAAGCAAAGGCAACTATTGTGAAGAAAACAGTAACTGTTTAATAAATATTCCTTTCAGACTAATGGTTTCCTACTTATTTGTAGCTTGAATATGATGATTCACTGCTAAAAATTTTAATTTAAACATTACTACTGGATTAATTCCAAAGAACCAACCTTAGAATTACTTTTAAAGAGCATTAATACAAAAGTTCAAGGGATACCAATTCTTTTGTTGTGTGTGAATCATCACACAAGCTGAGCTAAATTGAAAATACTACTTCAAGTAGTTTGACTTTGATCTCAGTTAAACCAGCTTGGGCTCAGACGTGGAATTTCATTGAGAAAAAACTTCCAATTGCAATACCAAGTCCAATGGACCTCTGGGATGTAGGGAGTTGATCCCATTATGTTCTTATGTGATCTGCAGAGAGGGTTTTGCAGGCACTATTTAAATTACTGGAACGTGGAAGTCATAGAAAGTTTCCCACGGAAGCCAACGAAGAGGGAAAATTCACCTCTCCCCACAGCCTAGGAAAGGGATTGTAGGAGACAGAGAGGCCTTCTCTCCACAGGAGAGATTTAGGAAGAAATTAAACCACTGAACTGGCCTAGCTTCAGGTTTATCACTTGATCAGTGGCCTTCCAAAGGACACAGCAGGGAGGGTGGGTTGGCAGTTCTCTTTCCTGCTCCTGCCATTCCCTTTCCCACTCTGCTTGGCTGCAGTTCCATAGTATCAGTGGAACATCTTGCCAACCATAAGAACCTTCAGGAGCTTAGTAGCATTCAACAGGAGGCAGACAACCTTCCTCTCTTAATCCCCAGTGGTGGTTAAATTGGATCCCAAGACGATGCCATGGGCATAACTCCACAGAAAGGGTAAAATGAAGGAATTTTGTCTTTACAAAAGGGTACTAAGCCCACCCCTCTATTGTAGACTGCAGAGAAAAGCCAGTGTTTTCCATCCCATGGAGCATACCAACCTTCCAGTTTCAAGTGCAAGGCTGCAGCAGAGGATTCTCACCTCTCCCATCACACCAACCCCTTCTGCTCCCTGCATCTTATCCCAGCACTGCATGGCAGGTGTCTGGAATTCTGTCGTGCTTTTAATCCAGTCCAACACAACAGACCTCGATTTAGATGCCTTCCTAAGTTCATAAAACCCTGCCTGATAACTGATCAGGAAAGCTCAGCCTCCACAGACTAAGTCAGCACTGAAAACCAATCTTTGGAACTAAAGCAGGCCAGAGACCTTTCTCTTCAACTCAGTTACTCTCCTCTCCAACTACACATTGTAGAGTAGCAACTGATACTTCAAACTTGGGCATTTTCTGCACTGGAGCTTTTAACATCACTAATGCCTCCTCCCTGTCAGCATGGTGCAGAGAACGACAGAAGGGTGGAGAGGTTTGAGAAGGAAAAAAGTAGAGGTGGCATCACAAAGCTCTTGGGGTGTTTGTGACCCTTGTAAGGTCATGTTCCCATTGACACCCAGCTCCATAAGAAAAGCCCAAGTCATGCTGGCTGAACAACTACACCTCTTCAAAAGGATCCATTTCCCTTCAGATTTCCTTGTGACAGGACTCAGACAGGTCACACAGGTATGGAAACCAGACCTGCTGGAAGGGTTAACTCTGCCTTCAGCAGAAGCGTGCTGATTTACATCAGCTTTGAACCTGCAGTCTCAGTTAAGGGCTGTTTTTCCTCTTTGTTACAAAAAATAAAAAGCTCAGAGAGAGAGAGAAAATAGATCCTGCTTCTTGAAATTCTGTATGCAATACATCTACTTGGGCACAGACTCAGGCTTTTATTTCCCCAAACAATAATAGTTTAAAACATCCCAGCTACACCACACAGATACATTGGCACATACTGTTCATAACTTTCAGTTCTTCCTCAGTATGTTCTCTTGGTATTGTTTGCTTCTCCTAACTCATTATTTCAGATCTAAAATAATGTTGGAAACCCTTCTGAACATAGCAAGCATCCTTTGCTGCATCTGTAGAGCACAAGATATTTTAAATAATAACACACAATTTTGTTAGACACAAAGAATTCCTCAGTTCAGAAGAGGAGGTGCATCAATTGATTGAGGAGGCTGAGGAGTAAGCAAAGCCATCTGGATCTAAAAGGAATTTAATTTGATTTCTTTAGCTCTATCATTTCCTGCATATAGACTATGTAGAGCACACAGAAACATTTAGACTTAAGGCTGGTGTGGACATAAGGCTCTGGGAATCTAAAATGTAGGCTTGCACCTCAAATTTATCCCAGGGAGGCAGTTCCATGTCGAAACCGTTTTTTCAAGGCAGTTCTGAGAAGGGAAGCAAAGGATATTTCTGTTGCTGCTATACTTGGAACCACTATCACGTTCAAAGAAATATCAAAATAACAATAAATAACAAAAAAAAAAATGGCATTCCCATTTCCTGTGCAGCAGCCTAGCACTCCTAGACTTTTCCAAGCATTAATACATGCCCTTTGGGAGTGTGCATACAGGCACATAAAAGTGTAACTCCTATGACATTAAGAAATAAACTGAAAAATGCTCCCAGCTTTTATTTAGTGCATAAGACACATTACTTGAGGGTATATATGGGAGACAGAGCTAAGAAAATAGCTCATTCATTATTTAAATTGGGGAATGGACTCAGAGAGGTTTGATTAATGCTCAAAGAAGTGAAAAGCCAGAATCTTCTTATGCAAACTATATCTGTCTAAATCCTGTTTACAGCATAGACATTTGACAACACTTTTGAAGTTCTAAATTATTTCCATAGTGCAGCAGTATTTTGGGTAATTTTTTTTCTCCTTATGTATTAAAAACAATCATGAAAATATCCTTCCAAGGTCACTTTACCCAATTCCTCATATAAGATAACATGATAAGTCCATTAATCATTGTAACAGTGAAGTATTGTAAAGTATATCTTGTGTTCAGTACCACAACTTGCAGTGAATCATCTTCAATCAATTAACAGATTACCTAATTCAACAAGATCCAATACCAGCATTTTCCTGATTAATACCTTTTATACATCTAGAGTTCTGGTAATAAGATATATAGAAAATAAAGATGGGTTGTACATTTGGGGATACAGAATGTGAGGGCCTGTGAGACTGGAAGAAATCTCCCTGAAAGAGAGAATTGCCATAGTCTGAGCTGTGAATATTATATACAAATTTCAGGTTCCTGATTCACCTGGAGTCTTTGTGATCTAAATGCTGTCAGAATAAAAGGCTTGGCATCAAGATTTCTGAAATACAAACATGTTGGGGCATGTATTAGCATGTCCTCCCAGGTTTCTGTCTGGGATAGGGCATCCAGTGCAAACATCCCTGCATCTCTGCTGACCTGCCCAGAAGTCCAGTGGGATTATTTTGGAGGCACCAAATTTAGCAGAAACTGCCAAAATTCAACCCAATGGGCAGCTGCCTGCACCAGCTCAGGACAGATGATGGGTTCTGCCAATCACACTGAGAACTCACAAACACCTTGAGGTGAAAAAGAGCTGGAGCCTCTGGCTGGAGTGAGTGCTGCTCTTTAGAGCCAGTTGTATTCCAAACCCTTCCAAGAGCTAAGGATGAACCTGTCTGCTGCCCAGGAAAGGAAATAATGGCTGTAAATTCCCCAAGGAAATGCTGATTAGCCCAGTCTGAAGATGGCAGGATGAGAGCTGAAAGCATTCAAGTGTTCAGGGCAGTAAAGCCAGAAGCAGGATGAACACATGGAAATGGAAACTGCAGGCAGCAGGAGAAGAGAGGAGCTGGCAGAGAGCAGGAGGGGAGCACTCAGAGCTGCCCTGCTGGAGGATGGAGACAGGCACAGCAACTGACTCCAATCGAGAGGACTTCCTTCTGTGGACTGATTAAACCCCACTAAACTGAAATTCAGGGAAATTCAGCAGCACTCAGAGAATGATCCAGCAGACTGGAAGTGATAGTTCTGCCTGACACTGACCCTTTCAATGCTGGGCAGCAGCAGGAGCCAGGACACTGGGAAAACACAGCTATGATGGCAGTGCTAAGTGTCAAGGCTGGGGCCAGTTTGAAACTTGATTGCACAATCAGGAACTTTGCTTTTGCAGCTCAGAGCCCAGAACAGCTGCAGGGTAAAGGATTCACAGTAGGCTGCCCAAGAAAATGGGCACCAATCAAACACTTATCCCAATTTAAGGTTCACACTGCTGGTATTCAAACCACCCTCTTCCACTCTGGCTTCCTTCAGAGCACCCAATCCAGCAATCACTGGAGGCAAGGCAGACTGTTTCTAGTTCTCTCTGACTTTTAGCCATACATTTAACTGGTGAAAGCATGGTTATTTGAAACTATCTACCAAAATACACAAAAATTGCCACAGAGTGAACACACAGAGGGCTAAACAGACCTGGGGAAACTCCAGCCTGTGCACCTCAGGTATTTCACTTCAAAATGCCTTCAGTGTTACTGATTCAGAACAGAAGCCAGTTCCAAGGTAACATTAACATGGACAGGAGTTTGAATTTACCAGAAAAAAATCAAACTAGAGATTCAGACAACAAACTTCAGTGAAACCCTGAAGTTAACAAGAAGGACAAAACCAAGGTTATACAGTGTATTACAGAAACTATTTTCTTCACTCTCATGCATGCAAATGTTTTTCTTGGGCAAGTAACTGATTTCCAAGTAAACACAGTCTACCAAAATAAACAGAATTTTCCTAATTGATTACACTTTCAGATTTTCCACATTTTCCTACCCCAACAAAACTCACATTAGCATGGCAATGTACTATCAAAATAGCCATATCATTAATAAAAACATGAAAATTAAAAAAAATTTAACATTCTAAACTTTTAGAATTACCTAATCGGTAAGTAAAATTCTATTATCCCACTTTAATGAAGATATTATACACTCATTTTCCTTGGATGCTCACAATCCTAATTACTGTATGTGTGGGTGAGCCCTGGAATTATTTTTAATAGACATTAGTACATGTATTGTTTCTCCACAGGCAATAGCATATTAATAAAAAAGCCACCTCCCATCAGCAGTAAAAGAAAAGTAGAGATAGAAGCTATTGCAACAAAACAAAGCTACTCTGAAGACAGAATATAAAAGAACTTAAATATGATTATTTTTTCTAAGCCCCTTGAGAATATTGGCAGAGACCTTTTCTAATTTAGCCACCAGTGTCTTAACGTCACTCTTGGCAAATGCTACTCATGTGACAGGCACAAGTCTTTTGAGCCACTCCTTATGCTTGAAAATACATAATTTTTTCAATTTCTGAGGAGCTTTACATACTCACAAACTGAGACAACTGCAAGGCAGTTGGTAAAATATGACATCAGTTTAACACCTGCAAAGCAACTCTGGCAGAACCTTACAGGAACACTGTATGCCTTTAAGTCTTCTGCTGAAACAGTTGCCAAGAGGAGTCGGTGATTAAAGAGCCATTATTCACATTATTACTATTTAAAGGAAAGCCAGCAGGAATTACAGCACTAAAGCTCTCAGCAGTGTATATATAATAGACTGCCATCATTATGTACATAGGATGTGGCAGTAAGTCAATATCAAGCAGCATACAGAAATATACATTTACACACATAATGGAAGCACAGATGTAAACAGTGCCAGCTAAAGTCTCCCAGCTCAGTCCCAGACTGGAATTCTGCTGCCTTCAAAGGCACAGCAGCAGCAGGCACAACCCACCTCATACCAGAGCTGAAAGGGGATGCAAGGAAAAAAAATCCCAAAGCAAGTGCCAGGCTGTCTTTCCTTCCCATGTTCCCTGTTGTTCACAAAGGAACACTCCACACAGATATGAGAGGGGGTGTTTTTTCAAAGGTACTGAGGAATGTGGAGTGTAAGGTATGCAGACAGGCTCACAGATCTGGCCAAATAAGCCATCAAAGGTTTCAGCCCCAGTGACTCCTGCACAGTTCTTCCTGAGCTGTGTCAGCTCTCTCAGTGTGTGCTGAGCTGTGTATTCCAGTGCCTGGCTGGTCTGGGTACTGCTGGTCTCCAGAAGCACAGCTTATCCCCAGGCTCTCTCCAAAACCAGATTTAACACTTACCCATCACATTTTTACTAACCTTTAGAACTTCTTTAAGGAGCTCAGAAATTTAACTCATCCCAATTTTAAAGTCAGGAAGTACAGCTTACATACACCTAGTTTATTCTCACATTAAAGCAAAACCAATCTGTGTTAAAGAAACTTAATTGTTAAAACACAGAAAGACTTAAGAAATAAACAACACTGTCTTTAAATCTTGCAGTTGTACAACACCTCATATGGGACAGAGGAACATTCAGTGTCTCCAGGAGGCCACCAAAGTGAACAAAGGGATGGAGACCCTCTCCTCCTGTGAGAAAAGGGTGAGAGAATTGGGACTGTTGAGACTGGGGCAGAAAAGGCTTTGGGAAGAACTAATTGAGGTCTCCCAGTGCCTAAAAGGAGCCAACAGGGAAAATGGACAGAGACTACAAAGGCCTGGAATGACAGGACAAGGGGGAATGGTGGGAAGGAATTCTTCCCTGTAGGGGTGCTGAGGCCCTGGCACAGAGAAGCTGTGGCTGCCCCATCCCTGGAAGTGTCCAAGGCCAGGTTGGACAGGGCTTGGATCAGCCTGGGAGAGTGGAAGATTTTAGAGCTTTAAGGTCCCTTCTAACCCAAACCATTCCAGCATTCTATATCCTTGTAATTACATAACAGGTAGATAATAAGACAAAAATTGTTTTTAAAAGCCTGTAAGTAGAGAGCAGAAATAAATTTCTAAGTCTCCCTGCTCCTCACTTTCCAAGTAGACTGTACCCCACATTTTCACTATGTGAGTTAGAACTCTATTAACATCAGTCCCCACTTAACTTCTCTGGTACCACATGACAAGAGCCTTGCAATTTTAGGGACTGTTTTTTTAGATGCAGATTAGTTTACATGTGGGTAATTTATCATTTAATTACTTAGTAATAATTGGAAAAAGATCAACTTATTTCTCCCTTTATAGATCAGATAATTAATGGTTATTTCTATGGTAATTTTCAAGGCACAGCTGGAAGAATTAGACAACTATTCAGCTAAAGTGCACCTAATCATTTTAGCATTAACATAATCTGAGTGATACAAGTATTTCTGCAATTATACACAGCTCCAAGAGCTCTCACCCCTCATCTACAAGGACCTGAGTGAGTACACAGTTTTTAAGCTGTCCCAGTGGACACCTGCAGGGAGGGGAGGTGTTAGCACTTCAACAAAACAGAAAATAAGTAAAACTAATCCTGTAACAGCGCTACATGATTGCTTTTGAAAATTGGAACTGCAGTTCTGCAGAAAGGGAAGAAGGTCAGATTGCAGAGCTGGTGAGCTGTGGGGGCTCAAGTGCACCTCAGGCTCCAACCTGGGATCAGTAGATCTTGCCCAGCAGGAGGGTTTTTCTTCTACCACATGTAAGTCTTGATAGAAAAGCCTTCTGACTATTCATGTTTGTGAAAAATGTATTTGGCAGAAAGATAAATTCTCTGAGTTCCTCCCTTAGTTCATTTTATCTTCATTTTTTTGTTTGTTTTTACCTGCACTGTCCACTTAGCAGAATAGATTTAAAAAGCGAGGTGCATTTGCTTTCTCTGCTAAAAAAAGACAAATCTATTCAGACAACAAAAAGTTACCTTCAGGTAAATAAATTTTTAAAAAAACAACAACAAAACAAACAAACAAACTAAACATCTGAATCATGAAAACTATAAACACAAACTGAATGCAAGATTCCAACCTTGTCAGCTAAACCCAGTAAAGTCATCTCAGTTCTGCCCAGGACACAAACACACGGGTCAAAAACCATAAAAACCATACTGTCACATCTACTGTCACACTTCTCCATACCTCCATGCATATTATATGGCTTTTATATTCATAGGTTCGATTCATTTTGAAATTACTTTCTAGAAAGCTGAATATTATTATTCATGTTTCTCATGCAAAAAGATTCACAGTATTCCACTATGAACAGAGAACAGCTACATATTCAAATTCAGTTTTACAGGAGTGAACTTACAGTGCCAAACCTGGGACTCTGCACCTGCAGAGAATTCAGTAAAGTCCTGCAAAAGGTCAGCCTTTGGACTTAAGTTTGTCCTGGAATGCAGATGCATTCAAACTCTATCTAAATACATTTTTTACAACTTTTTACTACTGTAAGCAGCGAGATGTAGAATTCACCAGGAATATCATGATCTGTGACCTGCACATCTACCTTTCTTTATTATCAGTCAGTTGATTTTATTAAAAAGCATGCAATAGATATGATTAAGATTTTGTGTGTAAACTAGATAATGTACAAGAAACAGCTGAGTAAAACAATATGTTGCCTTTTTACTCTCACAGAGACACACATAAATGGTTGGAATTTGCTCTTCAAAATGAGCATCCTGTTTTTAAAGAGTTATAATAATTTATTTTTTTTTCTGCATGGAAAGCAATTCATAATGGCACAATATTAGTACAAACAGAGCATCAATATCTTAAATCTATATATGCTCCTATACTGGTGTCCATTTATAATACTAATAATTTAGAATAAAGCAGGCCACTTACAGTTTAGAAGTGTGTAACAAAAAGCCTGTCAAACAAAAATTACCAAGTTTAAAAACAAAGCCACTAACATTATGCAATTCCTTAGGCCCTTCAAAAGTAAAGGTATTTTATCAAAACAACAGTGATCACTATACTCCTCTTCCACACACGTTTGCAGCAGAACTACACAGAAAAGACCTCCTGAGTGCCAGCTGCTGGATTTGTGGGAATCCAAGAGCCACTTGGACCACCAGATCTGTCAGGAACAGACACAGCCCTAAGGTCCTCATCCCATTTTCATTTCACTGGGATTGGAGACATTCAGCCCCATTCCCACAGACTCTTATCTAAATAAGTACAATTAAATACACATGGAAGATTTGATGAAACAACTGCAGGATGTGCTTGAATGCCACACTGTGTAAAAAACTTAAACCAACACCTACTAGAAGAGAAATTTCAAAGGAACTGGATGAGGGAAGAAAGACACTAGGTTGTACACATCATTCATCTCATAAATAAAAAAGATCACTGTAAGAATAATTTTTCATTCTTTCCTGGAGCCCCAGATCTATAAATTCTCATTCAGAGTAGAGTGAAGCCCATTAAAAGAAACAAGACTGAGGAAATGTGCCACAGAATCACAGACCACTGGAGGCTGGACAGGAACTGCTGGAGGTCACCAACCCCTCCAGCTCAAGCAGGGCCAGCTGCCCAGGACCATCTCCAGATGGCTTTTGAAAAATCCTTGAGGATGGAGACTACAAAATCTCTGTGGGCAACCAAGCACTGGTCACACTCACAAGTAAAAAAATGTCCTTAAGTGTTTATCACTTGTTCTGGGTTAGTCCATTCAACAACCTGAAAAACCAGGATCAATGGAAGGTAAACAGATGGAGACAAGCAGGACCTTTCTCTGTCACCAGCAGAGCTACTAAATCACCTCTTACTATCTGTGAAAATAAAGCCTGGAAATGGAAAAGATGAGAAAGGAAAGTATCACTTATATAGCACTAAAATATCTTAAAATGTATATATAAAAAATACCAGTTAAATAAATCTGAGAAGGAGGAAGCGAAATTGAACAGGATAGAAAGGGAAAAAATGGTAAAATGTACTACGCAATGAATAGCTAAAGTCACAAAAGGAGACTGACTTATTCAGCTAGATAAATCAAATGAAGGAGATATGAATGCTTACGGTGTCATGTGGATTAAACTATAAGAGCAATACAACAACACTGCAAAAACAATCATGGCTATCTCTCATGATTAAACCTGAAATCTGAAAGGCTAACAAAAAATGGACAAGAAAGGTTTTACAAATTAGACTTCAAATTGAAAAGACAAACCCCTGTTTTTTGAAGGAAATTAATTGCTCAGATGCAACAGAGAAGTACTAAACTCTGTGGGTGCCTGTGGCCATGCAGAGCCCAACATGAACACCTCTCCTGCATTCCTGAACCTGGCAGTTCTGCTATAAAACAAGTCTAAGGTTGGATAAAATTACAAACAGATGACGAGTAACTCACGTATCTTTGCAAAAGAAACTTTCCAGGGACTGCTATAAACTTCCAGGATCTATTATAAGAGTTCCTGCTATCTATTGAAGCAACTGTTTGCTCTCTATAGACAAAGATCTGAGTGATCTGTTCATGACCTCAACACTTGGGGAGGTTTTCTCCCACTCTGCTTTTTCTGTTGGTTTTGCTGCTTTCTTTCCCTGCACTGTTCCTCACCATAAAACAGCATTTTGAATGTGATTACCATTCCACAGTAAGGCTGCAGTCCTGAATGCCTGAAACACCTAAGTGAAACATTCAGTGAGATCCACTGCTCTTTCTCTCCTTGCTGAATAATGTTTTCTCTGTGCCCTGTGGGCAGGTGAGATCAGATACCCCTTCCACAGAACCCAGCATCCAATTACCAAAAAGAACAAGGACTGGAGCCCAGGCTTCTCTCCAACATATTAATCTCTTGAGATAACAGCAGTTGTAGGAAAAGAAACAAGGGAAACGTGGGGCTCTGAAGCAGCTTCTTTTCACAAAGGAGAGAGCTGGAATTTCCTTGAGGTTGTGAACTTCAAGGCTCAGGGTATCTTTTCTAAATGGGTGCATTCTGCAGTAGGACTGCAGACCTGATGTGCTGTAAAGCATGCTAAGTTCTTTGGGGAACAGAACTACACAAATATAAAACTTTTCCACTAGCAAGGTAGGCCTGGATATTGTTGGCATGTTTGGTTGAAGCCATCAGATTTGGAGATGGCAGTACAAAGGTAGAATTCTGAAGGTTCACCAATACCATCTCCTATAAAAGCTCAACTAGTAGACCCAGAAGTAACTCCACAGCACTCCTGAACATTTTCTAAATGAAAAAAAATACACAACTGACACTGAATCCAAGTTCATTTTATCTACAATCATTGAATATTGAGAAATTTATTCCTTTTGTAAGCTGAGCCTCCAGCAATTGCTGAGCAATACTAGAGAGCTTTACTCTTACAAGTGTGTACCTAAGTAATTCTTCAGACAATATTTAAGCATTATATGACACACAGTTAATGAGATTATTTTTCCACTGAAAACTCATCAAATTTTATTTAGCTTGCAAATCCCTCTGTTTTTTAATAAAAGAAGGAGCCAGCAAATCAAGAAGTTTAGCACTCACTTGCAAACCTTTTGTGGTTCCTTTTATTGTAAAAGGAGAGTGAATTCCTAGTGTTCAGATACCAGCATCACATTAATTAATTAATAAACTTCCCCAAATCCTCCAAGACACTTTATCAACACAAGGCAGGCACCCAGAAGAACTCCCTCATCAAGCACACTGGTGAGATAATGACCTGCACAGGCTGGTCAAGCAGAACTGAAGCATCTTGAGAGCCTTATTTTATCCTAACTCTACCAGAGTTAGACATTCAACAGCTCCAATAGCTCCTGCTCAGGCTGCAGTTTGCACAAGGCTGGCTTTCCCCTCCTTGCCTCATACTTCAGATGAAATATGAACTCCTGATGCATGAGAATGTTGAGAAAACCTGACTCCAGCCTGGCTGAGACAAGTTAGGTTTAACACATCACTGTGTGGATTTGCCTGCTGAAACAGAACTGGAATACTTTTGGAAGGTAAAAGTGGATCTATCACAGAATTTATGGATGATGTGATAACCCAATCAGCACAAAATTCTGATCTCAGTCACCTCGTCCTCCCAAAGCTAAAAATAATAATGATTACACATAATTCAAGTGAAATGTTTCTCAAACTGTGGTAGCTTGACAGGAAATGAGCCTTTCCCATTCAGCAAGGAATGGCTGGATACTTCACTCCCAGTCAGAAAAAACATGCCTTCACAGAAATATTAAGCAGAGCAGTTCTTTAGATCCATTTAAACTCCTAATTGATTTTCCTTGCTTGGTGAGAGCTGTAAAAGACGATCTGTTCATCCATGCCTGAACTTGCTGAGAGTGTCATGAACAGAATAAGTTCTTACCTCGGCAATGAGAACTCCAGAGTTCAGCAATCTTTCTCAAAGCCTGCCTTAGTCAGGAGGGACTCATTCTGTGGGACTCAACCTGAACTCAACTCAACCCTGAACTGAAGAATTCCTTCTTTTTCTGTATCTGAAGCAAAACTATCCCCTGGGAGCTCCACTTGTGTAGCCATTAGCTGACAAACTTCTTTTTTCATTATAATCACCCATCATTAAATACGAGATGGAATATTTCATACAGTATTTTGTATCCAAAATGCAGAGCTAACCAGATGCCCCCTCACCCTGCCTAAGCTAAATATCCATTTTTCTCCATACTAAATCATACAACAAACTCAAAGATTGTCAAAGATTTGCCTTTTTCACGCTAAACAAGGGAAAGAATCAGAGATTGAATCCTAATAAAATGTTTCTTCATTAAATTCCACTTGGAGGATAACTTCTACTTAACTTAAAATAAAGCTATTATTGCAGGTACTTTAATGACTTCATCTGTACAGTACTTACAATGCAAAAAATAAGAAAAAATTTCCTCCCTCATTTTCAGCTCTTCCAAAGAGAATTGCAGTTTGGGTATTTTAAGGTGAATGTTTCCCCTTCAAGTATTTTGTGAATCCTGTTCCCTGACATGGAAAGATTTCCAGTTTTATTTACACCCTAACTGTGAGAACTCAGGAAGATTACCAAGTGCATTAAGCTCACACACTTTCTGTGTATTAATTAGGTTTTCCGCTTGGTTTGAGGATTTAAAACACGAGCATGTTCCACAGCAAAAATGCAGTGTCAAATTAGTGTGTTTAAGACTTGCAGTCAGTATCAATTATAGGATATGAGAATTAACAACATCTTTATTAATATATTAATGTACTCTGATGCATTAATGTATTTTGATGGAAAACTATCAAAGGCCTGAACTGACTCATGTAGCTTTCAAATACAGCCTCAAGCTCATTTTCAAATTTGAATTAAGATCTTGTAGGAGGCTTCCTGGACTGATGAATAGTAATTTTTTATTTTTATGGTCAAGTTCAGGGGGATCTGTTGTTCCCAGATTGACTGAATAACTTACAATAGTAACTGAGGTTGGAAGGGGACCCTGCAGAACATCCAGCCCAAGCCTCTGCTCACAGCAAGGTCATCCAGAACTGGAATCTCCTAAATCCATGGGGGCTCTGCAGCCTCTCTGGGCCACCACTTCAACATGACTTTTTTTTTTTTTAATGATGTTTCAACTTGTATTTCCATTTGCAGCCAGGTTCCCAAGTAATTAAATTCAGCTGTCTTTCTTAGCAGTTTGTGCCACAACTCGTTTCCTATCCTACTGCTGATTTTCAATGCAATAAGGTAAATCTGGTCAAAGTTTCTTCTGCAGTGCTTGTGAAACTAGAGAATTTTGGGCTTGTATTGATACATCTTAGATATGTGTTCATCTCAGAAGAATGGTATTTATCATCAGTTATAGGCAAGAAACTTCCACAACTTGGAAGCAGCAGTTAATTAGCAGAAAGACTTCACAGAGTAACCCTGAGCAATGTCAAAGCCCATATTTCAACATAGCCATGAACCAAACAGAAATATTTTAAATGCCTGCTGACCCTCAGAGCTGCCATTTCTCCCTCTTCCATGTTAAACCCCTAATGATAGAAATGTCTTTCTTTTTAAGTAAAAAAATACATGAACTTACACAAATAAAACCAGTACTCATTCCTATTAATGCAATCTCTATCTAAACCCCAGTCAGTTAATATGGCTCTTCAAAGGAATTTAAGATTTTCTGCCCTTCCTCCAGATCTGCAGGTTGGAAATCATGCCAAAAGTTTTAAAAACCCTATTTTTCAATCATCTTTAAAAAATAAAGCATCTGGAGATTCAAAGCATTAAGGGAAATCTCTTGGTTCGCTACTAAATGCTTTTACAAGTTTCCTTTGGGGACACCAAGTTCTGCAGTTCACATGGAATATTTTGATAGTCTCTATGAAGCATAAGGAATTGGACAAGTAGCTCTAATTTTCATAAAAATCTAGATAACTCTGTCAAAACAGTTCCAATGCAGTAACTAATAAAGAAGTTGAAAGCCTAATTTGTAATATGGTTTCACTGCATATTAAAAAAGCCAGTCTGCCAAACAAAACACTTTTTCTTATAAATCATACTTTCAAACATTCAGAATGTTTTCTATAGCACTGCAAACATCCCAAGGTAATATTACATTCCTGTAGAAAGCTAAGTATTTCATCAATAAAAATCACAGAACTTTATCTCAAATTTCATTACACTTAAACGTCTCAACATATTGAATTTGTCTACAGAAATATTCCTCCAATCTCCACTCCTTGCATTCAACTAGAAGCACTGTCCTTCAAGTGCTGACTTTCCTGCAATAAAAAGAGATTTTATTTCTCCCTTACTTTGTTTCCTTGCAGTACATCAGGGCAGGAGACAATAGGTATGCTGCTATAATTTGATTTTTGTTTGATTCACAGCATACTTTGGTCAGATGTTGAAAGCTCGAAAGTAAGGACACATTAGAAAGTTGACAATCCTATTTTTAAATCTCTCCTGCAAGCAATGTACTTCTCCCTAGACATACTGCAGTCTGCATTAAAAATAAATGTATTTGGACTAAAAAGACAACAATCCCAGCTTGGTAGAAAACTCCTTGGCATGAGTCTTTCCTGACAGGTAAATGCCTTCAAAATTTCATTAGCAAATGAAGCAAGAGTGCTGCAAAGTCTCCCATTTGTGCACAGAACAGTTCAGCCTCTCCATTCTTTTTGCTCACGTGTTCTGTAAAGAGATCTATATAGCATCTCAATAATAAACAGAATTTTTAACTCTGGAGAGAACTGCTTCTATTACAGCCACAAGGAAAAGGAAAAAAAGGAATCTGAGTACCACAAAAACCCCAAAACAAAACACCTAAACCCCAACCACCATCTACCACCCCCAACAGCTAAAAACATGACATCCAGATAGAAGACAGGATGAGTAGTTTTATCTGCAAGCAGGTAAATTAAAAAGCTTAAAAATCAAAATTATTTTTATGCAACTGTATTGCAAAGCTTCATATGGCCACACTCCACCACACATCAGCTACTCTGAGGCACAGATAATTCAATATTGGACAGTGAGGAGCATTTGGATCATAATACACAATTTAATTACACAGAACTCCAAGATGGTGAGTAGAATTCAATCCCATCAGCCACAGATGTACAAACCACACTTGGACTTCAAGAAAAAGACAAACCAATGTTTTCCATAAGAGCAAATTAGTGGTTTGTGGCTCTTTTTAAAAAAGTAGTAATTTGGAATTAAATACAGACTTAAGCATGAACCTTCCCACTTCAAGACAGTGATGACAAGATTTAGATTAAGATAATACTTTTCTGGACTATGCCTCAATTAATGAAGCAGAAGCCTTAGACCTTTGTGCAGAACAGAAAAAAAACCCCAAGCACCTTTTTCAGGGACCACAATGAACAACATGTCTCTCAGAAAAGCTTCTCCAAATTCCAAAAGGAAAAGCAATCATGTTTGAGAGATCCTGATTTGAGCTGTAGCAAATACTTTGCATTAAAGCAAAGCAGTCAAAGCACTTTCTTAACTCTTACCTCCTAATTCTCAACAAACATGCTCCTGTAAAACTACAAATGAAGAAAGTTAAAATATTAAGACAAGATGGAATGGAAAGAAGTTTCCTGTTCTGCATTCTTTTCTACCCAGCAGACATTAGGCATTACATGAAGGAGAAGAACAAATGAAGCAAGTAATGCAATAAAAAGTGCAAAGTCCTGTGGCAATTCACAGAAAATTCTTCTGGTTCTGCCATCTAAAAGTTATTTTATCGACTCCTTCAGCATTCTATGTTAAATGTAAAGGAAATCTCAAATCACTAAGGCCATTCAGGGTCTAAAAAAGCACAAAAAAAATCACAACAAACGACTGAGGAGTGATCAGGGCAGCTGCCTGCAACCTTGTACATACAATAGATGAACGCAGCCAACAATGACAATCTCTCCCTGGAGGCTTTCCAGCCTAACACCTCACTTATTTTCTAAGTTGTACTGGGAAATGAGACCCCTCTGTGACAATTATTCCCTGCAGAGAGTTATTGAAACAGAACAGTGTTTGAGAGGCTCAGTTATAAAGAACAACAGTTATATTTATATTGCACACATTGATTACTTTGCAAACCGATGAACTTCGACTGCTGAGAAGCACCACCATTGAAGCCATACAAAATATTACAGCAAAGCCTAAAATATTCTTCAGTTTTACTCCACAGAAGGACAAAGAACAGATATAAAATTAAAAGTAGGAAGTGATCCTATTTTTAAATCAGACATACATGAGCAACTGTATTCCAATTAGCCAAGATCCTCAGACAAAGGTGAGGAAATAATACCCAATTACTTAAATAACCTCCAAACTCCAGGGGGTGAGATGATTTGATCAGGTGAAGCACAAAGCAACACTATAAACCATGGATAAAAATGAGCCTCAATGGTCACAGGTACTTAGTGAAAACATCTCTCCCCTGACATGCCCTAAGTGGATCAGAGCAAAGTGTCTGAACAGAGCCTGGAAAAAAGGCCAGAGGGTGAAACAGCTTCCCAATGGTTCTGAGAAAGCTGCTTCAGTTCTGAAGGCACAGCTGTAGAACTGAACTTGAAAGAATATTGTTCTCATCTCTGAGCCTTTTGGGCTGGGTTTGTTTCCCCCTTTGCTTTTCATACCCAAAGGAAGATCTGTATTTTGTAGCAGGTGAAAGTGCCATTAAAGTTTATGATGTCGAGTAGACAGAGAACAAGAGTAAAAAAGAAAAAGGGTGAAAGATTTTCTTTATGCTACCATTTTAAAGAGATCCTACTCCTGCTGTAAGCACTCTGGCATTTTCTTTCTTATTTAAAGAAATAATCTCTGCTAATTCAGTACTTCTTTATTTCAGAATCAGCCAATTAAAATAATACAAGTTTATTACTTTAAGTTTGCATTACCGTGAGCAGCTGTATGCACTTAAGAGTTGTTCAAAACACTCCACAGAGGTATTAATAGCAGAAGTTTGCATTAAGTTAATCTCAGACCCCCAGTCACTCAGAGAATTATTAAATGCACCAGGAAATTCCTAACCACTTGTATTTTGTAGACATAAATACCATAACAAGTGACATTTTATCTTGAACCACCTTAGCACAGGACTCTGAGCAGAAAGTTCATTTCAGTCAAAAGCACTGACTGAGGTATAAATTCTGAAACACTAAGTACAGGAATTTTGTATTTTAAATGCCATTCCAGCCATGTACAATGACTGGAATGTTTGCTGAAGAACAGTTGTAGCACTATGGCTGCTTCACTTGGCTCAATGTGTTCCAAAAACAAAGGGACTTCATCCCTTTAATACTGCACAATATTGTTTAAGTGCTCAATTCTAAATATGCACCGGTATAAGTATTTGCAAATAAAAAGTGACCAAGGAATTAATTACAATGATCAGTTTTGGACAAGGGGTTGGCAAAATTATTGGATGAACAGAGTACATCATTAAAATTTTTAAAAAAATTAAAAAACAAAATAAAAGAAGCAAAAAACCCACCTAATTAATTAAGGCTGTTAAAAATAAGTGACTAAACAAAAGATATACATACATGTATTAATTAATGCATCTAATAAAGATATTTAAAGTTTGAGAAACGAAAAAGCCTTTTGGCAATGTTTTGGGGTCTAGGACACAAAAAGTACTTTCCTGGGGAGGATGGGTGGACACAGTAAAACAAAATCAGTTTTATTCCAAATATATACAAACTTTAAAATGGATCTTTTTTAACTGGGATTTTTTTTCTCTATAAAAAAAAAAAATTTGGAAACTCATGACAAGGTTACCAGATGGTTGCAAAAATATACATGTATGCATTATGCTAGATTTCTATATCTGTGTCCAAACTAAACAATCATTTTGTCTCCCGAAAATAGAACATTGGCACCTTATCTTATTAAATGCAAAAAAGCTGTTGTATTCACTATATTTCTTCCAGCAAAGCCTGTCACATTTCATTAAACAATATCATACCGTGATAAGCTTAGTAATAAAAAGCAATAAAACTTCATAGCTTAATTTCTTCTGGGGAAGACACTTCTGATTTATGTGTCCTTCCCTACAAAAAGTGCCACCTAATGAAGCACACAATTGATGTACATCAAGGTGGCCAAATTGTTTGGTTTTAAGAAGAGCTTATTTGTATAAGGCTGTACCTTAAAATCATCAGTTTGCTTAAGACCAAGAGTTCCAGAAGATTGAAAAGCAATTTTTTTTTGGTGCAAATAAACTCTATCGAGCATCTTAAATAAAAATCTTGTTGTGGGATTTTGTTAGTGGCAAGCTTTTGTTTTTTAATAACGGTCCATTAAACAACTTAATATACGTGCAAAAAGTTGAATCCACAAATATGTTGTGACTCTTTTTACATACAGCCAAAATATAAATGTATGAGGTCCACAACAAACCCTACTGATCAGCAATACCTCAATTATTTCTGTCTTTCATACTTCTCTGCATTACAGTTAGCATTTTATTATGATTTTTGAAATACTGGATTTCTAAACTATAATCCCAAATATTGAGCTAAGTCTGATGCAACCTTCTATAGAAAATCCTTTTTAAAAGGTCAAAGTTGACTTAAAATCCACCCAATTAAAAACAGGCTGAGTAATTTCAGAGTGAAAATATGTTAGCAGTTTTCCTTTTCTTTTGTTATTACAAGCTTTTTTTTTTGTTGTTGGGAAAAAAAAAAGAAACAAACAGTAAAATGGGAAAATCCAACACAAAGGAAAACAGGTAAATTAATCCCTTTTGTCCTTGACAAAGAATCATGAAATGTCTTGGGCTGGAAGGAACCTTAAAACTCATCTCATACCATGCCCTGCCATGGGCAGAGACACCTTCCACTATCCCAGGTTGCTCCAAGCCCTGTCCAGCCTGGCCTTGGACACTTCCAGGGATCCAGGGGCAGCCACAGCTTCTCTGGGCACCCTGTGCCAGGGCCTGCCCACCCTCACAGGGAAGAATCTCTTCCCAATATCCAATATTCCATTAATATCTAATCTTTCTAATCTCTAATCTTGTCCCTTTATCATGTCCAGTCCCATCAGGATTTGTGGGACACTGCTGCTAAGAAGCAGACCATGAATTCTGGAACCTGACAGCCTGTGAGCTCAGGAGAAGAGCATTTTGGTGTGTTGTGAATCAATCACTTTTTCTGAACAAAACTTCGGTCTGCCCTTTCAAATCCAGCTGGAAATTGCCAAATTCAGTGGTTGTGGGAAGAGGAGAACAGACAGTGCAGATGAGGCACAGCACCACCTAAGCCTTGTTCTCAAAGGTTACAGATCTGTCCTCTTACATGGGATTTTTCTTAATGATCTGGAAAAGTAGGAAACTGCTGGGATTGCATATTTACACTGAAGGTCTGATTCTACTTTAAGTGGAAAACAATACTGAGCCACCTTAGAAGAAAGAGATCTTCTGCAATTCCGTAAGTGAAAGCCTAATGTAGCACTTAGTGTTCTCTCCCTAGGTATTTCAAAAAGCCTGCACTCCAATCAAGCCTTTTTACTTTAAAGTGTGATGAAAATGTTATTGAGGATTTCACTCAAAAAATGGAAAACATTAAAAGCATCAAAAAGTTGCCATTAAGCAACTTGCGTGTATTTTAGCCATTATTGCTGTTATGATCTCACCATCCCAGTTTTCTGCACAGTTCTTTGAGCACATTAATCTCCTGATTACAGGAGATACAAATGCTTTCTATTTCAAAGGCCTTTCAGGGAAGGTCAAGAAAATTTAGAAATCTTTCTGAAAGAGAGATTTTATTTTTTTTTTGTGTCCCTCCTCAATTTGAGAAGAACACAATTTTAACAAAAGGTATTGGAGAAGGAAATTATAAACTTGCTTTATTCTAACACAGATCTGGTTTCTCAGTCTGCATTGATTTTAATGAAATTCTCAGTCTTTAAGGTGTCAGAAACAAAAATGTGAAACACTGATAAATTCAGGTTACGGATTATCAATACAAGTGCAATGCTCATCTTCCTTGAATGTTTCTTAATGTGTGTAGAAAAATTCTAGCCGTATTTTACTTGTTTATCATCACAGGGGTTGTATAAAGAGGTAGTTAAAACTTCCATAACTACAAAGTACATTGCAAAAATAAAGTGTTTAATCAAAAGTGAAATATCATTCCTTCTGCTTTTGCTGTAGAAATTATTTTTACAAGCTCTTCCACAAAAGAAAGCCAATCATTTTTAGTGAAAAGCTCTGAATTCAGATACTTGATGCATCACACAGAATCACTGATATGAGATTAAAAAAATAAGAAAATAGATCAATTAATGCCGTAGATCAAAAGCTACAATTACAGCAACTACTTTAAGCAGTTCACTGCATTTCTGGACCAGTGATACTCTAAATAATTTGGAAGTGTGTCATGCAGGAACATTTAGAACTAAATCAGTTTGGCCACATGTGTAATACGTGGATATATTTGCTTAAAAGGGTGCTCTGGCATCACTGCAAGTGCAGATGGATCCCCACCACACTTGTCCTGCAGCTGTAAGATCCTTCTCTCTGGATACTACATTTCACAAGGGAATTTTGGAAATACATACCTCAGGCACAATGAGTGCCAGAGAACGAAATCATGGCTACAGCAACACTTTTTAACTTCCATTTTCTAACATCTTGTCATTGCGTGGTGAATGGAGTAGAATGAGACTCATATTCCACAGTTGCAAAGAAAAGAAAAACTGAAATCAAAACAACCCTGAATTGAAATTACTGAGGTGGCAAAATTGAGCATCAAAAGCTAAATGTGCCCACAAGTCCCTTTCAAGTTTCATGCATATAACAACAGTTTGCAAGAACAGAACCATTTAGTTCTTCCAGAGAGACTTTGCTCGATCATTTAGTGATCAATCAGTGTTTAATCTGCATACTGGAAGGAATGCAAGTTACTCCTATGATTATTATTAGTCATATTAATAAACTCCAATGGCATCCCACAGTGAAGACAAAATTAATGTCTTCAGTTATGGGGTTTTTGGAGTGTTCTCAGAGCACTTTTACTGACAGCATTTAAGCCTTTCAAAACCAGTTAAGTAATTCTCTCAGCCCCAAAATCCCATGAGCAAAACTATGAACATTTTAAAACAGTCACAAGAAGAGTCAAAAGTGTCAAAGTGAGCAGCTGTAGTGTAAATGTGGTATCTGCACCACTTAATTGGTGGATTATCTTCATTTTCTTCTGTCTTCACTCAGAACCAGGATTAAAAACACAAAGGAGACAAATTTCTCGTGTTTGGGCTTGGGTGTTTATTAAATCTTATCTAAAGTACAGAGAGTTCTGCAGCACTTCTAACCAACAGCTAAAAGTGAGCAAAATGGAGATGAACCTAGCTAGTTACATGGTCTTTTAAGGCTAAACAGTCCAACAGAGAATTAACACCTATATTATTTATACTTTTAACCCAATAACCAAACTCCTGTGACCCTCAGTGCAGCACTGACTGTCCAACCAGAAACTACTGCCTGAAATCATGGAGAAGGAAGAACACAGAAAGAGATAACACCCCAAATCCTCCCTCTTGTCCCATACCTATTACTCTATTATAAACCCCTCAAATTTAGAACCCTTCACCATGTGGTATCACACACTTCTATTTAACTAAAAACCCATGATTTTAACTCCATCACTCAAATTTGGAAGCCTTCTCCAAGGCCTCAGTCAAAAGCAGTGTTCTCCTGGGGTTCAGAGCCAGAAAGCTCAAAACTCCCAGGTTTCTGGGATCCAACACTGTAGGACCCAACCTGCCCAAACCTTCCCCATCACAGATATTCACACCCAGCTCCACAGACACCCACACCCACTGAGGGCTCACCCTGGAACTGAGCATCTCTTAAACCCAAAGTGTGCATTTTTGGAGCAAGGGAAATAATCTGCAATGCACCACAACTGCCACAAGCAAATTCCTGCAGAAATGACATGCATGGACCATCTCTGCTCCTGTTTCCAATACTCCTAACAGAGGAATCACAAATATTTTCACTTCTGTGCATTCATGCGGTGCTTCTGTAAGCAAGTGTCAAAGGAAAACTGTGACTGAGCTGGTCTTTATCATTTTAAGAACATTATTATCATTATGATTTTATTTGAAAGTATTATTTTCACTGTTTTTCTCAGGAGCAGTACACTAGTTAACAAGGATAAATGTCCATACTGCAAAGTGTAATGTTTGCTTGTCATTCGCCTATTCAGATGAAAAAGAGATTTTCCAATATTCTGGATAGTACACAATTATCAGGAGTCACTATATACTCCTGAACTTTAGCAAAACACTTGAGTTTTTGGTTTTACAAAACTTGGTCACTGTCATGTTATTTTTCAAAGCAAATTTGTGCTTACCATATATGAAAAAAACAAATTGATGCCAAGCCAAAGGCACATCTATCCCTCTGTTCTTCTGAAGCTGAGACATCCTTCCCTTACTGCAACCCTAAAGATAAATAATGTTTAAAAAATTAATAATAAAAACCTTTATCAAGAGGGACATCAGCTTCCCCAGTTCTTGCAGATTTTCTTTCTGCTGCACACCTGAGCTGGGTCAAACACAGACACTTGTTTGATGTTCCTCCCACTGCAAATTAATCTAAGACAGGCAGCAGTTCATACTCCAGTGAAGTCAACATCTCACAGTGCCTATTGCTTCCCATCCTAGTCAGTGCCATTTCCCCTGACAAGCTATTAATAAACATTAATTTTGTTACTACAAAGCATCTGCACACTACTCAGTGAGCAAGAAAAAAAAATGTTGTCAGATTTACTGTGCCCTTTTGGAAAGTGCTATTTGACAGTGATTATTTGCATATTTTGAACTGAGAATTATCTCCTCTTGGGGATAATAGAGTGACAGTTCCCACAGCTCCACACAGACAGGATTTGTGGGGGCTTTTACTCTAGTAATTCCATACACTCAAACCAAGTAAATTATGGGGCAAAGAAAAGCACCTGAAGACAAAACTTATAAACAGTGGAAGCATAATGGCACTCAGAAAGGAGTAGCCCCAAATTCAGGTTGATTCCTTGCCTAAGAATGAACACAACAAGGCAGGCAGGAATTCTGCCCAGGCACTGCAGAACTATCAAATGATGAAGAGGAAACCTGACCACTTCCTTAACTGCACTGAACATCTGCCCAGCAGGCAAGTGATGAGCAAGCTCCACGATTCCTGGTGGCTCTGGATCCTGTACACTCAGGAATGCCTTGAGATCATCCTAATTAATGCCAGGCTGGATGGCTTGGAGCAATCTGGTCTAATGGAAGGTGTCCCTGACATGGCAGGGGCTGCAACTGGATGGACTTTAAGGTCCCTTCCAACCCAAACCATTCTGTTTCTGTGATTTTAGTTCATGGTTCCCTTGATACTCATTCCACTGCTTTACCTCCAAATAATTTGGTTCCATCAGTGTGTTGATCTCCATCCCTGTTGAAAACATTAGCATTCATTTTCTCCAAACACACTGTTATGATTACTCACATCACTGGGACCTGCCTCTCCCTTGTTCCTGTGACTGCTGCTGAGAAACTGCACCAAACTCACACTTAGTAGATTAAACTGTCTTTAAAAAGGCTTCTATCAAGAACCTTCTGTCCCTTTGAAGAGCTGAAATTGCTCACCACCACCATCCAAGATGTGTCTCCCATACCACACACAAACACACCAAATGCTGAACATAGGGAACAGAACTCCAGCCACCACACTGGAGCCATCAGCACAGCAATCACTCCCCTGCTCCCTTCCAGATTATAACTAAACACTGCTATTAAATGCCTGTCATTTAACTTCATCAGAACACTATCAGCTAAAAGAATGAGGAAATGATGAAAATAATTTCCAGTCACTTCCGAATCTGGCAGTGACGAGCAAACTGATGCATCTTTGTGGAGACTGACACCTGATGATCATTTGCTTCCAGGCAATTACTGTTTAATGAAGCACAAAACCACAATGATGGAACACACCCGGGTGATTGCAAAGTATGTTTCCAATATCATTATTGAATAATTAACGCTAAGATGACTTACAGAACAATTTCAGCCTGGGGAAACAAAGGTAACCAAGACTTTCAATAACACAATGCCTGCTTGGGGCATAATAATGATGGATTGGCTTTGCTCCAGTGATCAGCATTTAACCAGCACTCCTCATCCCCCAGTAACTCTTAAACACACTTCCCTGGGAAGTTCTCATTGCCAAGGGATGCACTGACATGCATGCTGACATTATTTATTACTTCACAGTTAGATTAATATTACACTAACACCCTAATTAACAGGATGGCATTCAAAGTCCTCTTGTAGATATAAATTTTACAGAATCGCTAATCCAAAAAAGAATACAATGCTTGCTTAAACTTTTTGCCAAGTATTAAATGTGGTCTCAATTTTCCCTTTCATTTCTAGCTCTTTTAAATACCTTTTGCCAAGATATTTATCTTTGCAGCAAGATAAAACCAGTAGCCCCCATTAAGTGACATCCATGGTCCTTCAGAACTACCTTTTCATTCCATTAACCAACTTCTGGCAGCATCCATATACAGAGCTTGAAAAGTGAACCCAAAAAGTGAATAAAATGTCAGGTTTGATATATTTTAAAAAGCAAACCTGCATTTCTTTTTAAGTCAATTGACAGTACACAGACTTGCCTGTCTATCTGTCTTTGTCTAACTTTTTCCAGCTGGATAAACCCAATTGCTATTTAAGTTGACAAAAGACAATGATATTATTAATGAAAGCAGCTACATGATGTTAGACTTTTCATTACAGGCTCCTAGTGAACTTCAATTAATTGCATGGCTGCTATGCCTAAAAAGGCTGCTGAGGGAAAGGAGGCTTGGGGGGCAGGAGGAAGGTGGTAATTTTAACTTTTCGCTCTGAGGTGCTCAATCCATCATTTTCCTCTTCAATTCTAAATAAAATATTGCTTCAGAAAAGCCCTCTTTAGATTAGCCATGTTTTTTTTCTACCTCTAAGCACAACTTATATCAAACTACACATCTGTATTTGCCTTTGTAGACAGCTTCTGATGCAACACAGCTTTATGTCCTGTCTCTACCAATGGCTAAGAGATTTCATTTGAGCTGAACAGAAAACAGAAACAGCAATGCCATCAGAGTCCCAGCCTGGGACCCTTTGTCCTGCTCTACTGTCCCCACTGTCCCTCCTCCACCCAAGGAGGGCAATGTCTCCAAGGGCTCCCAAGGATTCCACTCCCTCCCTGGCTTTCTGACCACTTTCACTTGATCTGAAACTGCAAATATCTCGTTAGCAGTAGAGATGCAAATGAGAGCTGTGCTTGACTGAGCTGTTCATAAACTATTAAAAATTCACGCTCTAACTCCTCTCTCTCACTCAGGGAGGCAGCAGGGATAGCTCCCTATGAAATTCTTTCCAAACACTGAGTTTCATGCCTCCTATGAACACCTACATGCAGGCATGTAGATGTAATTAATTGCTGCTCTTCATTAGAGACTCTTCATTACTGCCACACTCCAACCCAGCTGCCCTTCTGTCCCAGCTTTGAGACTCAGCACCAGGCCCCCAGGATAAGCCCCAGCTTTGCCCACCACAGGTGATGTGCCTTTATAAGCACAAACTTACTCTCCAGCAGCACAAGTCTAAATAAAGGCTGAAGAAACTCAACTTAGTTTTTTGGTCATCCTTTCTAAAAAGTGCTTCAGTTATTCTACCCTATTCCTAATAATATTAACTCCAATTGTCTCTTAATTACAGTAAAGCAGGGAAGCTTCAGCCACTTCCAAAAGCACTATTTACTCCTTCAATTCTCATGTAGGTTTTGCTCATTCAGAAAACTTCAGCTGAATTTTGCTTTTTCTGCCACTATGTTCTCATCCCTCATGAGCCTGCCATGACCTCACACCATCTTCTCTGATGTTAGATGATTTTGACATTGGTGTTATCTTTAATTGTTTCAAGCCCTGACCAATTTATTGATAGAAATACAGGTTCTGTCCCAAATGAGCAAGTCATTAACTCTGGCTTTCTTTTTCTACCCCTTTTAATATTCATTCATATTCAATCCCTTGGAGAAGGCCTTTTCTCCTCACAATATTTTCATGATGGTCCTGCTGAAAGGTGTATGAAAGGTATTACAACCATCTTCAAATGCAAAATTCTGCTCTCTTGGGCTTTCTGCTTAACTCATTTACACTACACCCTTCATTATTACTGATTTCTCTATTTTTAGGAACAGGTAAGAAGCAGCAGTTCAGAGTTCTGTACAAGTCTTTTGCCATCACAGACATTTATGCAGCTGTATTAGTTTCTGTGCCTGGGCTATACATCTCTAATTAGCTTTAGTTATTCTTGCAAAAAAGCCCCAAAACATCAACTAAACATTTCAGTGGATAATCCTCAAAATGGCAACTCGAACTGGAAGTCACCAGCAGGGTGGTCCTGTACTGAAGACAAGAGATTTTAGACTGAAGCCTTCAAGAGTTCATAAAATATTTTTTAAAATGCCTTGGAAATGCATTGAAATATTTAAACTGTTTATGAATTCTAGAAAAAGAAAGGTCTTTCTTCATGTTTGACAGTCAACAGCTTTCAAATTTTGATTTATTTCTCTGCTTTCAGAGACCCATAGGAGCACTCACAGCACACAGTGACATGAGCAGCTCTTTTTTTTTTAAATACAGTGTTTTCCTAATTTCCTCTTGACTCTCCCATTTATGCCAGAAATGCTGCTCCAGTCAGACAAAGCACAAAACCCAAGGCATCTAACAAGGACAGCTCTCCCCTCTTATTGATTCTGTTATTCACTGCAAACCCAGCTGGAAATAGCAAAGTTATTGACATGTCCAAGGAAGAGCTTCATACACTCCCCCAACAGTTCCCAGCATCAGAATTCCCAGAATTTCAACTTCTGCTTATACTTTTCATTAAAAATCACTAGTAAATTGCAGTGTTGTCACAGCAAGCAGGTCATGTTTAGCAAAAATGCCAAGATAAAAACTATTGATTTTCATGTTTTTAACTAGTACTTTGAACTTCTGGTTCCATGACAGTTTCCTCATTTTGTTTTGCAATCTTGGGACTTTGCAGAGAATGACAGCTCTAATATTGGACAGTTTGAGCCAACACACTTCATCCTGAGCATCTTAAAGCTGAAAAGGCCAATACTGGAGATGGAACAAGCAATTGATTTGACTGACTTTTAATATTGACTCACATTAAATACTCCCATATTTAATTTTATTTCCAGTTTGTACTACAGAACAGCCAACAAGGTGCATCACCATAGCTAGAACAGGCATCAGAAATTCAATCTGGATTCAATCAGCAATAAAATAAAACTTCCAATAATCTACAGACAGGACAGTTTGCAGCCTCCTCACTGGACATGACTTTGATATTTCAGAGCCAATTTTTAAGGGCATTTTTATGCATTTTTTGAAGAAGGAGCCTGAGCAACCTGATCTAACTTCAAAACTGGATCTTCTAGAAGAGATTGGACTGAACAACCTCTTTGGTCCTTTCTAGTCTAAATTATTCTGCTGTTCAATAACACCATCATGGCCACAACAGAGGGCTTTTGGATAGCAATAACCACATCTGTTACATAAACTGGATGAAATGGAACATTATAAACATGGTTATTTTCTTACACAGGTAAGCTTTATTAATTTTATTGCATTCACAGCTGCTCTTTATTATTTCTCTGTGCTTTCTTAAAACAGGCTATCTACTTAATGGACTAAAAACAACATTAAAAGCACATGAAATAAAATATTTCATTCTCGTAATTGAGAAAAACAAAATCTTTCCAAGCCACAATTTGCAGTTATTACACCCTAAATTTCAGACACACATTAAATGATGAACTTTACCCTCCTCTTAACAAAGCTGCAATACACAAGAACACTGAAATAGGGCATCATATTTGGTCCTCCAATTTCATTAGCTTTAGGAAATGTGAATTTTGCATATTACACATACCACACCAGCACTCCTTGCATAGTAAAAGCAGCTTTGATAATCAGCTTTGTGATGAGTGATTCTGTGGGCTGAGCTGTCCCAATGGCATGCAGGGAGAACAGAAAGTATTGCCACAAAGTCATCTTTGTGAACTTCTGGATTTGATTATGTAAAATCTTTATGACTGCTGGGTGAAGACAGCACACCACTGCAGAAGTGTCATTAAAAGTTTTGAAACTGTCTGAACTGCAGTGTTAATAAATGCTAGCAAAGGTCTACATGTCAGTGGGCTGTGTTCAATTTCTTGTTGGACAAACATTAAATTACTGTGAGAAAGCCATCCTCTTGATAATAAGTAGTGGAAGACACATCAATTGTCTCTTAAAGGATAAAAAGAAGAAATTAATAACTGAAGGTCTTTTAAATCACTTGTGGGTAATTTTGATGCATTCAATGTGGTACTTACTTTAAATTCTCTATTTCATAAAGTATATGAAGTTCATGATTTAAAACAAATTTCCTAAGAGACTGATTTGCTCCTTTTCCTCTGACCCATTTCCTGATTAAAAGCAGCAAAGCTGTAGGATCATAAAGGATGTGCTATCTGAAACTTGGTACCTTTGCATATCCTTTACATTAAATGAATTCATTAGTGAAATTTCTATTCACAATCACAAATATACTTTGCTTAAGAGTTGTAATGATTGCAGCACTGAATGAATGGATTTAAAAAACTGGCACTTAATAAAAATTCCAAGTGATCCCTAAGGTCCACAACATTACTGAACACATTTACTCAGAGGAGACTTGTTAAGAAATATTATATATTCTATAGACAATTTGTTAATCCACTTACAATTGCACACATATGTAGGTATCAGTTTGCCAAAAATCCCTTTTTCATCTTGCTTTGTGGAGTCTCATTTTCAGAAAAGACAGAAATAGGCATTTTTTCCTGCCAGTATAGCACTTCAATTTGACGATTAGTGGAAATCAAACTTATGCAAGAATACTTAAAAAACTAATTTATTGAGCTGTAAAAGAGTTTTACCTATCTCAGACTGCGATTTCATTATTTCAGATTTCATAAAATTGCAATCAGAACACCATCCTTCTCAAAGGTGGCCACAGTGCTCTCTAATAATAAATTTCTGCATTAACCCTCCATAAAACTTTGAAATACACTTTTAATGAAAGGGCAGATACTCTTTTATTTGATTCAGTTACTGAAGTAGTTACCAAGACAGACTGAAAATGTGCTAAACTCTAACAGCCTATTCAGAGGTAATTCCAAGGGGAGCTTAGAGAAGCTGCTTTACTTCCCCCTTCTTTACTAACACATTTTGAAATGTGCTGGTATTTAGAATATAACACAGCTCCACACTGGTTTTGCATCAGCCAACTTTCATATCCCATTCACCAGAAAAACCCCACAAAAAAAAATTAAAAAAAATCTACCTATAAGCATTTATGAGGAGAAACAGATTAAAAAACAAGATGCTGAAGGGGAAAAATCTCAGCCTTTGACCCAGCAAAGAATTCTGATTATTCAACTCCTCAACAGAATTTTCTGTTTTGCTTTTTTTTTTTTTATTATTACCCTCAAATTCACATAAGCAGTATGAATTATTATTATTATTGACATTCTGCTGTTTCCATTAGGTTTTCCTTAATTGCTTTTTTTGGACAGGTGTAAAAACCATTTAAAAAAAGAACAAATGTATTTTACCATCTATATCTTTATGCTCTCAAAATTTACTGTACATCTTAATTTATTGTACTTTCTCTAGAAAATCTGAGGGGCTTTAAAGAAATATTGAAGTTTGCCATTGCAGAACAGCAGAAAATACTGAATCCTGGAGTGTAAATTAAATTGATTCTCCAACAGGATTAAGATTAGTGACAAACCAGCTCCAATGTTGAATGCAGAATTCCAACTCCAGCTTGTGATCCAAAGGCCAAACCACTGCAGATTAATGTCTGCTGCCTTTGTCTGCTCTTCACTACTGAAATAATCATAATATAATCATAAAGTGATTACCAAATAAACAACACTGGCTTGCTGTTAATAACTACAGGTTACTGACAGCTACACATTAGTTATATAAAGGTAAATGTATCTCATTTTCATTATTTTCTTTATGCATTTGGAATTCTTGTAAGTGTTCCTATAATTGAAACCAATCGTCTCCCACAGTAAAAAAAATTAACAAGTGTGACTAATAAAAGTCAAATACACAACCCAAGCATTTATTTTACTGTTATTACAATTATTTCAAGAGTGTGAAATTATTTATACCTTCTTACATCAATATATATAAAATCCTGTGCTTCCACATACACCAAATTCTTGCTATTTAGCTGAAAATATGTCAGCTGTGGACTTAATTAAAACAAAAAAAAATACACATGCAAGCAAAGACTGATTAACTTTTCAGCATTGACTGAGGTGACATTTTTCAGCTTATTTATCCATAGCCTGCCAAATTAAACCCAGAAGTTGTGGTCACTGCAAACACCTGTTATTCAAGTACAGCATTTCCCAGCCTTTTCAGCTCTTTCTCTTCTCAACTCAGACACTTGTGCAGGGGCTAATAGGAAATCATTTTATTTTACAGTTTCACTGATTCCACTGTAATGATACCAAAGTGCAGATGCATTGAAAACTACCAAGCTTCTGACCTGAGAGAACTGATCCTGACAACTGGGGAACAGTTAGAGCATCACAAAAAAGCTTGCTTGGGACAACACAGCAAATTTACAAGTTCCCTTAAAATATGGTAAAAAATGCATCTTGTACAAATCAAATTTGCTTAATTTGCCTGCCTCCCTCCCCAGCCTTACATCTCCTGCTACTTTAGAGCTGAACTCCTGACTTTGAAGGTGTAAAAAAGCAAAGTCTCGAAACCTCACTATCACCATGAAAATTTTGCCAGCATGGATAAAAATCTATTAAAAAAAAAAAAAAGGAGCAGACAGATGCTGGTAGAAGTGAAACCAGAGGTACAAAACATAAGATGTCTCCTTAGCATGAAAGTATTATAAATTCACCTGCCACTGGGCCAGGATGCAGAGCTGGTTCAATAAACAATTCAGATTTTGCAAACCAACTTGTGAGCAGGCACTGCTTTTCCAGAGGTGCAAGTTTTGCTGGTTATAGCACTCTACTTTATTACACTTTATTACTTTATTACACCTGCTGTAATTTGCTTATCAGATAGAAGAGCAATGAAAATTAAAAAGGAACTGGCCTGATGGAATAAAACACAAGAAAACTGAAAACATTATTTCAGTTTCAACCACTGTTGCAGAACTCAAGAGAATTCCATTTCACATGGCGTCATTCCACCCAGAAAAGAGGACCTACAGAGTAGAGGATAGAGTAGATATAGATGGCAATTAAAGCAGGACAAAGATTCCATTTTTAAGTCTGCAGGACACTATCACCAATGACAGCACAGAGATTTGAAATGAGCTTTGCCATTTTCAAAAATTACCCCCTGGGCCCAGCTCTGAGGTAAGAAAAACACCAGCGATGAAGAAACACAAAAAGAAGGTGCAGCTATACTGCTGTAAAGAATAAAAACCTATCCTTGAGAGTCTAATTCCTATGGAGAAGCTCTGTTCTATACCCCCATTTTTCTCTCATGAGAAAGCAATGGAATCCCCATGGAGAATAATAAGTGATAAAATTAATTTTTAACATTAAAGTTTTACACAATTTCCATAAACCAGCTGTTGTAACTGCAGGAGCAGATTTGTGTGGTGCTACTGCTTTTCTTCCAGAACAGCCAAAGCCAGGACAAATCAGTTTGTCCAACTCTTTTACCATTGCCATGAAACCATCACTGTACTACATGACCCAGTTTTATTCACACATCATCATTCAAAAGCTGCACAAAAATGATTAAAGATTCTAATTGATTTTCTGTCAATAGAGAACAGCCTAAATGTTCTGTACTGTGTTAAGGTTATCATTCTTTTGTCCAAAATTACTCTGAAGAATAGTAATTTGCTCATAATTATCATACACAGGGAGTTATGGAACTAAATTTAGAGTACTGGCACGTTCAACATACTGTTGAACTCCCATCATGTAATTTTTTTCCTTAAAACAAGTGTTCTCTAATCAAATATGCCCTTAAAGCATACTCTAAGTGAACTAAGCAAGGCTACTTCAGGACTCCAGGAATGACTACACAGGTCTACACATAGGGCTTACAGACAATGTTTTAATGTACACACATCAGCATGGAAGAAAGAAAATACTCTGTTCACCCCGAGACACAAAGTTACATTCCTCAAGCAATGTTCCTCAAGATCACTGTTTCAAGCTGACATTTTACACCTTGTGGTAATTTTACAGGTACTCAGGCTTTTTAAGCATAGCCAAGTGTAAGACCAGCTCAGCAAAACCACCACTCACTTTCACTACAAATATAAACTCTCTGGTTGGGGTTCAGAATCTGGGCTCACCAACAACTCCCAAGTTACCTCGGTTAGGCAAGGTTGCAGGGGTGTCCACATCTCACCTCCCTGGTTCTCATCTCTAAAGGAGCAATAAAAGAAACAGCTTTGGGTTGAAATGAAATTGTTGACACTTTATCCAAAAGGATTTCCACTGATTTGCTTAAACCTGATGAGTGGAACAACTTAGAAGTTGGAAAATTACTTCAAGTCAAACATGTAAGCAACATTAAAGCATAAATGCATGTTTTGCTACATTTACTAAGGATCACTTTTTCACAAGTTGGCCTATAGTCTGGAAGGAACATTTTATACAATTCCAGGTTCACAACTGCCCTTGTGTCAGATCTACAGAACTGTAGCACAACCTAACATTCGATCTAACAAAAAGAACAACACTAAGATTTTCATATCTGAAAGATTAGGTAGTCTAGACATATTATTATAAGCAAGAAAGAAAGGCTGCCTTAAGAATCCATAGAAAGCAACCTTATATATAGCAGCAAATACAGCAAAACACCACATCCTTCTGAAC
Organism: Toxostoma redivivum; assembly: GCA_013397375.1. Lineage (NCBI taxonomy): Eukaryota > Metazoa > Chordata > Aves > Passeriformes > Mimidae > Toxostoma > Toxostoma redivivum. Next base: position 325,688 of record VXBI01002441.1, read on the forward strand.
CTCAGCCATACAAAAAGTGAGGAGTAAGAGGGAGGATAAAAACTTGTTCTCCCAACTCCTCAGAAAACTAGGTTTCAGTCTGAGAACAAAATCAGCTTAAAGGTGCTTTTTTAAACCAGCCTTCACCCAGTTTTTTATTATTCTACAGCACACACCAGATTTTGCCACCTTTATTCCTCAGAGACACTGAAATGCCTCAGATACAGAAGTGGAGCCGGAATAAGAGCAGTGACTTTTGTCGAGTTATTACCAATTAATATGCCTACTTCTAAGGAATGTTCATATTCTCTACCCTCTTTAATTGGTGTCTTTTTGGTCAGAACATTTAATCTCTGGCCCTTCAGAGTGGTTGTACATGGCTTTATCATCCACTGTTAAGCAATTCCATTCTGTGCACTTTCCACTGTCTGGATTGTTCAAAACCAGAAATTTCATCTTTTATGTGACCTTAGCAGATGTGCTTTGGTCATTATTCCCTTAAGCCTTTGAATGTAAAGCACACTCAGGCTCACTTTCATCACTCATCTTTGCAGCAGCTGAAGTGACAGGCTGCTCTTTTAATCCCACAAAAGGCCTTTTTCATGTTTTTTAGAGACAAAGTCCATGGCACTGAACAAGAAACAAGACTGAAAGAAGAAGCAGGGCTGTAGTTCCCCCCATAATGGGGTTTCTGTGCTCTGCTCTGGTGGTCGGGGTTCCTGGCAGGAAAGCCCTGCAGGGTGACAGTTCTGGATGATATTTCATCACACAGGCCAGCTGTACTCTCATTTTTAATGTACACATTTTTTCTTCCCTGCCTCACTGCTGCCAAAAGATTGTTAAATGCTAACAGCTTGAAGCATGACTCAGCTTGGCTTTTTTTTGTTTGTTTGTTTAATTTAAAACAAAATCATGTAGTTTAAGTCACCTCAAGGCAGGTGAAAATAATTACATTTAGCAGCTGATAAAACCCACATGGTAATGGAATCCAATTTTCAAGAAAATATTAGAGTCACAGATGCTGCATTTATGTTGTAACACCAAAACCTTCAAATACAATTTTATAAGTTTCAGTTTATAGTGTTCCTGCAGTTTTTACTTACTGCATAAAATTTAAAGAATATTACATGATGTGAAGGTATGGAAAGGAAACCACATCCCTTCTGTAAGTGAATGCCCATAAATTCAAAACACCCATTTCAACAGTTAGGAGATGTCAAATGCAAGCTTCAGAAAATTCCAGCTCCAGTCCCTGAAGTAACTGGAAAATGATTGTACTGGTACCACAATGCAGAGTTTCTCATTCCTTGTTTGCACATTTATTGTAAAAACCATCCTTTCAAATGTAAGCTCTGAAGACATCCAAGGTACAGCCACACACACTGCAGATTTTGAGCTTGCAGCTCTGATTAGTTCTCAATCCTAGACACAAGACAGCAAAGGGAACCATGAGGAAATTATTTTCAAAACTAAACTTCCACAAGGTATCACTTGACTTCACCAGTTCAGCAATACAATTTTTACCATAGCACAAGAAACAGAAATACCTATTTTTAAAATAAAAAAAAGAACCCTGAGTGGACCAACCTGGCATGTTCTGCCAAAAATCTAAAAAGCCAACATGACATGCTTTTCATCAAAATATATCAATAGAAGCATTCACAGGTACAGGGCAGAAACTGCTGAAGTTCTTGAAGGTAGGTCACCTTTACTCACTGCATTTTAATAAATTGTTTCCTTTCTTTCACTTTAAAGCTCTACTTTAGAAAGAAAGCTTATAAAAATTCCAGTATTTGAAAAATAAAGATGCCATTACTGATATAATTCAATAAGAATATGGTACATGCAAAAACCAAATCAGGAGCAGAGGAATATACAAAGGCCCATTCCCTACAACTACCCATTTTGTCACTGACTGGAAACTGACTCTAGTTCCTTCCCATGTTTCTGACAGCAATAAAAATCACTTCATCCCATGGACCCTCCAGCTTCAATAAGAGTGGGATTCACTGATCAACTGCTCCATATTTGTGCACTTTACATCATCTCTCTTTTCTCACTATTCTCATTTTTATGTGGCCATTGATTTATCAAGTGAGTGCAGTAAATGCATAAATATCACACACATCAAGTCATTTCCTAAGTCTCTATTTCTCCAGGACATAAAAGTAGTTAGTATGAATACTGCCAACAGAATCCTATTACTCATCATGAACAAGTTTCTTTCACCTACCCTCCCAACTCCTTCCTTCACTGCTTGCTGGAGAGGGAAGAAACTCTTCCTAAGGTAAGGCCACATTGCAGAATATTGAAGATCTATTCAAGCTCCATTCCCCAAGAGTAAGAGAAACACAGAAGGCCACACTTCAGCTGTAAGAAATGTATTGTGAATTAAGACAGGACTGTGATTTTAATTTAATGCAATTACTTGTTAATTTAATATCCCTGAATCATTATTACTCTGGGGCCTTTGCCTGTGCTTCCATTAATTCTTCTCATCCTATTCCACCTGCAGCGAACTGAGCAAGGCCACGCTAATGGAGAAGTTGCAATTATTTATTTTGTGCATTTCCTGCTGACTGAGGTTATTGCACCACACAAGAGATGTCAGTGAGTTTGAATAAAATACTGATAATGGCACAACATAAAGCAAGAGGAGACTGCAGTGCCATCATTTGTCATTGAGTTTTTGCCTTTCGGGTGAGCAGAAAGGCATTAAGTTGTTAAGTGAAAGCATGACATTACTAAAACCTATCTTTTTTCAAATTTTCAATAAGAACTGCATGATTTTTCCATTAGTGAATTATTCCAAATTCCATTTAATTTACTTAGCCATGAAATGTATACAGTCAAGTTCTTATTGTTAAATCCAGCAACAGCTGTTGAAAAAGGTCATTATAAACATGTTAAAAAACTTGACTGCATAGGGGTTTACATGACAAATAGGAAATTAGGTGATTTCTCTATAAAAACCTAAATTACATTGTATTATTTTGTACAATTGCATTATTTAAATATCATCACTACAAAGAATAATTAATGAAGGGAAGGGTCACACTGCCAAGCTCTACAGGACCTTTATCCCTGTTCTATAAAACAGTATGAATGAAAACAGATTTAAAAAAAGGAGTCAAAAGGTAAATAGTTCTTCACATATCCACTTCCTAGCATATGAAATTCATCACCTGAAGCCTAAGGTAACAGTGCTGCAATAGAGTCACAGGACTGGGTCACTCTCTGAGAAGTCACGGGGTTTACAACACACCAATGTTCTGGCAATCCGTTCCAAAGTGCAATTACACTGATTTCTGCTGTGCTTTGTATTCAGCAGCCTTTATGAAACACATCAATACACCAACACAACCTTATAAAACTCAAAAGCCTCTAACCAAGAAAAGGTAAAAAAACCACCCCAACACCTTCACGGATTAAAATACAACATGAATTCATAAGAAAGTAAAGAATGTTTATACACGTGGAGTGAAAAGAAGGAAAAATACACAAAATGCTTAAAGGAATCAATAGAACAAAAAAGCAAAAGCCAGAGGAGATGTCATCTCGACATAAAAGACTGCTAAAGTGTCAAATGCAAGTCTGAATATCAAACACAGCGAAGAGTCCTTAGCTAAAGTGAATTGCTGGCAGAAGTACTGTCTGGATCTACAAATATAAAGTCAGTATTAAAATAATAGACTTTCAAAGCAAACAGGAAATAAAAAAATTCCAAACATTCTCTTGATTTTGAATGGCTCTCCAGAGCAGCTTTCTTTTATTAGTTGCATTTGTTGTTAATTTTTTACCAAAGAAAAAGATCCTCCCATATTTGGTCACATATTCAGTGATACAAAGTAAGACCTAAACCAACAAAAAGGGTGAAAACCCAAGCTTGTCACAGCATTATAAGAATCATCAGTACTGGAATTGGCTTACTGCAAATAATCCCTGATATTTAAAGATTTTATAGGTTATAAGTGGGAGAGCAGTTCCTAGAGGATTGCATATTCTCTACTCCTGCTGACTGACAGAACAAACTCTTCTGCTTCCTAAAGCTGCTGTCAGCATCTCAAAAGCAACAGGTACCTGTCTCCAGGTACAAAACTTGGGGTTACTTACCTTTTAATGAATTTACATCTCAGTAAGTCTCATAATGCCTTTATCAATCATTTTCCCCCTCCAAACAAACACTCCCATTATACAGGCAAGATATGCCTTGCAGAAAGTCTGTATAAATCTTCAGAAAGTAAAAACTAATGTCTGTACAGCCTAAGCCATCTTGTTAACAGGTATTTTATCACCTGAATTTTGTAAGCTTTTCCATTTTCTCAGGAAAAGAAGCTGAGATTTCTCATGTACCTTTCATGCCATTTAATTCACAGAAGCTCCTAAATGCCTTGAACATCCAATTTTTACAATGAAAGAGCTTTCATTTACCATCCAATCACATCCACTAACACTATTCTATTACTTTCAAATGCAATAAGAAATATAAGACACTCAGTGGGGCTTGTAACAGCATAGAATGAGAACTGTATTAAAGCTGCTGCCTTTTGACCCAGAAAAAAGTACCCCTTGATTGTCCCTTTCATTTGGGGTAAGAGCTGTCAGTCAGTCACTCAGCAAAAGAACACATCACTCAGGAAGCAGTAGGTATTTAAGACTTGCAAAAGGGTCGGGAACATGTGGATTTCACAGCAAATTAACATCTTAAATCAAGCTTAAGACTGGGGTCATTATTTTGAAATCCTTCACTTGACTGAAAGGTTCTGCTGATGGTATTATTGGGTCACAAAATCAAAGTTAACACACAAATTAAATTCTAAATTTGGTGATAAAAGCTAGGCTACAGTTCTAAATTAAAGGAGTAATGAGTGTTACTGACAGCACCCAGAGGAGCCTCATGTGACTTCATTCCCACAAATGTAGCCTTTGCTGAGCTGGACTATCTTTTATCTAGAAATAATAACTTTCAAACTGAAAAGCATCCATCAACGTGTGCTCTAAAGCATAGCAAAAAAATAATTTCAAAGGCAGAAAGGGCAGAGCAAAGAGCAGCTCCCAGCGTAAAATTAATGCTGAGGTGCTCAAAACCCCCTCAAACCTCCCTCTGTTTTTAATAAGGTGCTAATACTTGTTACAGGCACCTGCAGCTCTGCTCCTGGTCCTTCTCTGAGGAACAGCACCATGCTGGCTCAGAGCTGCTCTGACCTCAGCCACAGAAAGAGAAGCACTTGATCACAAAGGACAAGGTGTAAATGAAACTGTTCATATTCCTTTATGTGTTTTAACTGTAGCTTCCCCCAAACAGGACAGACCCAACAAAAACAAACCAGCCAACCCCATAAAATCCCTAAGCAAACACAGGAAGAGGTTTTACCCAACAGAAGAATTATTAGCAGCTAGAAAGACAAAAAGAAGAGGGGTGAGTATATTCAAACTTTGTTCTGAGTTAGAGAAGAATGGATTGAATTGTGACACATATCCTATACAAAAATTGGAGTAGGCAAGAATGAAAACCAAACCACCTCTGCAGATTACAAACAGCAAGACTCAGCTAAAAACTTCCAAATGATACACACAGTAGAAGACCAGGAGAATTGATATATCAAACTGACAATATACAGTAGAAGTAGTGAATATAAGCTTGGAAATATGTAGTGAGATGTGCCTTGCAGCATATTATCCGTGTGTCAAAAAATCTGAGCTCACACCACACAACAGATTCCTCCAAAGACAACAGCAAGGAGCAACTGGAAGTGATGAGAGCACAGGTCAAGACAACAATTACAGTAATGGAGATCATTTTAAAGGTCACATCAACAATCCACCATCTATTTATTAACACAACCCTAGAATGGGTCAGGCTGGAATGGACCACACTGGCTCAATCTGGTCCAGCAGACAATTTATTCTAAAATGTTCCCCTCCCACTTATTTATTTCTAAATCTTCATGTAATCTAAAAATTCTTTCATTTATATTTTTTGCATAGATAAAGAAGGAAAAAAAATGGGTGGCTTATCTTTAGCATGCCTCTTGTGAATTTCTGTCCTTCTCACATCAACAGATAATGTTTAATCTAGTAAACTTTGCCATAATTTAAAACAGCACTCATCTCCAAAGTCTTGTAGATCTCCAGCATTTGGAATGTTATTCTTCAGGGAACCCATTAATTTTCACAAAAAGGTCTCAAAGGGCTGTGTTAATTAACAGATCCAAGTAATCTACAAAAACTGAAATACTGCCAGAACACTCTGCACGTACTCCCAGCTCATTAAAAACGCCAAAACCCTCAGTTTAATACTAAATAATTCCCACAGGGCTTAGAAAAAAGCTTACACAAGTATGGTATTTAAAAATCATTTTAAATGCTAGGGAAATTTACTGTGATTTATTATCACAATTACACATAATAAACCTTTCAGAGCTATGGCTCTAACATAAGTTATAACTGGTACTGTGTGATAAAGTGCTCCATCAGTATGTCCTTTCCATATGGACTTTGTGCTCCCATTCCCTCACTCCTGCTTTTTAGAGAGCATTTTGTTCAATCTGTCTAAATTACTGCAGAAACAGACTCAAACCACAACTGATCTAAAGAGGAGGAAGAGCTCAACAAGTGATACTGAAGGGTGATAAAGTCCAACCCTAAAGAGATGAGAAGCAATCGAGGGAAAGCAGTGCATTGTTTAAACATAAAAGCAGGTTGAGGATGCTCGTGGATTAGAAATTATTTGTAAAGACTTGGCACCTAGTGTTTAACTCATCCAAAAACACCCTTGGAAAGTTTCAATGATTATCCATGTTATGCCATAGTCTCATCTTTGTTCTATTCAGACTGTACCAACTGACATATTTTATTCTGTCTTCTCCTCCTTTGTCCTTCTCCCCACACCCCTCCAAGCATGACTGTGCCCAACCCAGTTCCATCCCCAACTGCAAGGTGACACAATTCTAACCTCAAGGCAAAACTCAGGCCTAAAACCAAGCATTTTTATTTCCCAATGTGCCAAAGATAAAACATGTCTTCTTTTCAAGAATAAAACAGCCAAACAAAAACAAATCTGAAGACTTAAAATCCTGGAATACTCCCACCATGTTACATTCCATTTTCTATTCCTTGTGACTTCACTTTTCTATGAAATATTTTCAGCATTTCTTTATCTACATTTGAATAAAAAAATCTTTGTGTTGGTCCTTTCCCCAAATATACATTTCAGCTTGCTAATGGAACTGTAACTGCAGTAGTGCAGACCTTGGCACTGGTACTCACATGAAAAGCAGGCTGAAGCACTTCATTTTCCAGGAAGTTTGAAGTCCACAGAGTATGACACCTGTTGCATTGCTCCATTATATCAGGAATGACACATTGTGCTGTACAATATGGAATATCTTAAGTGCCTGAACCATCCACCAGAGTGTTTTTTGCTATATAACCACATGCAACACAAAATGGGGTTGAAGGACATCTCAAAGGCACCAATTTTCATATAAGCAATGCTACCCCATATGTCATTATTAGGTAGTGAATGAAACTCAGACCCCAAGCACTATTAAACCATGCGTTACTGCTTACATTGTTTGAGGCACACTGAGTTCCATGGATGTTTCCTTGCCACTTGATCAGGATATAGCATTAAAACAATGTTTTGTTTCTATTTTTGCCCTGAATGCTCAGAAACGCAGGGAAGTCGGTTTTAGATGGAAAACTCTCCCTGATATCAGTGGCCATCAATCTTCCTTCATTTCCTGGTGTCTTGTTTGTCTTTCCCCTGCCACTGTCTCTCTCCTGAGAAGTAACTGATCCATTTAAACACTGTTCACAGCACAGAAAGAACTTTCTGGCCCCCCACCTCCCACAAACACCAGGCAGGAACAATGCAGTGGAGTATCTAAAGGATGTACATAATTCCCATCTCTGGAGGTGCCCAAGGCCAGGTTGGATGGGGCTTAAAACAACCTGGGACAGTGGAAGGTTCCCTGCCCATTAGAACAAGATGAGCTTTAAGGTCTCTTCCAATCCAAACCATTCTGTGATCCTGTGATTTTAATCTAGCTTGAAAAACTACACAAAACTGCACCAGAAAAATTTCCCCTCCTGTGAACAAGTGGTGCTGCTCATTTCTGGCTGATGGTACTTGCACTTTTGAAGGCAGTGATATAAATATGCACATATTTTACTAAGATAGACATTTGTATAAGAAGGCTACGTTAAAACAGTAGTGCTTGGAGAAGCACTATAGCATTTGGCAGCATCAATTCCTGTAAAGTTTTACTGAACATCTTAAAGTTGTCTCAGAATTTGATTTATAGTTGGTTAGCAGAATTATGAGGCTTGATTTTCCAGTACTTTCAACCCATAACTCAAACATATGAAAAACCAAGCAAACACCAAACAGAAGCATGGGGACTTCATTGATTTTAAGTTTAAAAACTCAAACATATTTCAATTCAAAGAAGCACAAAAAGAAGCTGTAACTACTCTACAAAAGAGATCAATAAATAAATCAGAATGGGTTCATTTGCTGTGGTATGTGAGGGATAGGACACATCATTTAATAGCAATTTCATTACATCAAAATCCAGCAATGCTACAATGAGCAGGAAAACAAGAGAAGCAAGACACTGACCCTAACCCACATTACCCAAATACCAAGAACAAAGGACAAAATTTCAACTGGGAGAAAAAGATCAATTACTAACCAGAAAAGGGTGTTAAAAATAATCAGCATTCATACACCCATAAAATCATTTAGAATTATGGAATCATTAAGTTTGGAAAGATCAAGTCCAACACCAAGCCAGCACTGCCAAGGCCACCACTATACCAGATCTCCAAGTGCCATGTCCACACATCTTTTAAAGCTTCACCAGTTCTCAGTCCAGTGCATGACAATCTTCCAACAAAGGAAGTTCCTTCGTAGCAAACCACAATCTTGCTCATTTTAATACACAAATTAATGGAAAACATTCAAAATAAACTCTATTTCTGAACGAATTTTAAAATCAAAATATAAAAATAAAGCAAGATTAAAAAGACTGCAGCTGTAAGTCTGCAGCTATATGGACAGCCATAAACTATACATTTTAATAAAACAAACTTGTTTTGTTTTGGACACCCTGTGCCTAAAACATGCCATTTCACACACAGATGGCTTTATTATTAAAGAAAAAAAACCCAAACAAATAAATATCAACAGAAGCTCAGTCTGGAAATAGCCCTGATAAATGTAGGAACAGTTTCCAGTGTTGCAGTCCATTAACTTCCATGATTATGAGGTCTCACAAGGAAGCAATGATGATCACAGCCACAGCCAGACATTCACCTGGGTGACATTTTTATTTCAAATGCCAACATTTACATCCCAGGGCCTGGAAACTGCAATCTCCATCAGTTCTGTTTTGATTATAAGTTAGAGTTATAAATCTAATTGTTTTGAAACAAGGAAAGAAAGAGATCCAAGAAAAGCTGACAAGTACTATTCTACCATTTAGTACCAATTACTGTAAAATCAAAATCAAGACATTCTTTGGTGTGGCTTGACAGAAGCAGTTTGTTACCCACTTACCTCATCTGTCCTACATTGCTGATAGAAAAAATGTTAACATGAATTTAATGATTTATCTTAAGACTGAACTAAAAACTCCACAGATTTTCAAATTTTAGCAACATCTACAATTGGGATGAAGTTTTCAGAATATGCTGAGCATCCCCAAGGAAATGTAACTCATTTTGTCTGAGTCTCTGTAGGATGACTGGTCTCTTCTGCTCCATGCATGTTTGTTTATACACCTGCAGAGTAGCTGCTGCAAGCTGGATCTGAATTAGAATTTGGGCACTTATGTGATATAGAAAGTTTGTCCCTGAAGTCAAGCACAACCCCTGAAAATTTGAGCATTAGTGAAAATATTCAAGTAAGATTATTACTGCCATACATCTGCTCCCTTTCATAGCTCCCAAATCCCCAGTTAGGGATCTCTTACTTCTTGCCTGATCTGCACAGAACTTAGTGCAGGCAAAAAAACCACAAACCACTGTGATCTAATTATGGTGCTCACACAGTTTTACACCAGTCCTAATTAATTATAACAGCAGCAATTAAAGTCTATCTAGTAAATAAACCCATAACCATAACTCACCACCGCCATGCATCTTCCAGCAGCTCCTAAGGACTTGTTTCAGCACAAGGACACATCCTCCTCCTGGCATTCAGGGGGAAAAAACAAAAGCACCACTACAGACAATGCACAGCCCCTGGATTTTATAGCATCTCCATCAAAACCAAGGGTTAAAAGTCTATCACTGAATTCCTGGTGCTGGTAGGCTATTCCAAGTTCTTTTGACTCTGGCAAGAAATAGATATCCTGGCCTAAAACACTGCTAGAAAAATGGGTATCAGGCACAGAAGTGAAGCTACTGAAAAGTTTTTTTAAAATAAAGGCAGACATTGGCCAAGCACTCCAAATATACAGGATCTTCTATTGCTAGATTTCTTGAGCAATTCTATTTGGACAGTTTTTTGTGCTGGAAATTCTCCAGGGAGATAGTTCTGAAAGATTAGGAACTGAAATCACAAGTAGAGGAACATGGAGAGAATTGTGGTGAGCACAGGCCAACAAACCTCTAAAATTCAGCTTCAGCATTTCAAGGGAAACCCATGGGAATTCACTCTTCCCATGAGACCTGAACATGCTTTTAAACATTTTTAAAACTTCACCTTTCAAACTGAGTTCAAGTTTTACTTTTTCTATCAATCTTATCGGTTGCACAGCTCCAAGTGTGTCAACACTGATGTTTTCAGAATTTACCACAAAGAAAATATTGAAATCAGAATGGAATTAAGAGGAAATCATCACTAGGAGAGTTGGTATCATTCTTACAGTTTTCACAGGTATTTCTCCTTATTGCTCTTTTGTACTAATGAACTTTTATTTAACAATGCAGCAAGTCTGCCCACAATCTGATAATTCTTTTCCTTCTAGCCAGCTATGTAGTTACTCACTCAAATAAGAGTAAATACACCTACTTTCTTCTTTAAATTTCTTATATTTGTCTTGCTTTCCTTCAGAGACACTGCAGCTATATAGTTCAAGTACTATGCTCATTTTAATAATTGAAAATCTCACTTAAAAATATTTATACAGCAAAAAATCAAGAGAAGGTTTATTTTAAAACTACAGCAATTAACATCCTGTAAGATAAAGCACTGATATGAGGTTTCCCAAGCCACAGGGATTAGGAAATAAAGCTACACAAATGGAAACTGCCACCTTTATGCATCTCTGAGTTAGTGCTGTATCTCGAAATCACTGCAACCATAAATACCCTAAACCTGCAGTGATTTCACATTTGGGTTATGGAACTGGTCTAGAAATGAGTGGCAGGTGATTTCAGTTTCTATTACCCTAGCTAATAAAGAACCATTAGTACAGCAGCTTTGTAATACATGCACAGTTTATCACAGATCAGACTGAGAATAAGGGAAGACCATAAGCATTAATAAATCAGTTTACAGTTTCTACAAGATAGTATCAAACAATGAAAAGTGCCTAATGGAATTAATTGCAATGTGTTAAAACACTTTGGCAAGTAAAATTCCTCATTAAAACTCAGCAAGAGCAACCCTACATGTTCCCTTAGGTGATTTTTGGACATTATGCATTATTCTTGTATTTATGTAAGTTACTTCTATTTAGAATATATTTTTAATTTGACCTTATCTTATATTATGTTCCTCTTCCTCTCTTTCTACTACAATATATTACTCCTGAAGTCTCTCTGGTTCTCAGGAAAACCACTCCACAATGCTCTCACTTTTCCAGAAAAGAAACCACTATGGTTTGTTTATCTATGGGCTAATGTTTATCTATGGGCTGTGTTTATCCATGTTCATTTCTGGGCTAATTGTACACATATCTTGCTGTGACTGCCTACAAACTCTATTTTTTAAAAAAATTACTTTTCCCAAAGATATGCATTTCTTTACATGGAAAAATTCATTGCCAAGTACTAGAAAATGTAGAAAGTGGTGTATGAAATCAAAACAAAACTCCTACCCATCCTAAAGAAAGTATTTGTTTCTTGACAAATAGTGGTTCTAAATGGGTGTTAAATATATAATAAAAGTGAAAATGGCTTTTAAGTTGAGAAGAAAAATTTGGTACTGCAACTTCAACGAGGATATTTTTGTGAATATTTAGAATTGTATCAAAGTGAAAGAAATGTCATGACACGTATTAGTCACCTTCTAGAAATCCTAAAGTTTAGCATTTTCCTTTCCTAAAAAAAATTCCATTATATGAATTCCCTCATGCTAATTACTATCTCTTTAAAGCTCACAAATATACTCTATTTCAAGAAAATCTCAACATCTTGTCAACACTTCTTGAGATATATTTATAAACTAACTTATTTTCAAACTGTCTTTGGTTAGTGTATCAGCCCACATGACAAATGTCAAAACCATTTCTTTTATTATTGATATATTACATCTGGTCAATATAGAATTACAGAATATCCTGAGCTGGAAGAGACCCACCAGGATTCTCCAGTCTAGCTCCTGGCCCTGCCCAGGACACCCCAACAATCCCACCCTGTGCCTGAGAGCACTGCTCACATCCATTAAATATTGATGTTTTAATGCATTTGAAGTTCAGAATAGTCAGATCACCACAGGATGATTGTTTTCAGTTAAATACTTGTCAGAAAACTACTAACCCAATCTTTTCAGCCCTGCTCTGTCCACAAACTATTGGGAATAACAAGCAAAAGCCAAGCAATTTAGCAGAGTGACAGCTGCCAGGAATCACACCTTTTGCCCTATGGAGAATACACAAGAGTCTCAATAAAGTTACAATCATATCTTTTTACAATATTTTTTTTCTGCAAACAAGTATTTCTTCTGCAAAATCTGCTCAATAACTACGAAGATAGCTAGTAAAAAGAAAATATATGCTTTCTCTCTGTTGACCTTGTCTAAAAATTGTCCTTTTTTTCTGGTAAAGATGCTTGTTCACTAATAGAATTACAGAGATATCCAGCTGTTTCCATAAAAACACACCATGCCTTAAGATGATGCTTCAGATTATTGCTGCTATGGTTTCAAAGTGCCTGTTCCAGCCACAGCCAAGGCCTTCCCTCTGGAGCCATATCTGGTGGCCAGAGCTGCAGACAGAGCTAATGAGAAACAAAAAGGCTTCTAAAGACTCTGATAGCCCAAAGCTTTAGAGATGAACAGCAAGGAACATTTAGCCTGCAGGGGAAGAGGGAAAGGTGGAGCCAAGGGAACCATTCAGTTCCCTTCTTATTGCTGTGTTAGATAGAAAAAGCTCCAAAGGAGGCTGAGAGGGTTGGAGCCAGTTCTGCATTAGAGCTTATCCAAGTGTGAGCCACACAGTTCTCACCGACTATTCATGGAGAGCTCACTTTTCCTCTCTATTAAACTGCATTACAGGGAGCTCAACTACATCTGACATTTTCCTCTTGAGTGCTCCCTCCACATAAACTGTGTCCAAGCTGCTGCAGAGCCTGTACAGTAAGTCCATGGAACAATGTCTCCATCACAACTTGGGCCTTAATGCAGACACAAATTAACTTAATTTGGATAGAAAACAGTGACACTCTGACATCCAGGGGTAAAGCACTGAACTGTGACTTGGAAGACATGAATTTAATTTCTGCATCTTCCACTCAGGCAACAGAAATGATTCCACAAGAGGATAATGCCGTCTCACAGGACTGCTGGGGACATAAGGATGTGCACCAGGCTGGCAGGGCACACACATACAGTTGATTCTTCCCAGCCTCTCTAAGTGATGTGGAGTATACTCATACTTGCAGGCTTTAGAGTTATTTGTCACTTGTTCTTTGCAGAAGGGTAAGAACTTCATGTGCAGTTTAAACACACATTCATACTACTCATAAAGGCCAGTCATGGGGAAAAAAAAGGCATTAATGCAAAAATTTTTCAAAGGAAAGTACTTGAATATTCTATATGGCAAAGAGAGAGATAAAAAATTATTAACAACATTAATTTGATGCTAAAATACTTGACAGTTTTATCTGGGAAAGTTAAATGTTTAAAACATCGTGAAAAACCCTTACTGCAAGTGTACAGACTGATCTGTCAGAGTGATCCAAGCTGAGCTGCTGGGTTTTGTCCCAGTGTCATGGAAAATGCACTAAGTGACTTGTTAATTTTACATTTAACCATCTCTAACACAAGTTTCTTCAAATATATTCAAAGAGTGATCAAACAGAGATGAAAATAAAACATGAGAATCAGGAATTTCTTGTCATATATACAAGGAGATAAAGATTAACCCAAGCTCCCATTCATATCGATTTTATTTTTGAAAAGACACTGAATTTGAATATTTCAAGAGGCCAAATTGAGTATTTGGATATTTCAGCACACATAAGAATCCAATTCTTCAACTCACTGTCTACCCTTCTTCAGCAGATGTGAAAATTAATAGCACAAATATACTGGTGAGTATTAGTAGATTTAAATTATACACACTGTGTATAAATGTGTGTTTACAGGCACCTTTTAGCATCTCCCCTTCCATATTTGTGCACACTAATGGATGAGATCTGCCCCTGAGCCTTTTTTTCTCCTGGCTGAGCAGCCCCAGCTCTCTCTGACTTTCCTCATATAAGAGATGCCTGTATGTCATATTTTTTTAAAAGCAGGTATAATTTCTGTAGGAAAATTAAGCAGCAGCTCATGTTGCTAATGCAAATCTCCAAGTCACTCTGGCTACTCATGCAAGAAATCAGCATATGATGGCACAATTAAAAAGTTTTACTGTTAATGGAAAAATGTAATTTAATTTAAAATATCTTTTCTAATACCCTAGGAGGGAAGAAGAGGGTTTAAATAATTTGTAAGGATTTTTTTTAACCTCAGTAAACTGTTCAAGAGGAAACTTCCTCATGAATTTTGGACTTTGAATCCTCTTTCCTACCTTGTGTTACACAAGGACACAAAGATGCATGTGACTGATCACCTCTTGGTAGACAGACCTTATTTCGCTTGGCATTGTTCAGAGACAGAATAAAATGACATTACTTCACCAGCTCTAAGGCAACAGAGAGATGGAAACAAATGGGCAGAACACAGGAAAGAGGGAGCTGACATTTGTCAGCCTGACAGCCAGCAGTCTCAGCAAACCATCAGGGTAACTGTTGTCAGAACTCTACAGGCATCACAGAGAAGGATACCAAGGGTAGTGACAAGACAGACCAGGACAAAGCTGCTTTGAGATTTTAATGCAGAGCTCTTGGCAAACAGGAGCAGCAACAAAAAGAACTACCAAGATGTTTGCTTAAAAAGCAACTGTGCTGGTTTTGCTACTTCATTAACACACAACATAATTTCAATGTTCTCTTCTTCCCACAAGTAATTCTAAGAAAGCCAAAGCCTGGGAATGAAAATGAAAACAAGGGGTTATGTTTAGAAAGGACCTAGTACAGAGCAAGTGTCAAATGTGACCAACAGAACAAAACACCTTGTTCTTCACATGCTGCCAAATTCTCTGTGCTTCACCACCTTACCAAGTAAATGGAAAACCTGGAACTCTGAAAGAGGCTTCTTCAGTACTTTCTTACCTCCATCTCCTGGCACAAGGCTCTACAAGACTGTACCTTTAATTTCAGTTAAACAATTTTATGCTACAAGTCAATTTACATTGTTCCCAAGGTGATATTTTGTAAATCTTCTCTGGAATCCACTGATAAAAAACAGGGGAAACTGGTATAGTAAGATATAATGATGAATTAGACCCTGTTGAAAAGTTGTCTTTTACTGGGCCAATCAGGAAATGCAAGATAATCAGTAAACATTTTCTATTTGCTTTTCTTTACTCTTATCTCCACCTTCCTATTTTTAAGGTGTCTAGGCAGAGCATTAGCAATTTTCTGTCTTTTTCTTCTACATTATCAAACAAGGATAAAGGATCTGAGAACATCAGGTTACATGTAAACAAGAACAATATACATCTCCTATTTATGCAGGTACACTTAGTAGGTAAAAAACCCATTTAAACATAGAATCACAGAATCTCTAAGGTTGGAAAAGACCTCCAAAGATCAAGAAGTCCAACTCAGCTCCACCGTGGTTGATCAATACTCCATGTCCCCAAGTGCCACATCCACATTCCTTCTGAACGCTTCCAGTGATTCCACCACTGCCCTGGGCAGCCTGTGCCAGCACCTGACCACCCTGCCAGTGAAGAAATTCCTCCTAATATCTAATGCAAACATCCCCTGACACCTATATTAAGCCATATATTTACAAATTCTAGGGCAATTTTGATGGTGAGTAAGTGCATCAAAGCAGTGAGAGAGAGGAGAAAGGAGAGAGAGAGAGGAGAAAGGAGAAAGGAGAGAGAGAGAGAGAGGAGAAAGGAGAGAGAGAGAGAGAGGAGAAAGGAGAGAGGAATCTTTAAAAGATTACCAAAAACGCCAAGATGATTACTCTTTATTTGTTCAGCTTCCTCTTGGTTAATCACCTCTCCACCATAAAACCTGGCATTTTCCTGGTTTCCAACGCCGTGCTAAAGATTAAAAATGCACTGATTACTGTTTGTGTGGGCATCTTTCTTTCCCTAAGTGAAGACAAGATAAACCAGGACAGATGTAGCATTGCACGTGGTGACTGCAGAGGTATTTTCCCTGGGAAACAACACAAAAGGTTACAGCAAAGATGCAGAAAACAAGCGAGGAGAAAGTGGAGAAGTAAGATTAATAACGATCCTTTACCCACTGTAGATTGTATTACAATGCTTCCTGTAGGTACAGTAACATTCACCAGGGTATTTAAAAGGACACTGGAGCAATGTGAATTGAATGCAGCAAAGGAATGCCTATGTGATGATTTGAGAAGTGGGAATCATTCAGCTTAGCAGCAAATAAACATGGCTTCCCAAGGGATTTTTCCTCCCCCTTCACTGCTATGCATTTCAATGAATACTGATGAAGGTCTGAAGAACCTATGTGAGCTTGTGCAAAACTGAATTTGGATTTGCAGGTGCTCCAGTTTCTTCAGAAATATAAAAGAATCCAGTAATACCCATACACAAACCAGATTCTGTTCTGCCCTTTTGATATACTGGTGAGAAAAATCTGGTCTCATCAGTCAACAGAATGTTTTCCATCTATCCTATGAGCTACAAGAAAAATATTAATTTTCATCTAGTGCATATGGATTTCCCCTTGTGTCTGTAAAATCAGATAGACAATTGTAATTACTAGGAATACATTTAGTGAATGTTCAGAATTTCTTCAGGTGGGCTATTTTTATTTAATTCCCTACACAGATAATTTAATCTAAGTCATTCTTCTCTGAAAAAATCTTGATTTATGCATTTAATAACCTCTTGGAAAACTAGATTCAGAACTGAATAGCTGCTGTGTCAAACTAAAAACCCAAGCTCTGTGTGCATTACCTGTGTGCCTTGGGATTGCATCCTATAGAATCTAGTAAGGGCTCCATTTGCAGCTCTCCCCCCCCCAAAAAAAATTTGTAACTTCTCTTTTCCCTGAGTTCTCAGCCACTTGCAGCCAGCAGGATCCTAAAAGTGACCCTTTCTTCAACAGACATCTATTCTCTTGAAACACATGGGAGCCTCAGGACTTCCTGAGTCTGCTGTTCCTCTGTCAAATTTGCTTGAAATTGAGCAGGGTGCTCAGAAAAATACTGTAGGAAACACTGTCAGAAAAAAGCAAAGCAGGCTACCATGGAGCCTTTAGCACTTACAGGAAAAACAAGACAGTCTCTCTTTTCCATCACTTCAAAAGGCTGATTTTATTTAGCAGTGCTCATATAGGAAAAAAAATTTTGTTAATTGAAATATGTTTTAAGTGTTTTTTCAAACATAGATAAATGTGTAGAAACTACACTACACCCAATGTACACAGAGAATTTTTTAAGCAAATGAAAAGTTCAGTTGCTTTGTTTACATTTTTTCAAAGCATACCTTAAAATTCTTTTTTTCTTTACGTGATTTTATATTATCACATTTTTAAAAGAAGCATTTAATTTAATTTCAGAGCATTATCCCAGACTCTAATTTTCTTTAAAGGAGCATCTTTACATGAAAGTCAACATCATATCTTCAACATAATTAAATACACATCCTGTCTGGCAGGTTTCTTTCAGTATAGTTACCATTTCTCCAAGTTCTAAGGTGTTTCCAAATAAGTGTAAAGACATCCAATTTATTTTTATTTGAGAAAATTGCTTGCTGAAGTGGCACTGTATCCTTAAGGTGTGATATCTAGTCATGAATTGCAAAAAATACTTAGAATTTCTCAGCACATTAAGTATCTCTGCTAGCAATAACTAGAAGCACTGGATGTAAGGATCTGCAGAAATGATATAAAAATATAATTCAAGAAAGAGAAAGGAAACAAGGAATAGTCTTACATGAACATATTTATCTGCTGTTGTTCAGCCACAAAATGATGGAAAAATGTGGTGGTTTTTTACTGCAAAATGTGGGGAGTCACCAAAAGCAACTGTATGTGACCTCTGCATTATAAGCATTAAATGTGTAAAGATTTTCTTTTAAAATTAATTTTAAAGTATATTCAAACCTAGTCAATGTGTCAGAATTGTCAGGACTTTGCTATGAACTTTTACTCTTTCTTAAAAATATTTTTAGATTCATTTTTCCTCAGCTGCAGCTAGCAAACCCTGAAATGTCATTGCTTACAAGCCAATCTAAATTTAAACTCTTCTGATTTTTGACCCAGGGGAATAAACTGCAATCAAATACAAACTGCAGAAATGTTCAGCACTATAATTCAGTTTCCTGGAACCTGAGTTTACAGTCATCTCTGGTTTCTGTTTTTATATCTGCTAACCAAATCCCAGCTCTCTACATGAAAGATGAACCTCAATTTGCAAACAGTTCTGCCCAGGTGTTTTACTGTATTTACTCCACTGCATTTCATGGTCAGTTTTTCCACTTTCACATCCTTCAGAGAGGAAGTCCCCCTGATTGCTGCCAGTAATTTTTCAGATATTTGCTTACAGTAAGAACTTCTCAATGACCTGTTGAAAATAAAACTCCACACACACATAATCAAATTCATGTACTGTTCATGGTTCCTACCAGCTCACTGCGAAGTCGTGCACCTTCAAAATGCTGCTCAGTTGATACTGCCCAGATTTCAGGGGCTGAGTGTGCTCTTTAGCCTGCTCCAAGGATGGGATCCCTTCAGCATCAACAGGGAACTCTGAATCCTGCAGAAAACCAGAATTATTAATTCTCAGAGATGCTGCATAACTTCACACAACATATCGATTTATATTACTGTTTTGAAAAATCAAATTTATCTTATTTTTTCCACTGTTTTTTCTCTTCTATTCAATTTTCATTCTTTTTAAATTGCTGCTGTCCTGATTTTATTAATTTTGACACATATTGTTAAAGCTGACTACAAGCAGAAAAATTGAACACTATTAATTAATTCTTTTCAAATTATATTCTTACTATTTAAGATAACTTTAATGACATAAAACACAGGACTAGAACTGGGAAGGAAGGTTTATATCCAACCCCTCAGTGAGATTACTGGCATAGGTTATTTTCATTTGTTTTCTATCTCCATTTTCCATAGGAGGTTAGCTCTATGAGCTGCATCTAGAATCAAAGCCACTGTATTCTTCAAAAGACCTTTCTTGTAAGTATAATGCCAATAAAAAGTCAAAATATGTGTAGCTACTTTACAGCCTCATTTTCCATTGGTGTGGTTTAAGATATTTCCAAAGATTAATCAGAAGACTAAGGGATTTATGACTAGCTCTAATTAACCAAACTAAATAGCTTTATTAAAAATAGATTGTCACTAAAGAATATAAGGAGGGTAACTGTGCACAATATATTTTAAGCACTGTACCAATCATTACAAAACCACTTCCCAAGACACTACAGTTTGCTGAAGACCTGGCTGATGGCTTCTGTTTTCCACATTTTAGGATATCCTGCTGTGAGAAGCTTTAAAGGAAACTGAAATCACTGTACTCTTTAAAATGCCCATCAAACACTAAGATTAAGGAGGGAATAAAATCACTGTATTTTAATGTGAAAACACACACACAGCAGGGATAACCACTAAGTCTTTTTAGTATTTGTTTGCACTAAACTTGATAGCAGCCATCCTGTTTCCTGCTAATTTGCAGTAATGAGCATAAAGCAAATTTCACAACTAAAAAGTAACAAAATAATATCTTTTGTCTTCAATTTCAGAAGCTCTACACACTGCACTGTCCTATAAAGGTGCTGTTTGAGCACAGCTATTCCAGTCCCAAGTCCTGGAAGATCTTTTTCAGTGGACTGTGGCTTCAATTCCAGGCACAGCCCAACAAAACCACTCCAAAATCCATGGAACAGTGGGGACTTCCAATACTGACTAATATCAGACAACAATCTTTCCTCTCTGAATGGGGAGGAGGACAGAATCTGGAAATCATGGAGAGCAAATTATCATAGTCATCCTTTGCTTAACACAGATACGAGTAAGATACCTACTTTTGGAAAAAAAAAAAAAAAACCAAAAGTAATAAATCTGGAATATTCAGAATTAGGAAATAAATCTGTCAAGTACATAAAGAATAAAGATTAAAGTAATCTTTTTGTTAATCCAGCAAGGAATGTGTTTGTGGCTAAAGTTCCACATTCTTATACAACTGCATATCAAGTTCTGGCTGTCTCAGACATAATATTCTTGAAGATCTCTGAAGCCAGCTCAAGAAAAATCCAAAGAATTCCCAAATTGAGGAACAATTATGATAACTCTGCAGTATTATACACACACACTAAACTGAGTAAAGATATTAACTAAAGGTAAGTATTGTCCCAATAAGTGTCAGTAGCTCTATGCAACTCCTGGAAGCTTTCTGTACTCCTTGTCTTACAAATTCTACCTTTCAAGATTTACAAATTTGAACTACTCTGATTATAAATAACAAAGGCATAAAAGCAGCATGCTTTTTGCAAATTGTTTTCATTCACTTTCTGGAACACAACCAATTAGTAAATGCTACCAGACTTATTCATTTCATAGTGAAACAAGCCTAGGAAAGACAAGGCTCTCCGAATAGAATTTTTCAGTAGAAAAAAATGCCCAGATACTACTTCAGGACATAGTGCTGTAAATGATTGCTGTAACATTAAAAAAATATAGTAAAAAGAGAATAATCTAAAAATATTAGGGTTTTTGTAACTCTTAAGGATCTGAGATATTTCTGAAACTGTAGCTTTTCCACCCTTTGAAGAGGTAATTCTGTATTCTATTAGAGCAGGAGACTTGGCCTCAGCTGAGATAATTCCCACCTAGGTTCCCACTGGTGTGAACAGTGCTATCACTTGTCATGGCCACATGAAATGCTGATTTCAGTAGCTCCCCAGCACACACCAGGCAGAAGTCCCAGTGTGACTTTTTTCCCCAGGTAAAAATATTTCTCACTGCAGAATACATGGGGTATTTTTTATCCTAAAAACTGTTCAATAATGCTTTTATGACGACATCTCCTCTCTCCTAACAAATTCAGGCAATCGGGTTTTGTTATTTAATCCTTATTCTATTATTTCCAATTGCTAAATCCTACGGGTAAAAGAGAAACTATTACACAAGTTGAGACCTTGCATAACACGGCTTGTGATACTTTTACAGGCATTGACTGCAAAGTCTGATGTTCCTTCAGCATTGGCAAGCCAAAATTCAGAACATCCTGAGTGCAAAGGAGCCAAAGAAATATCCTGTGGTTTTGTTCACTCCTTTATCTGCTATGTACAAGACATTTGTACTATGATAAAAATAAAAACTACCAAGCTTCTCTCTGACATCCATATAAAAGAGGAATTACTGCCCTTCCTGCCTGTGACATTAAACATCCTTTTACTCCATCACCAAAGGCAAGGAACAGAACATTCAAGAGTGTCCAGGTGCAACCATCAGCCACTCACAAGAAGTTGCCATGACTCCTGGGTCATTGACACACAGTATTTCCATAGTTGTCTAAAATATGAGAAGGCAGCAGGCTAAAAAAGTCAGGACTGTGTGAAGCCATAAAGGCATTTCACGCCTTAAGACCTCACAGAAGAGCTTGCCTTTCTTTTGTTTGTTTGGGATTTTTGGTTGCTTTTTTTTCCTTTTAATTTAAGAGCCTGAACCATAAGATGATTTATCCCAGATCAAGCTGAAATTCTCTAGGACAGCTTGTAAACTGAACTCATATCTTCTGAGTCTCAAACCATTCTTTAATTTCCCCTTAGAAGAACAAAAACCTTGTCTTTATGCAAACTGTCATGCAATTAAGAAAATCTACCCTTAAAGCTATTAGAAATATCTGTTTTGCATTTTGTTTTGAATTTTTCCAGTAAGACTTCCAATAGCAGTTCTCTTCAGAGCAAGCTTTGTTTTCCTCCAGAAAGACACAAGAGACTCATTTGTCAAAACACACAGAAGACAATGAATAGATAAGTGGAACTGATCTAAATCATCTCAGAGCTGAGAAAAATGTAGCAGAGTTTAATAGAAAACATCCAAATCAGTTTGTCTAAATCACAGCTTGGCCTTGCCTACATCATTATTACAGGTAGTGTTAAGTTTCTCCTTACTCAGATGTCAAAAATTGAAGTCAGTTGAAGAAGCAGCTTCACACCATAACCATGAACAAGCTCAAGCTTTGCTACTACAATTCTGAAAGAAAATAGAGCAATCTTAAGTGAGGCAAAGCCCATCAGACAGCAATTTAGTGTCTTTCAGTGAGGGAGGAGAAGGAGCAACCTTTTCTTTTTGCAAAAATTAATGACCATTATCATCAGCAGTTCAATTTGAAAGCTGTCAAGGTCATCCTAAGACTGCAGTTCAGGCATGCACAAGGAGCAGAGGCACAGGTGCTGCTGTATGCATATATTCAATTTAAAAAGCAAATACTAGATATTTTTTCAGAATTGTTAAGTAATAATTAAGTTTTTCTTAGGGCACAACTACTGTCTATGTCCAAGACTCAGCAAGACAGCCTAATTTTTATCACTAAATATTTTCAAGGAAATATTCTATTCCCAATTCTCATCCAATAATCAGCATTGTCTCTGTTTTTCTGTACTTAGAAATGAGCACTACACTAATCACTGATAGCTATACTGACATATCATTGAAATTCTCTTTTTATTCAAAGTTACAGAGAATTTTAATAATTATTCACTTAATTTTCCTGAAAAATCCAATACACTTATATTATGGAGAACGTGTTTTCATGTTTTTGTCTATTTTAATTTTAAACCTGTTTCAATATATTGAAATTTCCATATTTTAGTTTTTAAATATCAAAGCAATCCCATGGAAACCAGTAGGTGTACTCAGAAGCTACTTATTAAATACATAGTTTTCACAACAGGGCTTGAGCTTTACACTCAGTTTTTGTCCTAACCTTCAAAACAACTTAAGGATTACTAAGAATCCACACATTCAAAATGTGAAATTAAACAAGGCATTCTTAAAACACATATATAAAAATAAGAGTGAAAATACTTTGACTGTAGTTGCTGACAATTAATGAATCTTACTCCTCGGACTATCAAAAATAAAGAATATCAAGTAAGGGAAAACACTAAAACAGCAAACTGTTGTGTAAGATTTTCAACATCCAGTTTATTTTTTTGTTGACTATACTTAAAATTATTTGAAGTTTCAAAGTAAATTAAGAAACATTCAAATCTGTTCCTGTTTCCCTCTTTCCCATGAAGAAAATCCAGCTCCGTTTTGGGGCACTAGGCAGCTTCAGAAGGAACCAAATGCTAAGCAGGAAAAGCATTAAACTAACATTAAAAGCTTTGCTACAAGAGTGACAGAAAATTGACATCTAATATAGTAGCTGAGCATGATTTTAGTTTGGTATTTCCTGTAATTGAAGGGACAGGGTATCCTTTTCTAGCAGAGTATAAAGAAATGAAGGTATTTAGTGCAGCCACTGAGCATAATGCATGTGAAATAGTCAGTAGGCACTGTAGTACAATTAATACTGAAACAACTCAAAATCCTCCAGTGTCTATAGTAACCATAATACAACACATTTGCACGTTATTTTACTAGGTTAATCATGACCACAATTATTTTACAAACATCTGAAATGTAAGGAAAAGAAGTTGGAAGCAATAGCAGGAGAGTGTAGTAAAACTTTTATTGCCTGCTCCATTTTGCTTGGCTTGCTAATAAAAACCATAAAACTCAGCTACAAAGGTTGTGGCCACATAACTCCTCCTTATTCAGTTTATAACCCTGAAAATTTTTCCTTTTTTTTTTAATAAAATAAACATGAGGATAGTATGCAATAGGTAGTAAATGCCAGATTAATTAAAAAAGCAATGGTAAAACTGTTTTGTCTTCAAATTCAGGGCTAGTGTAGCTCTTCAGACAGTTTGTAAACTGGTGCTAACAGTAAATTTGCACTTGGAATTGCTCCTGACAATGCCAGTTTTTAAGCTCTGCCACATCAAGTCAAGCCATTGCCTCTGCAATAAAAAACTAGAAAGCTCTACTACTCAATGTCTAACTATGCCACAGACACTCAATCACTTTTGGACTAGAGCTCTCATTAGCACTCATTGATAAATACTCTGCAATTATTTCCTACTATCAAAAGGATAAACTTCAAGCTGCTGCACTTCACTAGCTTTGTTTCTTTTACTGTGCTATTAAAACCAGATTTGATTAGCCAGATATGATTAATAATCAGAGAGGTTTGAAAAAGTAAGAGGAAGATAACAATTATAGAAAGATCCATCACTGAAATGCAATAGCTTTCTTCCAATCTTCAGCACCAGGGCTTGTTTAACTTTATCACCACTATTTCAGAAAGTAACAGTATAAAATGAAACCACTCTATGCCAAGCAGACTGCCCAACACTACAGAAATAAAACTACTGCAATGTTTCAGCTTCTGCTAAAACTTGAACATTCCTCACAAATGCACAAGTAAATCACATTTCTCAGTTTAAAGCAACACGACTGTGGCTGATGCTGTTTAGGATGAACGTGACACTGCAGTGTGGGGACTGAAATATAACATGTGCACTGGAGGTAACTGCACAGAGCACTCAGAGCTTGGAGTCACAGGAAAAGCCTGGAAGTGTCCAAGGCCAGGCTGGATGGCCCTTGGAGCAACCTGGGATAGTGGAAGGTGTCTGTGACCATGGCAGGGCATGGAATGAGATGAGTTTTAAGGTCCCTTCCAACCCAAACCATTCTGGGACTTGTGACCAGAGAAACACAAAACAGCTCCTTGAGCCTTGCTCAAGGCTGACCACAGAACAAGGAGTAGGTTTAAGATGCTCTGCACCCACACTGAGTGGAAGAGAAAGGCTTAAGCTTTGCAGAGATGAACAGATAATTTCTCCAGAGAAGGAACAAACCTTAAAAACCTCCAACATTGCTTGGGGACCTGTTCTGTGTTCAAAAGGATATCTATTCTGTAGAGAAACAGCCAGTGCAGCCTTCTTCCAACACCTCTACCATCCTCTTCTTTTTTATTCTAACCCCTTCTCTTGACTACTCTTCTTTGTCACAGCGAATTGCATGACCAATAATCTCTGTAGAGTCAACAAGCTGAGTGAAGAGTCACAGTAAATTATTCCAGAACACAAATGTATAGGTAATTCTGAGTGCTAAGTTCAGTTACAGCCTCAAGAAAGTGATATAATGATCATCCAACTTTTAATTTACTACTCCTCATAGTGGGAATTGAGCTTAATACATGCAATTGAAATTAATTTCTTAATTAAAAATTATTACAGCTCTAAGGTACAAAGTCTATACTGGTTCTGATATGCCCAGATTTTAAATATCTACTTCTGGTTACCTTTAACAGCAATTATGAATGTAAGTTTATCACACGTGAAAGAATAAATCCAGTATTATTTTACTGGTAGTAATTTCCAGTTTGTCACCCTGACTCTCATCATCATCTCATCACCACATCATAACAACAGAACATGTTCCTGTTGGTTTTTCAAAACAGCATTACATGTCTCACAGATAATTAAACAATATGTTCATACAATAGAGATGTACACACAGCTATGTATATAACTTAATCTTCCATAAACAACTGCAAACACTGTTACAAAACTCAGCTTGATCATTTTCCAAGAAGTAAAAGAACATCTATGAAAATGCTGCAATAAATTATCATGATATGAGGCATGCAATCGATTTTCATGGCAGTTTTCTGAGTCACAAATAACCATGTGCTATTCCCAAAGATGTTCCCTATCCCTTCCTTTAAAATGTCTGTGTTTAAAAATCAACCACATTTACGATCAGTGTTAAAATAAACAACACTGCAATAAAATATAGAAACCTCTTCCAATTATAATTTTATTTTGCAGATTTAAATTGTGATTATGGTGCAATTAAATGCGAGCAACAGTTTAAGCTACAGCAGCACATACTGCACATGCCACACAATTCATCATGTTAAATAGGAAATTCTGATTAAATGACAAATATCAAGTTATTTCAGTTTTCTGACATACTATAAAATATGTTGCAGTATTATCTTTTATATATTTTTTCTTAAATTTTCGTAGTGATTACTAATAATTTCTCTACTACAGAAGTATTCTACAGAAAAATCAACTAAAAATCTAGATGCTTTCTTGATTTTCCCCAACAAAATATCACTACAAACAACACAAGACTCTCTACAGATGTTCCAGAGGACAGCTCACCTGAATTCATTTAGATTTTATTCCTAAAACATGTACTGTGAAAGCATGTGGAAAAACTTCTTAAAAATTATTTCTTGTGACATGATCTCACTTACACTTCTAACAAGAAAATAAAATCTACTCTCAAAGGCTCTCCTACCACTAGTCATATCCAAACATAGATACTAGAGATGCAAATAAGTTCTACATTTTGCCATTCTTTTATTAATTTTCCAAATATTAGCAAACAAAGTTCTATTTTTCCTCAAATGACTGTTCTGCTTCTCAGGCACTGTTGGGAAGCTCAAAAACTGTGTTTACATTCTCAGCAGCCTGGATACACTAATTTCTGCCAGGGCCAAAGTACCCACTGTAATCATCTCAATAACTGTTATAAGGCACCCAGGGTTTGCAGAGGTCTGTACATCACTACAATGAACTGGTAAACACATTCAGGGGCCATTAATTATTGATTTATTTGCAATTATGCATTACAGATGCCATCCATGTTCCCCTCCATGGCACTTCATCATCCTGACTCTGTTTCAGGACAGCCAGTAACCATTTTCCCAAGCTGCACATAATGAGAAATAATGAAAACAAAGCTGTAAGAGTACCCTGACGCGCAGGTACAAAGCTATCAGCTTGTCAATACTGCAGAGAAATGGATTCTTTCTAATAAAGAGCTAATTAATTGATTACTGTACTTGTAAGCAATAAGTACTTTATCAAACAGTGATAAAGCTGGTTATCTATCACTGTTAACCACCAGAAAGATTTTCAGCACTGCAGGAAGTGGATACAGCAGAATATGAAAGAAGTACTGCCAGGAGTGAAACTGAAACTGCTAAAAAGTGCCTTAAGGCGAGAGGAAGTCAGTCTGCTCTGGATCCAGCAAGGCAGATTAGGAAACCAGCCCAAAATGTCTGTAATTGGTTTTGGACCACATAAAACCCAGGCCTCTGCACTTCCTTGAACTAGATTTCTACTTGAGCTAGACACAGCTTTAAGAAAATCCATTATTTAGAAATTGTCCATTTTTTTCAAGACTGAAGGATTGACTGTAACTGCCAGTACATTTGTGAAATGCTTAACTACATCTCTATTAAAAAGCAACTCTATATCCAACCCAGAATGTCCTTAGATTCAATTTTCATCTATTAAATTCTACTTGTCTGCTAAGTAAACACTGCTACTAAGAGTACATTTTGTCCCTTTTATCACAGCAGTGATGAAGCACACTCTAATTAAGCCTGTTCTAGTTGAAGATTACCCTGCTCATTGTAGGGGGACTGGACTAAATGGCCTTTAAAGGCCCCTTCAAAGCCAATGATGCTGTGAACTTTAAAAGCATAGTAAAAAAGTATCTTTTTATTTCTCTTTCATTTACCAAGTGATCCACACTTCCCCTCCTCATTTTCCTGGTCTCCTCATAGAAAAAGACCTCACCAGTGTGTCATTTGATAAATCTATCAGTTACTCAAACACAAATCAGATTTTTGAGATTTTTTTTTTTACTCCAAGTCACATATAAAAATGCTATATAGTTTATAAGAAAAAAAAATCTGAATACACTTGATTACTCTCCATTTAAGGCCTCATGTCAGACTTGAATATACTAGTAACATCAATTACATTATTTTTTTTTCCAATTCCACAACTGTATCTTCTACAGTCATGGGATAGTTTGCATTGATATTAGCGCTGATGACTTCTAGCTTTCAGTTCTATTATTTTGTTTCTTGAGTCGCTTTTTACATTTTAAACATAGTTTTGAAAGTAACCCCAGATTGCTGGCACAATCTCCCCAAGACAATTTCTTAAACAGAAGCAGATGAAAAAACAGAATAAGTTTATCACTACCTGACTCCCAAGTTACAAAATTGAAACACTGAGCTTCCAAGTGGGATACCAGAAACTACAAAATTTTATTCAATTCTTGAAACCTAGCCCATGTACTCTCAATAGAAAGGCAATTTGTTCATGTGGGTTAGGACAGATGGCATGGGGACCTAAAACGAATTTTACTCTGACAAACAGCAATTGTTTACCCAATGGAGCTGTTCTTTTTCTGTATTCAAAATCATATATCCTTAGTAAGAATGTAAGTAGCTGTTTTTATTGCTTTTTATAACCATTAGGCCCTCAAACCCACACCCCAATTTTCAGATGGAACTAGGGGCTATTTTGTCTTTTTTTTGGTCTCTCTCCAAATCTGTTCATATACAGAAGTTCTCTGTTCCACCCTCTGTGGCCAAGTCAGAGGGAATATCTGAAAGAAATTCTCCCCAACTGTTCATCCATGGACAGACTCAAGACAATTTGTAATTTCACTCTAAATTTAGGCACTTGGGCACTGCATAACAGCTGCAAAACTTTTACTGAAGATGTCAAATTTCACTCACCAGTAGCTACAGCATAGGATGAGTGTGAAGAATGTGACTGACTAATTTTTAAGGCTGCCATATATCAATATTTCTATATGGACTCAGAGAGTGATGGTACCAGTCAGGATTGGGTCAAACTCCACAGAATATACTGATGATAGTTTTGAGCCTGATGCTTGAAGAGACACGACCAGAAATCTACAATAGAAAGGGATACAGCCCAACAATACCCAGAAAAATTGACAATTTATCTGATCACAGGCTGCACACCCCATTCTAATTAATGAACCATTACTAGAGATAACTGGATAAAAATAAACTAAAGACAATCTGGAGGTAAGAGGAGTGAAATGCTAGTGGGAAACAGCAGCCTTAAAAGCAAACAAGCCAAGGAATTCTGCAGTAGAGCACACAAGGCCTAGCAGAATACAAAATCAGCTTGAAGAAAAAACAAATAAATAAATGGTGCAAGCAGGACATATCTCCCAGCTTTTTAGGAAAGTATCCTTTCAAATTTTTTAAACTTTTATATTTTAATCCTTATATATTAAATTATCACTTTTGTTTCCTCCATCTACTCCTCTAGCAAAGGCTTTTTCTTCTAACTTTGCCAATTCTTGAGAAGTTAGAGAGTTTCAAACCCTCCCCTGATCCCTGATGCCCTGCCCATCGAGTGTGCCTGAGCAGGGAGGACTCTCCCTTCTCCACTGCAATAACACACACAGAAATGTAATTAATTCTAAATCTGAATTTCACTCCAACTTGTATTGAATGAAATAACCTATTTAAGTAAATTTCTAGTTCCTACATCATCTTCTTGGCACCTTTCTCTGCGACTTTAGTAAAAGCTTTAGGATAACAATCCACATTAACACTTTTCTCTTTAGAGCAAACCCAAGTGGAAAGGAATAGGCAAATTACATTTCCCTTGCCAATGTTCTCCCTGTATCAGAAATCCTACCATTCTTTGTTGATTTTGCAATACATAAATTCCTTTACCCCTTTCCATACACATATTAACTTGCTTTTTCCCCCCCTCTTCCTGCATTGTAAAACTCTAAATCATAATCTTCTCTCTCCTTATTTATGATCTGGAATCTGTATCATTGCCTCATTGTTTCTTGACTTGCAGTTCACATCTGCCATGTTTTTACTGAATTTTCACTCCTAATTAATTTCCAGCTCCCATGCATTCCCAGGTACTTAGATACTACATGGAAAATTCTGTGGAACATAATTATTCCAGTTATGCACAAAGAGAGAACCTGCACTGCCACCTTTCCCATTTTAAGTTCCACTCCCACTAGCATGCATTTCCAAGTGTTCTGCCTCACCTGTCAGCTCCTTTTTTTATCTTTCATTTCTACCCTCAGCTGTCACATCAACACCTTACTTGTTGTTTTTGTGTTTCTGCCTCCCCTCTGCAGGTATTGAAGGCAATATTTGGCAAAAGTAAAACTGGAAAACCACCATCACATTTTCTACTCAAAGGAACTGCAGTTACTAAAAGCATTTCAGGTTGTTTTTAGAAAACTTTCCTATGTGATCACAGTTATTGCTGCACATCAAACACAAGGCCTGTAATGTTTAAGCCATAAACTGCACCACTGGACTGCCTTTGTACTTGCCCTGAAGGAAATCCTAATAAAGTCTTCAACTTCCAGCTCCTAACTGATGAAAAATTCAGTAATATTCTGCCTCCAAACCAGATGGAGAATTTGACTGGAATCACACTGGCAATTTCTTAGATATTAAAGATCCTCTTTTCTTTTTTGTTGTGCTATGGAATAAAATAGAGGGCCCATTCAGGACTGCAGTTCAACTACATAAAGTAATGCTCACACACACATCAGACACCATTCCCTCAATTTCTATCATTCCCACAATTAAAGGCACACATCCTTATTCTGGAGTGGAAAAATCTTACACTTCATATATATTGGTAATGAATTTCAATAAAGGGATTATAACATCTCTGATCATTCTCTCAGGGATTTTTTTCTGACTAGTAGTTTCTTAAAACTGTTTTATTTATTCAGAACAAAAACATTTAAATGAAAACTCATTTTTAAAATTAAGAAACTTCTTAGAAAAACACCTATTCTACATTCAATTACTAACAAACCATCCAGAAAGACTATCAAGATGAAAAAAATCCTAGTTCTTTCCCTGGTGTCAAGTCTTGTACTGAAAGTCAGACATGTTACTGCACTGAGGGGACCTTATAGTGAAATTCAAGGGTTTTGAGTTAGAAATCATTAAAACAGAACAAACAATCCAACCCAAAATAAATAGAAATCCACAAAAAAAGATAATATTGCAAGAGCATAATTAATAGAGGTTAATTAACCATGTTTGAGAAGCGAGGTCCTAACTCCATATTTCTATGCCTAAATTAAGCTCTGTTGGATTTTTTCACCCGTGAAATTATTGCTAATACAAACACTATTTGTGTGTGCCTGTAACCTCAGTACTGCTTAGTCACGTTTTTGGAGGCTTCTATAAAACTGACAGGTGGAATCTCTCCAAAAATTTCCTTTTTTAACTCAGAATCTAAAGAAAATGGAAAGAACAAAGCAGAAGATGCATTGCTATAATTTGAAATTTTCAGCGTTTTTTCTTCTTAATTATAGGATTGAAACATTTCAGTCATAACACTACACAAAGGGCATGGGGATGAAACAGCACAGATTTACCTGGATATTTCCTCAGAGGGCTGGGGGGAAGAAAGAACTCCAAAGAACAAACTTCAAAGTAACAGCTGAGAGCAGAAGTTCAAATTTCTACAGAAAAACTACTGCATGGAAAGTGTAAATGCATAACCATCTTTTTTTGCACTGACACCTACTATATATATATGTAGTTGTAGCTTGCATGCACACTTCAGCACAAAGGTAAAATGCAGTGATTCATAGAGCAGTAAGTCATTATCACAGCAGTAGAATTACAGCTTTCTCAACCCCAAATCCCCCAAAACACAGCCTTACTGTATTACCTGAGCAGGACTGGAGAAAACCCTTCAACCCAATATTCAGAGAATAACTGTAGAAGAAATGCACAGTGTGAAAGTCCTCTGTAGAGGCAAATTCTGACCATTGTTCAATAAGCCTACACTTACTGAACTTCCTGAATTCCTCTACAATTCCAGCAGCATTCTGTCTCAGAAGTAGAAAGGATGTGAGGATTCTGTAAGAAACTTGAAAATCCCCCCTAAAATTGCCACCTACTCTGGAGTGAATGAGAAAAGATTTCCTGGAATATACTGATCTAAGAGCCAGCAGATCCTGTGCCTCACACATGCTAATGCAGAGCCTGGAACTGAAGAGCATGAATTTGAACCCACAGCTATCCTGCCCATCCCATCATTCCAGGAGTAAACAAGCACCACCTGGAAAATGTATTCTGTTCTGCAAAGAATGGAAGAAGAAGGGAGAAAAGAAAACAGTGGCAGGAAATTGAAACTTTGTCATTGGCAACATTAGATCTGTTTAACTGATTATTATGATAGCAATTATCAGAGAAAATTAATTTACAGTGCAGTGCTGTGATGATAGCTGACTCTAAACAGAAGCTGGCTATTTACACTTAGAAAATTTATTAGATAGTATTGTCTGCCCAGCCTTAGCATAAAAGCCTTAAGTTCTCAGAAGCATTTAGGCATCTAATGTACCTTCCAACTCAATCCATTCAATGATTCCATGACATATTCCTACTAACTTCCATGGCAGGGAACCTGGACACCTTTGCAGAGCTTTAAATACTAATAACTGCTAAATGTATGGACACTATTTTGAGGAAAAAAACCCTGAAAGGTTAAAAGCCCTTGGTAAATGGCATTCAATGATTGGGTGTGCAGCCTTAAGAAGACAATGCAGACTACAAGTACATCAACCTCTCACAGGCACAAACTTGTGTGGCTAAAAATGATGACCAAATTGGAGTTGATACAGACTCACCAAAAAGAGAGCACTGATAAAATCAAATCTCAGGTTTGCCATGACTGGGACAATCCAATGACATATTAAAGTGATGCTCAAATATATCTGGCTGAAAAGAGGGGCTAAAAGGTTATCTTTTTTCTTTTTTCCTCTCATTACCTTTGTTACAGCAACTTACTTCTGACAGGAAATTCACAATGAATTAATTCAATTAGTAAAAAGATCTTTAAAAGTAATAAACTCAGGATTTGTAATGTCAGGAACAACACTGACACCTCTGAATTTCTAATTTAAAATCTCTCCTGATGTTCATAAATTATTAAAACCCCAAAGTTTTTAACCCAAAGAAACACAAAAGGACCACTTCAGAAGGTATAAATGTGAGGCAGTCTGGAGCCATGCAGAGTGGCTGGTAAGAACAGTCCCCTGCACAGGTGTTGGCATGTTGTGACTAAGCTCCCAGTCACAGCCTTGGCACAGCCAGCCCCTTTTAGTGCCACTGAAGCTCTCCACGCACACACATCACCAGATGGTGCCTAGAAGCTTACTCTGTGTGTATCTAGACAAAAATGGAAATAAAGTACACACACTGTAAAGAGCTCCTTGCTACGACTCCCAGACCAAAAATCACTCCACTTAGCACCGAGGCTAACAACATATGTAAAGTGCATTAGCTTGTGTGGTTGTGTTTTTAAAAACAATACAGGAGTTATCAAATACAAAACAGGACCTCTCCAATTATCCTTAAATGTGCTCCAAATATTGCCAGCATTCCCCCTCTCACTCTTTTTATAAACTGTGTAATAAAACACTTAATTAATACATAATAGGCTGTCTTCCATTACAATAGAACAAAACTCTATAAATAAACAATTATGCCAACAAAGCCCTGTCAGCTTCTCTACACTGTTATCTCCCAAATTATTTTAGCCTGGGTGGATTTTTGAGATCAAAGCAAGCCTGCACACACTTTGGTGGCAGGAATTGGTCATGAACTGTGAGTCTGGAGGGGCAGGATCAGAGCAAGGGAAGTTTAGCCAACAACAGAACAGGAGCAGCACAATAATCAGCTGCCAAAGCCTCCTAGCCTAGAATTCAAGAGAACATCTCTTTCCAATACTTACTGTTTGGACAAAACCAATCACTCAACAACTGACTATACATCCAAAAAATCCAGGTAAAATACACTCAAAATGAGGATTCCTCTCTCAAAAGATATTTTTTTTAAAGTAAAGACATCTCCTATTTCATCTCCTTCTTCAGTGCTATTTTTCTCATTTGCAACATTGAAAAACCAAGGACAGTATCTTCATATTAACCAACCCTGTGATTTATGTCAAAACATACAACTGGGATATTCTGAAGTATTACATTACCATGACTGTGTGCTGCTCCTTGATTATTTGTCTGCTGGCTTCAAGCCAGGGCATGTACATCTTGTAGCAGAGAACAATTCCTACACCAAGTGTGAAGGAGCCCTGTGAATTCCTCTATTGCTAACATCCTTTCCAGACTGAGACATGTCACAACTATACACACTGGTCCTAAATTATCTACAAGAGTTAAGTAATCTTAACAGAGTTATTTAAAATATTATAGTTATTACACACCAGAAGTATGGAAATACAGTGTAGACATTTTCACATTAACAAGTACCACTGGTATACTAAATTTTTTTAATGACTAAAAATTTTTAAAATACTGTGAACTGTGATTTTTTCTTGGTTCTCTCTCTTTTTTTGTGAGAATGAACCCTTGAGAGATTTACATGACAGCAAAGCTCAGTTTTTGTTGTACTGCTTCAAGAGAACAATTTCTTTCCAGGTGCTACAGAAACATGGGGAAGATTTGCTTTCTACAGTGAGTGAGGCACGTGCCAATCAGTCCATCTCCACTTTCCCTGTTTTTCATGCAGTGGTGAAAAACTTCCATGCTAGACTCTTAGAGGTACCTCTTCTTTTCATTCTGACTTGTGAACAGATAAAACTTCATAATCTAAGAAGCAGTGATTTTTGTGTTTCTGTTTCCACTGAAGTCATCAGGATTTTTATGGAAAACTTCAGCAGAGTTATGCTTCACCCACAAAACACAAACTCTGCACAGGTAGTGTGCCTGTCTGGCTCTTGTTCTTTGAAATTCATGAGTACAGTTAATTGACTGGTACTGGCAAGCATCTGTATTTCTACAGATCTTATGTCTCCCAAAAGAGGCCCACCAGAGGCCCTGATGTCTATAGCTAATCAATCAATGGATTAGAAAACTGAGTTAGCTCCAGAAATAAGGCATCAGAAAATATGGGCATGTTTGAATGTACTAGAATTTTCCATGGTTAAACCATAATCTAAAACTTTGGGTGTGAGATTAGCATCTCTTCCAAATGGAACAATAGTTCTTTTTCACTTCACATTTCCTGGATCTATTATTTCTCCCCTAATAAAGAATTCCAGCCTGGGTAGTGCATGTGAATTACTGCTTAGGATGTTAGAAATAAACAGCAGAGACAATGATGAATGTGTAGAGTGCAAAGAGCTAAGTTAAAATTGTGTTTAAAACAGAAGAGACAGAACTCTGTCCTGTAGTGCACATTTACTGAACTTCAGTTCTACTCCAATGTATTGAATTAAAATATTGTATTCTTATTCAAGTGTTTAGGTGTCTTAAGTATTTGTTCCCAGCAAAAGGATGAGGTATAAAGGAGCGCCTTCCCTTCCTCAGGTGTATTTCTTTTATATTTGGAATCAAGCTTTTGTGGTGCCTCATCTCCTCTGACCTTTATCAGAAGATCTTTTAAGTTCTGCTCTGTGTTATGCAACTTAGATTCTTTCTTACAATGATTCAATGTGAATGAACACGAACATCTACAGAAAAGTGTTCCGTAAGTCATTTGAATGCTTTATTGGGAAGGGTAAAATTGATCTATACTTACTGAGATTATGAGTCATTTAAATTCTCTTGCTACCACAAAGGAAGTAGGAGTCAGAGTGTAGCAGTTTTGATTAAACCAGGGAGAAACACCAATTAAATGCAGTAGTTTTGGTTTGCCAATCTGAATTTCCCAGCCAATGCACCAATTAACTTAGTGGGTCTAGTGCTGGCCAAATGCCAGTGCACCCACTAGATTTATTTACTCATTTTCTGCTCTGAGATAAGGATTAGGAGAGAAAAGCGGGCTCAAACTTTAAGGGGTATAAAGAAAACTTTATTACCAGAATTAAAAGAAAAAAATAATAAGAAATGAGAATAAACCTTCAAAACACTTCTCCCCCACTCTCTTTTCTTTCCCATTGACAATGTAAAGAGACAAAACCTGTGACTTCCAGTCAGTTTACCACCTCTAAAATAGTGAATTTTCTCCAATTCACTTAAAGAGAGGAGCCTCTCTTGCCATGCCATAGGGTCACCTCCACAAGAAACAGTTCTTGCATGGCTTCAGTATCACAGCAAATCAGTAGCCCAGGAAAGGAAAATGTGTTTGCAGTGTGAAAGTCCCTCTCATGCCTCACAGCTTTCCCACAGCTGCATTCATGGGCCATGTCAAATTATGAAGTACTATTTTAAGGATGAACTGTTCTAGCATAAAAGCAAAAGTTCTCTTCATCTATCTCTGGGAAACAAAGGTTTTCTTCTTCTGTTCCTGGGGCAAGGTTTCTCATCTCTCACATTTCTCTCTGGTCAAACTACTTCAACGCTGGTGCCTCTGCTCACAGTTGTGTTAGAATGCTACATCCCCCCCAGTGCACTTCCATGAATTACACGGAAAAAACCAAAGTCTGATATATCAAATGTATCTTCACCATAGCCTTACAAAAGAACTTCAGCACAAGACCAAGGCATCTCCTCAATTTCCTCCCATCTAGAATTTGTCTCCTTCTTTCATAAGTAATTCTGACTCATTTTCTTATAGGCAGCTTCACATAGCACTGACTCCTTTCATCCTGCATGACCAGCTAACCCCAAGCTGTCCCTCACCCAGCCCTGACTGTCCATCACAGAACATCTTCTCACCATATCTGTCCCTTGCACACCCACATGTCCCTTAACTCCTTGCAGCACAGCCAGCAGACTCTTGGTCTCAAGCTCTAACTCAAACTGCAAGCACCTATGTCTAGTGGCCAGCTAACCCCTCCTAAATATCCCCCAAACCAATTGGGCAGGCACAGACATTTCCGCTCCTTGGTAATCAGTACAGCTGCAAGTCATTGGGAAAGAATTCCTCCTGCACTTTCCTTTCAGCCTAGCTGTCCACAACTGTCAGCCATGCTGAGATAGCCACGGCCATGCAGCCCCACCCTGGCCATGCTGATTTTGGCCACGCAGTCCTGGCCAGGCCAGTTACCTGTTCAAAGGCTGGAAGCCAAGAGAGCTCCCCATGCTCTTGCCCATCCTTAAATGTGTTTCCATGGAGGTGTATCCTGCTCTTTTAAGTGGTTTAACTGGGAGTCAGTCTTCAAAACTAGGCAGCTGATTGATTAATCAGGTCCCCACAGCCTGCACGCTCTCTCCCCAAATAAAATCCAAATTATGTTAAACCAGGACATCAGAATTTGGTCGGTTCCATAGAGTTCCATGTGAGGAACATAAAGAAGAAATGAATGCAATTGAGATCCTGTATTTGCATATGCATGTACAACAAACTAGAGAAAAAGAGAATGTGGAAAACCTAGGTACAATTCAGTATTGTCAAGCCTGTTTCAGTAAGTGTAAATGAGCTTCTAAAGCTTACAGAAGTTGAGAGTGAACACGTTATCCAATTAAAAAGTTCAGGCACTTGGATTATATCCCATTCAGTAAAAAGCTACTATGTTGTCATAGATTGTATCCTTGAGAAAAAATTACAAATGTTTGCATTAACTGTACTGTTACATAGCAGTGAACTATGGTGATGGAAATGATTTAACATCTCTCCTGTGTCTAGTAGCTAAATAGTGATCTAACAAATGCCTGTGCTTTTAAGTAGATGCAAATATGAGTCACAGCTGAGCTAGAACATTTACTTCAAGGACAGACATATATTGTGTTATTGCAATATCCTGTAAAAGCTCACATGTCATTTAAAACACAGAGTCCTTTTGATGTGAAGTTTTATCACTGAAACAGTGGGTGAAAAAGCAACTGGATTTTTTTTTTCTAAGAGAATGCATTATCCAGATTTTACATTCTTTAATATGAGACTGAATTAAATTGTAGTAACAGACAATTAATCTAAACTATTTACATATCTGGCCCTTGATAAGCCAGTATCAATAGCATAAGTAGTCTTAGATTAAGAATGTATATAGAGTACTACTTTAAACATTTAAATTAATTAAAATGCACTCACAGGTCATTAAAATTATAGAGAACCTTTGATAATGTGAATTTCATTATGCTCTTGAAAACCTTCCTATTTTTATTCTTTCAGGTTCCTTTCAGAGTACATTCTATATTTGATTGCTTTTATAAGTTCTTAGCAGGACAATTGCAGCTTCTTTATGTTCACTAAATTATATTTCTATATATATTACAACCCAGTTTAATTTTCTGAAGCTTTACTTGGTGTAAAACTTTATCTAAAGGTGTGCTGGACATTTCTGGAGTTAAGGAATTATCTGTTTCCGTGGAAGAGATTTTGCAATTACAACCATTGTGTATATTAAAAATGGAGAAGTAAAATCCAGTGATCATACAGATGTGGCTTTTGCAATTAATAAGACTTTGGGTTAAAATATCACATGGGTACATGTATTACACTGAAGTTTCTTCTCAGTTCTATGGAAAAAAGACTACAAAATTTACAAGAATTGCTGTTCCTGTGCTCTCAAGTAGAAGGGGAGATGAAAGCAAGTGATTACTTAATCAGGTTACTGAGTTTGAATATAAATTAGCACAGGTGTACTGGGGACAGAATTGGAAAGATAGTCCCAAAGTAGTTAGGAAGGGTGATAAATGAAACAGATAATCACTTTGTGTTTGTAATAATGTGGCTAAGAAAGCACTGATTTGATATTCAGAAGAGAGTAGGTGACTGACATAATACTGGGAATGATTCTTTTTACAGCCCTTCCCTGGGATAATAAAACTGCAGATATGAAGCTAAGAAAATTGATACAAGCTACCCAAATATAAGATTGCAGCCTAGAGAAAGGAAAAGAAAATAAAATGTCTGTGTTTCAAATGAGATAAAAAGTAAAAGCTAAGAAATCATAGACTGGACAGTATAACTTACATTCCTAAGAAAGTTGGCAGTGTATAACTGAAATTTTACTCAATATCTGCAAGAAACTAGGGAAAGAATTATCTGGCAAAATAGGTTTGCAAGGAAAAAATTTTTTAAATCCAGTCTATATTGCATCCATGGAAGGATAAGAGGTACCATAGCTAACATACAAGAGCACTCAGGTTTTAAAAAGGCTTTGGATACTGTCTCACAGATTTATGAACAACTGTGAAAATTTGGCCTGACATAATTTTTTTTTTAATTAATGGAGAATAGATTAGGAACATGCAGATATACTGAAGAGGCTTTTTTGCAGGGATGTATTGTCCTTAATGATCTGGAAAATGGAACAGAAAATAAGCTGACAGAATTTGCAGACCAAGTGGCCTGGGTTTGGTGGGGCTAGAACAGCAAGTGCAGCTGGGGACAGGAGTGGAATTCCAAACCTGACCTGTTGGAGAACTGATCTAAAGAAATAGCAGACAATGTAAGAAGAGGTACAAAACTCTGCCTTTAAAAAATGATCCAATGTCCAAACAGAGCTCAAGATCATTGGCTTTTAATTAGTCTTCAGGGTATATTGTATAAAGCAGGCTTAACATGAGTTGAAAAACACATAATATTGTGGAATAGGTGAACACTGTGCTGCAGTGTAAACCAGGAATATTGCCTGGAGCATGTGGAATATTCCTCTTTGTGTGCAGTCTGATCACAGCTCTTCAGGAGACAGAGGGAACATCTACACCAGAGCAGTAAGAATGATTAAAAGTCTATGAAACTGTCAAAGAAAGGGTGAAAAGTTAAACTGGGTAGTCTACAGAGAAGAACCCTAAGGGGAGACAGGATGCATTCTTAAAATATAAAAGAATTCTGTTTAAGAAACAGAAATAAAACCAAAAGCAAATCCTAAATTACAAAACAACTTGTTAGAACAAGTAGTAATAAAGTAGAAATTCAATAAGAGTCATTCAGAGTACAGTGGGTGTTAAGCAGCAAAGAAAATGTATATCCTTAGAATATAAGGCCTCTTTCCTTCTACTTACAGAATTAATGTTCTGTGACTCAAATGTTAAGAGTATGATCCAAGATTAACTGGGTGTAATCTAAAATGTGTCCTTTAGTTGATTTTGATGGAATTTAATTAAAAAGAATCACATGTTTTGTTAGGCAATTCTCTATTTTTTTAAAAATACTTTTGCTATGGACTTGAAAATGGCAAAAAGGAAGTGGCTTTTTAGGTGAAAACCATGCTTTTTAAAAAAATTGTCTACTGTATTTTGCAATGTAATAGATAATGTGATGATGGCTTTAGTTTTAGGATCTGCTCATGCATGTTTAAAGATGTGGGGCTTACATGGAGAAAATGCTTCAGAATGTTAGCTAGAAATAAAGCTTTAGAGGAAATATTCATACAGTTGCAAGACCAAATTATAAAGACAACTTATTATAGAATTTTCCATCCACCTTTGCAGCTTTGTTAAATCAAGACATCCAATGCCTTGCATTTTTAGTGGTAAAATTGATAAAACTACCTCATAGAGTATCCAAAGGGTTTTCTTTGTGCTGAAGAACAAGGCTTATTTTGAGCCACTGCATGTTGCCAAGAATAATAAACTAACAGGCCCTAAGATGGAGAACCAATACAGAAAGTTGTTGGAAGTAAGATGCATTTGATCCTAATTCTAATTGTACATAGGCTTTGCATATTCTTATATTTCTTCCTGTATTTGAATGTCAATAATGACAGAGTTTGAAATAATAGGCTGTCTTCAGTGAGACTGTGAATCTCACTCTTGCTATAGTCACTTGCAAAAACTGCTGATAATAAAATTACTGGGTTTTGTATGCAAATGCTTTGATCTCCTGAAAGATGGATATACTAAAACTGCATTTGATTGAAGAAAAAAAAAATACTTTGAGTTCTCTTTGCAGAGAAGATATAACAGATATAAAAACATGACATAAAGACTTTAAAACGTTTTGTTTTCTTTGCTTTTCCAAATAGTTGTTGCTGTCTTCCTCAGGACAGATGAATGGAGAAGAGTTAGGAATTGTGTTGTGCACGAGGGTTTCCTTTATGCTTCAGAGTTCCTGCAGAGCTTTCCCTCATTCATGTTGGGCTGTAGG
Source organism: Toxostoma redivivum (assembly GCA_013397375.1). Lineage (NCBI taxonomy): Eukaryota > Metazoa > Chordata > Aves > Passeriformes > Mimidae > Toxostoma > Toxostoma redivivum. The sequence goes on from VXBI01002441.1 coordinate 367,035, forward strand.
ACAGGATGTGACTTTGCCTGAGTGAAGAGAGAACTTTGCAGAGGCACCAGAGGCTCCCTACAGAACACCCACAGCAGGAGGTGAGATGGTGCTTGCACAGCTGCTGGTTACATCAGCAGCGTTGGCCTTTGAGACCATAATTGAGCAATTTCATTAACTCAGGACCAACGCTTTGTTTTCCCTTTAATTAAAGTGTCAAGACCTTAACATTTCTCTTGGAAACCATTTGGGAGTTCTGGGGGGAAGAGGAGGAGAATGGTTTAGTTGTGCTTGTTTGTTCACTAACAGATGTTCAGCACTTACAGCCCCTGAAGGGAATTCTGTACAACATCTCTAACTGTGCAATTCCAATGCTCTTTGGAATTCTCTAACTGTGCAATTCCAATGCTCTTTGGAATGCTAGGCTTCTGCCAAAATCTCCATTTCTTTCAAGGAAGGAGAGGCACTAACAAGCAGTAGAATGCATTACACAAGACATGAGTAGTATTGGGTACCTCAGTTACAATGTTATTGGTGCAAACTTCATTTCACTTGAAAAATGTCCTTGGTTTTTAAGAAGGAAAATCTAAATTCCACAAAAATCTATTTCCAATTATTATTCCTCTATTTTTTCCCCACAGTCTGTTTTGTAATGTAAAGTTTATGATGCAGGAGTTGAGAAGAGTTATGTAATAATTTGGAAACTCTTGATACTAAGTTTTAATTTTCAATGATCTGCTTGGTATTTTTGGATATTGATAAAATGCATTAAAGTGTTAGTTGTAATTGATACACAACTGCAAGTCAAAATGTTCAGAATGGTTATTGTGTTTGAATGGGGTAAATAACAGTTTTTAAAAATCACTATTTTTAAAGGGGTATTATTCCAGAAGGGTTTGCAGTCAACCTTAGCTTGGGGTTCAGGGATATGGCAAAAAAAGTAATATATGTTCTACTGCTTGATATACTCACACAAAAAAAAAGTAGATTAAATGAGGCCAAAGTTAAGACTAATTGGTTTGTTTGTTTTCCATTTTAATGTAGTTCAGCTAAAACTAGATAAAACTAGATCCCTTTCAAATTAGTGAAATGTGATTGAAATATTAAATAAGTGCTCAGATTCCTAAAATCTGGAGGGAAAGGCTCAGGTGCTGACTGTGGTATTTATATTTTAAATTAACTATTCTGTAGTAAGTTATGGATTTTAGTGTTTCAATCTGTTTTTCCAATATTTAAACAAAGCCTTTGCATATGTCAACATCACTTTAAGGAAAATGAAATCCAACATTAGCATTTCGTTTTCATGGTAACAAATCTGTAACATACCCTCAGAGCTCTGGCACTGCTCACAGTGTTCAGGGCTGTTTGTCTTGTATATTCAAACAGCACTTCTGGGAGTGGAAAGTAAAATCTTAATTGTTTCTGTTTGAATACAATCAAATGAAATAAAATGCTAAGTCTTTACTCCAAACAGTTTATGAATTAATAATCAGAGCCTTTCCTCCAGAAAATGAGACACTGTTTCATTGAGTGTCACATACTATGAGATGCTAATGGGTCACAGGCCTCTTTGTAATTGGATTTCCAGTTGGAATCTAGGCCTGACAGGTTTGATCACGATTAAAGCTACTTGTTGTATAACCATGGATTAGTTGATCTTACCTGTTCTTACTGCAGTAAGCAAAGTGCAACCTCTGCCAGCAGGGAGGCTGAGGTTGGGCAGATTTCTGCTGGAGCCCAGCCTGGAATGATGTCTGTACAGGTGAGCTTTTACACCAGAGGAACAGAAATAATTCACGTGATGTTCACACAATGAAGGCAACTCAGATTTGTTGCCACTACATGCAACCACTTTGTAAAGCACAACTGCTAAACAATTTTGTGGACATGTTAGGAATCTTTTCATATTTCAAATTTGGTTTTTCAGAAGTGCAGTTTAATGTGTGACTGTGGAGTTAGGCTGTAATCTCTGAGCTTGGTTTTAGGGGCTATGAAGCAGAATGAATCAAGTGGTTTCACAGCTCATTCAGAAGAATGCTTTTTTTCCTGTTTCCTAAGTCCTCTCTCCTCCCTAGCAGCTCCCCTTCTCTTTCCTACCTCTGCTCTCTTTGTAAATTCTCTAAATCCTTTCAGTTAAGGTGCTGAATTACAAAGTTTGAACACACAAATTATTGTTTCCAAGTTCTTACCTTGTGTATATATAGTTCAGATAATGTGCTATATACTGTGAATTAACCAAAGCAGATCAGCCAATCAGACACTTACAATTTACTAAAAATCGGAAGCTGTTTCTATTTTTGCACGTGTGGGGATAGTATAGAGAAGTATTTGCTATACATGGTGAGAAATGTTTCAGTAAGCAACAGAAAAGATACAGACAGATACAGATTTTTTTTTATTTGAGGGCTCAGGAGCATAAAAAAGAATGAAAACAGAACTAAAATGTTTGTCTGTGGAGAGGTGCACTGCCAAAGTGAAACAGATGAAATGCTCTTGCAAACAGAAACTTACAAAAGTTAATTACTATGGACATATTCTTGTGGAGACAGGGAAAGACTGAAGTTGATTCTGACTATATCACCATCAACTAAAGCTTTTTTCCTTCCCAAAAAACACAATTTAAACTATTAACTGCAGTTCTTAAACAAAAATAGAGCAGTGTAACAGTTTTGGGAGCTTCTGAAATTTTAGCTATTACAATGTTTACCCCAAGGTGGAAAAAAAATAAAAAGTATTGTTATGTAGTCCCAAAATGCAACCACAATGAATAAAACAATCTGAATAAAGTAAATATTCTTTTCAAAAAAAAAAAGAAAAAAAGATTCAATCAGGAATTAATTTTAATTTTGCACAACTTCTAAACTGAAGTACCTGTGGTATACTCAGGTTTAGAAGCTCTGACTATTAGGAAATTACCAGGTTTTTGCCCTTAGTCTTACAGATGTTGTCCCTTTTAGTCCCAGCTAGAACAGGCTGAAATGCTGGAAAAGTTTGCAAGCATTGTGGAACACATTAGGGTTTCTCAAGCTACAAATGAAACACTGTAACAGAGCAATTGCAAGAAGCAATCACAGCAGTGCTCCTCCTCTGCTAGGTGCTTATACTGGATTCTCAAAAAGTAGACTGCTAGCTTCAATTAATCAGAGTTCCTGTAATTCCCTGAAAATTTAATTGTGATAGAAACTTGTATTAAAAATAAAAAACTTGTTACCTACCTGTCGTATTTATTTCAGCTAAGCAGGATTTCTTTTAATCACATTAGACAGGTGTCTTTCAGCACAGCTTAGTATAAAGAGGATTGATGCTGTACAGCTGGAAAGAACTCAGTACCTTTACATTCCTCCTGCCTTTCTTCTTCTCTGCATCTTCATCTGGACCACGGGAAGAGCTTGCAACAACAAGGAATTTTTGCTGCCTGGCTTCCCGAAGAGCTTTCTGGGTGGGACCTTCAAATTCTTTCTTCCTTGTACAATCATGGCCTACTATGAAATAAAAGCAACAACAATATCATCAGAATGCTTTGTATTTACTCTTCTGGAAGCTGTCTCCTTATTAACATTAGCCAGACATGTGGATTCTCAAAGAAACGCCACTTCAAATAAAAAGATACTCAGGTTACTGTGCCATCCATATAAGGTATTCCAGGGTTACTTGTGTCCCTGCTCCACAAATACCTTCATTGTACCTCAAGAGTACCCTAGACTTGGCCCCAAAAATGCTAAAATCTTGCAGTACAGAGAGAGTCACAGGGAAATGGATGCATCCTTTCAGAGCCACAGGAAACATCAGCTCACTGCATCCTATCTGGTATCCACCACCAATGCAATATTCTGATTTACAGCTCATAATTCCTTTTGTTTCTGCCAACCCACCTTTCAAACAAGGAATTACTGATGAATTGGTAACTCAGCAAAGAAATCCTAAGCAGGTAACACAGCTTTAAATCATCAAAGGTTGAAAAGGATAGGATGAAGAGTCCAGCACACATGGACTGCAGCACAAGGCATCTGCCAGGACCTGGCAGAAAGGACACTGCTTTCTCTGGCAGCTCACACAAATCCAAACACAGCCCTTTGGGATCCCTGTATCTTGTTGCAGAGCTCTGTTGGATGTACAGGGTCTACATGAAAAAGAATGTAATACTGATTTCCAACAGGATTTGGGTACTTATATTCCTCCACTTCTTTGAAAGAAATCTCTGATTGAAAGAACACATTATAAAGCAAAAATCCAGACTGAAACAAATGCACCACACATTATGCATTTCTAAATGATTGCTCTTCTAAAATGGTTTTAACACCTTTACACCAAAATGCAAACCTGATGACTTCAAGCAGGGGTAAAAAACCCAAACACTCCCTCCAGTCTTGAGGCAAAAAAAAGCACATCAAGCAAAACAAAACCTTCCTGTACACTCAACCTGAGTATAATGGAACTGGTGGAAATAACTGTGCTTAAAAAAACTTTAGTATTTATGTATTCTCACTGTTTTAAAAGTTGAAGCTACTGTCACAGATAACCTGAATAATAACTTTCTCTGAGGATCAGTAAACAGCAAAATTGGTTTTATGTCTAACATCTACTCACGTAGTAACTGCTATCCACTAGCATGTTGCTCACAGAGTATTTAGTTTGTTGTTTCTTTTGAGATACACATGCCTATAAAGCAACAGTGTTATGACAGTTCCAGAGCTTTTAAAAGTCAGTAACTAGGAAAAAAATCAAGAATGAGTTCCAAAGAACTGTTGCACTTAGATGTCAACAGCTTAGGTTTAATGATTTTCTGTTCTGATTCCATTGCACATGGAATGGGCACAACCAGGCTCATTTTAAATTTCTTTTTGCATGACCTTCTAACTGCAATTGCATCAGATCAAGGAAAGGAAAAGCACAGTTAACAATCTTAGCAATGAGTTAATTCAACCATGAGTAAAAAAAACTCATTGAGTTCAACTTTTGAATATAATTGGGTAATAAATAAGCAGATGTTGTTTTTAGAAAATACAAGAAGAGTACTGAGCAAAGAGCAGTTTTATAACATGTTTAGAACCAGCTGCTATAGCAATGTTCACTTAGGTTTATAAGCAAGCCACAATCAACACTGCTAAATTCCTGCAGGCAAAAGGGGTCTTTTTTCAGAGCACCACTTCACACTGTGTTTTGATCTGTAAGGAAGGGTGCAAGCATTGTTAATATACACCAATACCCTAAATAAAACCAGCTCCCTTTAGTTCATAATTAGATTCCTCCATGTATGATCTTGCTACCAAATAAGGAAGGACCAGCTTTAAAACACAACCAGTTGTTAATGCTAATCTCCTTAAAAAAAAATCCATTACTTTTTAAAAAGTAACCTGAACTCAAACTACTTTTTTTTTTTCCAAGCTGATTTCTGAGTGGGCATCAGAGAGAGAGAACCAACCCACAGGATGACAAAGTCCTAACAATAACTACTGACTAGTTCCTCTCAAACTACTACATGTCCTTCATATCAATTTGAAATAAGCAAGGCAAAAATTAGGTTTCTTTAGGTGTCTTAAAAATTATTAGATGTTCTTCTCTTGAAGGATTTCTGTACAAAGCTGAACAGCAACCTGACAGTGAGACAGCAAAAACTGCTAGTAAATAAATTACACACTCTGTATTGTGGATGCTATCTTCAATTGCTTGAAATGCAGCAGGATGAAAGCTCCTACATCAAACACTGGAGTAATAAAGTGCAGAATAGTTGTCCTAAAATTAACATTAAGTACTATTAATTTTTTCTACCTAGCTGCCAGATACAAATTTACAATGCAAACTCACTGTGAATACTAAAAAGTCCTCCTTTGCTCTTTATTGTGCACTATATGACTCAAAGAGAAAAAAAGCAGCCCCAAACTAAAACCAAACTCACAATCACAGAATGGTTTGGGTTGCAAGGTGCCTTAAAGCTCATCCACTTCCATCCCTCTGCCCTGGCAGGGACACCTTCCACTATCCCAGGTTCCTCCAAGCCCCACCCAGCCTGAACACTTCCAGGGATGAGGCAGCCACAGCTTCTCTGGGTACCCTGTGCCAGACCTCAGCAGCCTCACAGGGAAGAATTTCTTCCAAATATCTAATTTAAACCTATTGTCTCTCAGCATCAAGCCACTCCCCTTGTCCTGTCACTACATGTCCTTGTAAAAAGTTCCTCTCCTGCTTTTTTGGAGTGGATGTGCAGAACCTCACAGTCCAGCAAATCCAAAATTGATTAAAAGCCATTCTCAGCGGCCCCTAGCCAAGCCAGCATTCCAGGTGTTCCACAGCTGAGTCAGGCTGTGGGACAAATGCAGCCTCAGGAGCAGTGAAGGGCAATCCCCTGCTGCTGGGCAGAGCCTCCCTGCTTCCTTCAGGCTCTGCACTGCAGTGAAAGCAGACACCAGCCAGGAGAGGCGGCTCAGCTTGGCCAAGGACCTCCTGCCACTCCGGGCGTGCACTGTCCTCTAACTCAAGGATACCAATGCACAGAAGTCAGCCCAGAAGACTCTAAAGTGCAGCTGCAAGCATCCTACAGTCCAGATTTCCAACAGCAATCTGAATTTTGAGAAAAAGTAAGCAAATATTTCTCCAGTATCCATGAGAAATCCATTCTGCTCATAGTTATATTTATACTCTCTCACGAATAAGAAATCAAGAGGGAACAGAATATGATCACTTTTCAAGAGGCAGCAGAAAGTATTTTAAAAAGAGACAATATTACCCACTGAGAACATGAGTAGGACCTACAGAGGGCAATAAAAATTATGCAGTATTAGAGGACAAAGCACTGAAACAAAATGAATTGAAATACTGATTAATTTATGATACTCAAGGTATGAAGCAAATTAAGACTTCTGGAAACACGTGGGTGGCTGATGAGCTTAATTTGTGTTGGAGACTGACAAGGGGTTTTTTTTGTAATTATTTATCAAATGGCTCCCTTGCTTGTCACTTCTTGGTATTACAAAGTGCTCTCAAGATTTCTGGAGAATAAACAAGACTGAACAGCCAGGGAATGGTTTTAGAATCAAACAACTAATGAAAATATGTTTAATATGAAAAGGAGACAGATGGGGCATCCACACTGTAAAACATGAGCATGGGGAAGATCCAACATTATATATCCTCAAGCCAGACTCCATCTTAATAGGAAGGGAAGGCAATTCTTCACTCAACTACAAACACCAACAAAATCCCAAAATAAATTTATGTGGATACTATTCTTTTTCTCAGCCTTGTGTTTTCTAGAGGAACTTTACACCATGGCAGTAATTCCAGGAACATGGGAACTAAAGAAGCTTGATTGTCAAAGGTTAGGATAACTCAATGGCTTTTTACCTGGGGTTTATTACCAAAGAAGGTTTAGGCTTCAAAACAAGAGGGGAAAAAAAACCAACCCAACAAAAAAACCCCCAAAACAGGTATTGAAAGTGCCATAATTGGAAGAAATTCTTCACCTTGAAGTTGTATAATATTTGTAGGGTTCTCTAATTTCAAGTAACACTTACCTCTGATGGGAATCCTGCTCATGATTAAGGCAGGTGCAACACACCCTTCACATGTGAATACTCTGTTGTCAGGGGATGGAGCTCACCACTTCCCTTTTGCACCATCCCACTTATTTTCAGTAGAATTTATGAAACCTGGTTTATTTGAAACTTATCTTACTTACTATTAAATGTAGCTGCAATTGAAAAACAGGTTCAAAATTATTAGTGGGATTGATACTCTCAGGGAATGTGAAGCACGAGCTTCATTTATTTAGGAAAGCAGATGTGTTAGGGTTTTCCTGATGGAAAAATTACACAGGGAAATAGTGTGATACCATACAGATACTACTCCAGGAGGCATTATATCATCTTAGCAATCTTCTGTAAAAATGAGAGTCTGGATTTCATAATACCAGTGTTTTCAAAATGTTTCCAGACTGTAATGTATGCTTTCTGAAAGGTGAGCTGAGAAAAAACACATGCACACAATACAAAAAAGGGAATATCAGCAGATACAGTAACAAAATCAGTCACAAAATAGATTTCTAGTACAAAGTCCTTCCAAGTTACTCATATAGTCCATATTGCCTCCAGGAGTCTCACTCTCCTTAGTGAATACACTTCAGAATAAAATATTTAAATGATAAAACTGCTGCTCAGACAGCAGGTCAGCTGATAAAATGTAGTGCAAGTATTTTTGATTTACTGTTAGATCATATTTTGAGAAGCATCACATCAACAAAAATAATACATAACCAGACTGAGCTTGGTGATGAGAATACTTTACCTTTTGTCTCAGGGATCTGCTTATTATATCCGGACTCTAAACTTTCTAATGCAACCTGCAAACCTGTAACCTAATTTTAAAAACAGGAAAGAACAAGAGGAAGCAATATGAAAACATTGCTTTTGAAGTGTCTGTTCACAAAACACAGCATCCATGCTGGTGTACTTTATTAATTCCATCTATAATTTTTTACTCGTGATTGTTGTCTCTAAGTTATGAACATAACTCCTAATTCAAGATTTGGAAAGACCCAGAGCAACAATGCAATAAAACACAAGCCATCCAGAATCTCTCAAAACACTTTTACAACTCTATTAAAACAATGCAGACATACAAAATGCCAGGGTTCTGACTACACCAGTGACTTGTAGCAACTGCTGTCACTGCACTGATGTTGAATTTAATGGCACAATATGACTTACAGCTTCATCACAACAAAATGTGGTGTTATGCATTACAAAATATCATTACTCTGGAATGAATACAGTCCATAACTGCAGAGGTCCTACATATATATGTGTGTATATATATATATATGCCCCTGAAATTTCATAGCATTGGAACTGTTCCATGTTCTGTACTTCTGATTCAGCAGAACTCCATATGGGCATAAACTTTCTTTTTCTTTTCCTTATTGAAATTTCAAACATATAATCTTCATTGTTTTATAAGTAAGCCCTGAGTTGACCAGAGAAAAACTGGAGGCAGAGGAAATGAGAGATGAAAACCATCAGAAGAGGGTGTGAGCATGGTAAATTCCTTTAATTTTACCCACATATAATTGATGTAACTGCTGAAATAGTAGCAGTAGCATCAATGCAATAATTTTCATCAAATGCTGGGATGCATTTTGGTAGGGTTTTTTTCTTTATTTTTCCTACTTCTTTTCTTAAACACATGCAAGGTAATTTTCTGTCTGTCATCCCTCCTATCTGTGCTCATACTGCTACCTGTCAAAGGGGAAGAATACCTTGTATTCTGTAATCAGGTAAGATTAGAGAAGTAAAAATAATACTCAAATACTCTACTCAAGACAGAAAAACTGTCTCTGATCTCTTCATGTATTTTTTTCTAAACTAGCGGGTTACTACTGGGTATATTTAGGAAAAATTAAAATAATTAACAGTAATAAAGGAAGTTAAAATCAGTTACTTCCACAGGCATAGATGGAAGCATGGGAATCTGTGTGAATATCACATCTGCTGCACACTGCTGAGTCATGTAGAGCAGCACTGAGCAAGTATACACTGACATCTATTACTCTGTGGAATCATACTTCATATACTTTCACTGCTAGTATTTTACCAAATCATGAGACTCACAAAATATTCTGCTTCAGAATACTGCATAAGTGAGTTGCTTTACCTGTGTATTTACCAAAGTAAAAACCAGAAGCTTCCTTACAGCTGTGCAAGTGGTGTTCACCACATTTTTACCTGCCCCATTGCTTTGTCTCTCTCCAAACTGGTTAACATTTTCTGTGTCAGTGAATTCTGGTATTTTTCTGACAGCTGCTTCAGCACTGGTTCATAGGATGCATAATGTGCCTTCAGCCTGTGAAGAAGAGGAAAAATGATTCCTTACAGATGAGTTAAATCAGAGATTTATATCTGCATAACTTTTACCCTCCCCAAACAAATGAGAGAAATTACCAAAAGGTCAACACAGAGGAGACAGCAAAGCTGTTTAGTATGTAACCAACCAACTGCAATAGCACAACAAAGGAAAAAAAGAAGAAAGCCAGATGAATGAATAAGAGGATTCACAGCTTGTTCTTAAAACAATCCATCCAATTTTGTCCTGTTGTTAATCCTTCATACACATACTGCACAATAATTTTGGCTAATTTGTTTTCTTATAGATGGAATGTATTTCACTGGAAGAAAGAGAACTACAGCTGTTATCTGACTACCAAATAAGATCCTCATCTGGACAAAACAGTCATAATATGATCCCAATTTCTTTCTTCACTACATATTACACTGTGAATACTTAAGCACTTTAATTCTTCAGACAAACTAAGATTCAGACATGTCATGTCTCACGAGAAACACGTGACACCAACAGCTCCAGAGCCACTGCATCCTGCAAAACGCTGAGTCACAGAGGACAAACCATTGCAGAGTGCTCTCTGGCATTAGCATGCATGCATTCCAAGGGTGGAGCTGCTATTGCATGCACTGATTGATAACAATACCAACAAAACTCAGGGAATTAACTGGAGCTGCAGATGTAAGCCTCTCCCCAGTGTTGTTTTAAAACACCTGCAAAGAAAAGATTCTAAACTCAACTCCTTTTTAGAAATTAAATCACTATAACTCAGTAGCAATGGACTAGTTTGGGCTTATTTACAACCAGAGCAACATAGCAAGTTTCTTACTGGAAGTTCAAGGTGACAGAAAATGCCAACTATGAGAATCAGGAATGCCAATCCGAACTCGGTGTGATACCAATTATCCTTAAAACAGGCAAGGGTTCTCCACAGAAATCACTACCTATTTATGGCAAAAGATCTGTGTAATAAAAACCAATTCGTTTTTGCTTCCAACTGTTAGAAATACTATGTATTGATTATTGTATCAAAAATAAATTGGAAATTCTTTGATCTGTGTGGCAGGATGATCACACGGAGCTGCTGTTTACCAGGACATAACTAAATGCAGCTAGATTCACTTCAGATTCCACAGTGTTATCTCATTACCAGACAACAATTCAAAACACTTAATGCTTCATGTATAGCAACTAAAATTATTTTGTACCTTTTCATGTCAGAAATCAGCCTGTTTTTCTCCTGGACCACTCGGTTATGATGCATTCGATGGAAGTCTCGTTCTCTCTGCATTTTTAGGAGAGCCTCTTGTGTTTTACTGGGTGGAAAAACAGAAAATGCAAGGCAGCAGTGTTAGTCTACTCCTGAGAATTGCATCAAGGTGTGTTGAATATATATGGAATTAGTTCTCAGATCTGCACATGTCTACTGCATCTAAGCTGGAAGTTCTTGGTAGTACAACCTGTGTTGGAGAATATATGTACTTTTGAGGTCTTTTTGCTGCCAGCTGAGGTTCAAAACCATGGGTACTCTTCTGTTTCCCTCAGATCTTTCTGACAGAATCCATAAGAATTCTGGCATTAGAAATCACAGAGTTGAGGTCAACTTTATGTTAAGTACAAGGAGTCTCATGGAGGTACAAAAACCAATCTTGTTTAAAATTCTGTGTAAAAGTGTATTGATAATACTGCTAATATACTGATTTTTCAAAAAATATATCACAACAGTATTGGTGCCTTGCAAATTAATTTGGAGAGCCTTCTGGAAACAGTTGGGCCAAAAACATTTTATGCTCTCTTCAATCATGTCCTCAGGTGTTCCCTGGATGTGAGGGCAGGCAGAAAAAGGACTCAATTTCAAAATTACTTGTAAACACACTGATAACCTGTTACTCTCTGAGCACATCTACACACAGCCATGGTACACCCTGAGAGGCTCTGCTCCATAAGCCTAAAAAAGAAAATACTCTGCATATATTCAGTATATTTTCTCCTTGCCTTTACTTATATGGGTTTGGCAGGAAAGATTAGTAGATGAATTGTTTAATTGCAAAGGAAGCTTGAAATTAACTTGCACTGAAATTAGATATTTGCTTCTTGCAGAAATAAAGCTTATTTCCTCTGCAACAGGAGCTGAAGAATTAGATAAAACCAAAATGAAAACTGAGTATGCCAAACTAAGAGATCCAGGAAGAAGATCCATAACTGCCAGTTGCAGGGTGCAACAAACCCAAGTAGGGATTTTCAGAGGCAAGTTACATGCCCTGACTCCACTGAATTCAGGTGGGACTGCATTCCCCAAGATGCTGCAAGTCATGACCCTAAAATTATAATTGAAATAAAGACAGTTTTAGAAGACATATACTACCAGGCTTTTACTCTAATTTACATGGCACTTAGCAGCAAAGATGCTAAATGCACCATGTAATTAAACAGCTGCATTTAAATATGGTGCACAACACAAAAACTGTGCACCAATTTTTTCTTTTCCATGGTGTAAGTGGAAAAATATGTGCAGGAATAGTTAGATTTTGGTACAGAAACAGCAGCTGCACTGAGAATTTTGTTGCTAATGTGACTAACCAAAATAATAAATATGACTTCCGGGATTACTTCCTATTTTGACCATTACTTTGGCTGTAAGGTGAGTGTGCTTCCAAAAAGGAAAGAAAGGTACCTGCAAATGTTTACACTTCCTAGCTGATGCTGTGAACTCAACTACATACCTCAGGCAAAAGCCTGGCACAACTTTGATTCCATCTACACAAGAAATTCCTAAAAATTTTAAAATTCACAGTCCCCGTGACCAACACAGTCATACCCTGACACAACATTTGTCTGAGTGCACATGTTTAAATAAATAGGCAATAGACAGGGTCTGACCATAGGAAAACACAAAAATACCTGGTATTCAAATGATTTCATATCATCAGATAGGCAGAGTTTAACATGGCTATGAAACTGCAATCTATTTTCAGTTCTGAAAAATGTTACCAGAATATTAAGTGACCAGACACCACTGAAGATGATGAATTAGAATTAACTAGTCTCGTTTAACAGTTAACAATTTTCAGTGTGATTTACAATTTTTTCCTGCATACTGGGATGAAAGCCCATTAGGGAAACATTCAGCAGGTAAACACACCCATTAGCAATCAACTGGGGCTCAAATGCAGCCTTCAAGATAAAAGAAAGGGAGCACATTGGAGATACCCTTTATCTAGTGACACATGGCAAACCAATGTAAAATTAGTTTTGCTTTCTGTCACCACACAGTGGTCATTTTTAGAAATCATTTAACTAAAGATCAGTGGTGTATCTAAACCTTAAGATAATAACTATACTTAGTTTTGGAGTAAAAGGATTATGCTGATATTTATTTCTTTTAATGTATGCAGAGACATCAAGATGCCTTCAGATATTGCACAAGCTATAAAAAATACATGGCTCAGGATACAGAGGAAATGAAGCTAACTGCAATTTTCTCTTTAAATAATGAAACACCACAGTGAAATCTAACCAACAGCCTGCAATCTACTCAATATGCCCCCCTGCTCGCATGCAATCATGTAAATACTGTATTAAAATACCCAAAATACAATTACAGATAGCTTCTAGACATTAAATGTCTTCCACCAATTGCTAAACAACATTAAAGCAGGAGGTAATTGGTTTATAGGCATTTATCCTGGGCCCCCATACTGCCTAAGTCCCAAATAACATCTCTTTCCTGTGAGACGGCCATCAAGAGCACCAAGCTCACAAATACCAAATGTAATTAAAAGCTTTCCTCAAATACATTTCACAGCACTGTAGCTCTCAATCAATGTTTTCTGAGTAATCCACAGAGCAAAATACAGGCCTTTCCTTGCTCACAAAATCTTTGGTTTCTAACCAGTCAAGTCAGCATTTCTCCCATGCTCTCAGGCATTCTGCTTTCTGAGCCATTCTCTCTGAAAACTCATATTGTCCTCCAGGTAATTTTGGCTCCTGTTGGAATATCTGATTTACCACAGCAAAGGCAGTGACTCAATTTACTGAATGCATGAACAAGAAAAAATGCTGTTAACAGTCACTACACTAAATGGATTTAGTATACAGTATTATGAACAGGGTTTATTCAAAAGGAATAAAAGAACACTGTAGCCCATGTATGCACAGCAAAAATGTTCAATTTCCCACATTTCAATTATTTCAGAAGCAGTACTGGTTTCATTCATACTGGTTTTAATTCATATTCAAAACAATGTATATGAAATGAATGCCACAAATGCTGAACTTTTAACATTAGTATCAGGGAGACCTTTGACAGTTATTTGAAATGAAAAGGCTGAAAAGTGAAGTAGTGCCAGAGTACTGTTGGCACAGACCAAGTTTTACACCTGCCTATACTACATTCCAGTAATAGCTGACAGAATATGGAAATAAATATGGACAGAATATGGAAATAGAGCTCTCCCTGCAAGTGGACAAAAGGGAATCTGGTTCCAGCAGTTTTCACAAGGCAGAACACCTGCAGCCAGTGAACAAGATGTGCTCACACTGAATCTGAATTTGGTGCCCTCTCTGCCATACCAAACCAGTGACATGACCCATTTGTTTGCCACCAGAGTATTGCTACTTTATGTTCCAACAAACATCAGAATGGGAAAAAGCAGGGCCCAGTTTCAGTTTGTGGATTCAACTTAAATGTTGGGATTTTATTTAACAGAGAGCCTATAGCAACACAATGTACCTGCACTTCTTTCCTTCTCCTGCTTGCACATTAACATGTCATCTTTCAGCCTTTTAACCAGACAGCTGCTATAAAAACTTTTCTAGCACCCCATGGAGTAAAAAGACATTCCTATGGAAAAAAACCCACCTCATTCAGACCATGGTGAAATGAGTTTGAGCTTTATGTTGTTAAATAATCATGTAGCAATACAACAAACCCAGGAGAACTCTTATCAAGTCATAATCCACTCAGATTATTTTCTTATAACACATTCTGCTTCATAGAAGGGGTGAACAGGGGAAGGAAGAGGGAAAAAAGGTGGGGGGAAAAAAGAAAATAATGCTCATTGAAATTACTACTATCAAGGATAAATTTCATGAGGGCCAATTTTGTCCTTCCTTCTTTTACTCTGTATGACTGCTTCTCGTTCTCCCCCACTCATGGGAGACACAATCTTTGAGTACTCATTGTCCAAAGAAGCTGCAGATTAAAAAAGGAAATGTTTGCTCTATGGTCTGTCTCCCAGTGCATCATTATATTTAGACTACACAATATCTGACTTGATTGTTGCCACTGTTTATTAAACTACTTGACTGTGGCCAATTAATTCATTAATTTAAAAAGTAATAAATCATTACAATCAGAAAATAATTTAATTACCATTATCAGCAGCAATGATTATTTCACATCTGAATAGTTTTGGGTTGGTTTTTTTTTCATAGAAAGGAAAAACCTAAATGAAAATTAGCAACTTGAGCAATCCTGAGGAAAATCAAAGAGATGGAATTAACTTTACAGTTCCATGTTTTGAAACCACAGACTGGCAAATCTGAAGTGAGTGCATCATTAGGCCTCAGAGTATGTTCTCAATGAACACACACATGTGCAAACACCATTCTCCAAAAAAGGCCATGCAACACAGGGTTCCTTACCACATCTCTCCATTTTATAGGCTAAATATTTTAACTCTCATGACTGAAGCCCTGCAGACTTATAGAATAAACTACTACAATGTACACATGAGTATAATCAATGATGGTAATTTACAATGACACACCATTACCACTGGGCCCAGAGTGATAGATTTTTTGTAATTAAAAAAATGAAGAATAAATGCATAGTGATTTTTTTTCCCTACACTGAAGGTTTCTGGTAGCTATAATTTATAGTACTGTAATACAAAATGCACATAACAATTTATTTTTTAGTTCTACCTATTAGGCTCTCACGATTCTCTGTAGTAATTTGTTATGATTACTGGATATTGAAAATTATTTTTGGCCTAGTAAATACAAATAAAAGAAATTAAGATTTACTTTTCTAACAGAACTCAGAAAAGCTTGAGCTTTAATTATAAATGTCACCTAGAAGTAAAAGTCTGTAGCCAGCATAACAAATTTACTATTTTTCACTGAGTACTTGGGTTTACTTTACATGGCCATCTATTACCATATATAAAAGTTTCAATAAAACCAAATAACATACTTGACAGAGTCTTTGTAGTTTTCCAGATCTTTCTTCAAGCTCAGATTCTCAGCCTCCAGTTCCTGGTTGCGGGTGTACACATCTGGAACCAGCCCAGCAGCATCAGCTGTGAGCACACCTCTCTCAATGAGTTCATACCTGGTAGAAAAGGAACAGATTTATTTTACTTACATCATTCCATGTCTCCATTTCTTCACTTCACTCATGTTTTCCTTCTTGTGCTCCCATTTACCTAAACTAGAACCACAGCAATGTTTATCATCTTAAAGCATTTACCTTCTATGATCATTAGAATTCACAGCAGTGAATTCACTACCTCACCACACCGTTCTATTCTCCTGCTTCCCATTCTGAAATGTGTATTATATAGTCAAGATACATAACAAGTACTTCACATGAAACAATTATTTTCTTCCTTCCTTTTAAATAGCTTAAATAAAAGGCAGAAACAAGTATTTTTGTTCAAATAGCATTTGTATATATTCACAATCCTTTTTATCTCACATGCTCAAAGACATCAAGATTTATTTTTTTTTTTTGAGGACTCAATCTGCAGAAAATAAGGATGAATGAGCCATTTTCAACATGGAATACAGAGCTCACCTAGGGAAATTCCTTCATTCCTTCCTATTTATTTTCCCTCTCCTTATTATATTTACCAATATTTATCTATTTTACCAGCCCCTGAGAATACTTGATTCCATGATGTAGAAGGCTGAAGATTGCTTTAGTTAAAATACTTGCACAGACTGACTCAGATTTTAAGAATTAAAAGTATCTGAAGCAGCCTGGAATGCTGGAATTCCTATAGCTCCAGCAATAGCATTTACTCATTCAGTATCCTATTTTAGGACTATCCACCTTCTGGTGATATGACAATAAAAATTAAGAATACAGTACAGGCAGAAGAGTAAGATCTCAGCCATAACAGCCCTCCAGAGGATGCATGGGGTTGTAACTAACTTTAACCAGATGAACACCATAACTCCACAATCACCTTCCCTGCTGGGAAGGTGTTCTGGGTGGGAGCTCACTAAAAGGTGCAACATGAACATTATTTGCCTTTTCAGGTGAAAAATGTATTGAATCTGTGCATTTTTTTGTTTCCAAGTAATGAGGAAGTATGAAAAGAAGTAAATAGAAATAAAAATCATACTAAAAGCTGTGTCCTACACCTGGATATAAGCAGCAGATCTGAAATCTGAAGACAGTAATCACCAATATCATTTATCAATAATCATGCTGCTGAAACAAAAAGCATTTCTATAAAAAGTAACCTTTATTTAACATCCTCCAAAAAACTTAAGGGGAATGTTAGTATCTCTGTCCAAATGACTTCCTACAGTCAGCTACATATTTGCATTCTGAGGGTACTTCCTGGAATGCTCATCCATCTGAATTAACCTGCCACATTCACCACCAGTAGATGAAAGGTTTTTGAAAAATTCATCTGAGCATGTCCACAGTAAAATTCATTCTATCATCAGTTCATTTTCTTAAGTAAATTACTGTAGGAAAAGGCTTTAACACTAAGAAAGAAGCTTTTTCTTTCCTCCAAACAGTGACTGATGCACAGGCACAATTCCTATCAGAAATTCTGCAAATAAGGGCAGCCTCATGGCAGAAATTCACAACTCCAGGTACTCCTTCACTTGCTGGAGGTATTTCTCTACTGAATGCCCTAATTACACTTCATGAAAACCACCAAGTATTTGCACGAAGACTCATCAAACATGGATAATTGATGAACCTCAACTCCAGCACAGCTAAAATTTCTGACAGACAATTTTCATGAACCACAATTAATACCAATAAATTCATGACACCTTTGTCTAAGAACAGTACTGAAAGTGAATGTTTTTGTGCATGTAGCAGAAATGAAAAGCACACAATAAATAGCACTGAGAAATCTCATTATCTTCCATCAGCCTGGTCCTGTAAATCTCACAGACCTCCTCCATACCCAGCCAACTGCCAAATAGCTGCTTTTCTCACTTCTGTCACTGCACATGGAAATTAAATTAGTTCCATGCACACACAGGTATTTTACTAAGCTTTTCAGAACTACTGAGCTATAATTCTTAAATCATTATTAAAAATCAACCAAGAATCTAGAAACCTACGTTCAGATGATTAACTATGATTTTGTCATCACAGCTCAGTGCAGACTGACTGAAAATAATACATTATTACTATGTACTTTACATTCTAACTGCTAGGAACTGGATTTCAAAGGAATAAAGTTGCACAGAGGCTCTGCAATAAACTGATAGCTCAGGATGAGCTGGACTCTTGGAATTAGGAAGGAGAGACTGGCAGATGCAGGAATTCACAGCTGATCAGCCTCTGCACTTCATACTGAAAAGCTGTCAATCCAGTATCTTCAATAAACAACAAATGTGCTATCAAGTCTTGTGTAACAAATGAATGGAAAGTTTAATGGGAAATTAGATCCTCAAAAAATAATTTAACTGTAATGTTCCTTAAAGTATAATGGGAATAAAAAGTGCAAAAGTGTTTATGTGCAAAACAGCCTACATAATTAAAGAAAAAAGTCATTACAACTGTTATAAAATTATTCATTACTTCATTGAAAAATAAGAGTCTTGGCATAAAATAAACCATAATCAAATCACAGCATTTTATACAGCTGGATAGAGTAACAGTGTTTTCCCAAACTCCAAAGTAAACACAGACAATTTGGTCCAATTTAAGTGACCTTTAGATCTCAGACAGACAATAATTTCAAAGCCAGCCTTCTGATAAATTTTCTCTACGTTAATTAATTTCTCATTTTAAATTCCATTAGTACTTGATCACCACAGCATGAGAGCAAGAGTGTCGTCCCAATACATAATGAGGAACCCAAGTACACTAATCTGCTCTCACATTCATTAATATTGTAAATTATCCATTTCAAACCAACATGAAACGTTTTGAAACAAGGTATTAATGCAGAGTCTCTATACAGTAAGATTAGATACTGACATGCTGAGCTCATTTTTAAAGCTACTGAAATTAAAGGTATTATGTATAGAGAAAAAATATGTGTACAGCTAAGAATTTACAAGATAGGGCCTGTTAGATCCTGCACTTTCTGTTAAAAAGCAATTTGAATTTTGCCATTGATATAAATTCAGACCCTAAGTGCTTCAAAGAAAGCTGTAGCTTCATAAAAAGGTCACTATTTATATCTGTCTACTATTAATTATCTTTTAGCATAAAAACTATTAGACTTCAAACTTAATGCTATTCATACCAGTTCTTTTATTGAGAAAGAACACAGAAGTATAGTGCTCCTTCTCCAAGGAATCATTTAAGTCCATCATTATGCTATCAAAAAGCAGATCATTATTAATTCCAAAGGCAATGTCTGATTGATGAGTAAAACCAGAGCCTTGCAAATGACAGTACAGATACCACACCTGAGAATATTTCTAAGAAAATTTAAAAGCTTCAATGCTTTTGTATGAAAAAATAAGATGTTGCTAACTTCCTCTAAATTTCAAATTATACCATTTCAAGAGACTTTACTAAAAAACACCCTCTGAACTTCTCATGTTTGAAAGTCAGAACAAGGTTAATCAAAGAGAGGTGTTTCCACTTTTCAGAATTTCTCCAACATAACCTGCTGGTTCAAAGCAAGTCTGCAACTTCATGTATTTCAACAGAACTTTATGACAAGTGACATCTTTTGCTCCAAAGTAATTCAGCTTTCTTCCAAAGCTTTGCAGCATTCCTAACATGTAATTTTTAATCAACAGTGAAAAAGTATCTATCCTGCAGGATGTATGAAGAGAGAGGTGTATTTTAACAAAGTTGCACCTTTAATTTTTTGCATAAAACATGGACAAAATCCCTCAATCTACAAAAGCCTGGAAAAAGAAGAGAGCAACAACTCAAGAGTTCATTATTCTTCTGATTACTGTATAAACTAAATCTTAAAAAATAAAAACTATTCATATTTCTTAACTGCTATACCAAAAATTACCAATCAATAAACATTCTGATTATTCTACTTAAACAAGGGTTCCTCATTCTCACCTGGAACACATTTGTTTGTTAAAATACTACATATTTAAGAAGGACTTGTACTCAGGAGAGTTTTTCTGAAAAAAAATCCTGAAATACCAAAAATATTTGAATCCTGACCATCTAATTCCCAAAGCAACATGGCCACTTTAAATGATTTTACCATTCAGTCTGGAAGCAGTCAAGGGTTCTAGACATTCCCAATCTGACCAGGAAATTGCAGAAGAAGTCATCTATTGCTTGAGATGTTTCTAATACAGGTTTCTGAGAAGTCAAAACCGACTGCAAAGCCTGAAATTAAATTTTGATAACTGTTAAACTTACAAGAGAAATGTCATGATCATACTTGCTATTTCTGAAGTCATCTAAAGTCACGGATCTACTGGAGTACAGCTGAATGTTTCCCTTGTCTTTACAGATCAGAAGTGTAATCAGTGATCTTTCTAATGTGAAAGGTTGTGAAGAAATAACTCAAAACCCCCCTTATTTAAGCAGGTATTTCAAACTTGACATCATCAGGTAGAGCCTTAAAAGTATTTAAGCTGATGGATGATCTTTTATCACTGACCAGAGTAAATATCAGTCCTTATCTAATAAAGAATGCAGCAGCCCAAGGTGTCAGTAGAATGGCTTGTATGCTTTTTACAATGGTGCATGCAGTGGAGGGACAGACAGAACCTCATCTCCATCACCTGATCCCTTAGGAATAATTCTCACAAAAATCAAGTGTCCCTCTCCTCTCAACATGCACTGATAGAAGCTGCCAGACAGCACTGTTAGCAGAAGGCAGATGGTGCACCAGGGCTTCTCCTGCTCCCCCAGTGCCAGCCAGCCAGACAGCTCAGCAGAAAAGGTCAGCTCATGGGGCAAGCACATTGCCAACAGCAGAATCAACACAGAACAGAGCAGTCCTACTACACAGAAAAATAAAAAAAAAAGCCTTTCACAGCTTTCTGATGCAATGCAAATCTCTTCCCTTCACCCATCCCCATTCAGCTCACTCAGCACACAGCTTAGTGTTTAGATCTCCCAGAGAGAATTCAACATGCAAGGAGGTATGGGGAAAAAGGAAAATATGACCCAGTCTGAGACTACTCCCCCACAAAATGCATTTAAAGACAATGAGATGAGAGAGATTGCCACAACTCGGCAGCCAAAGAGGTGGCCTTATTTCATTCAGATATCAAATGGATTGCAGTGACTTGACATACCTAAATATGAGGGTCTTGGCTTTTGGGAACTCCACGTGGGCACAGTGCCACAATGGACCTGCTCAACAATGCATGACAAGCTACTGCACTGCACATGCATCTTGGTGAGAGATTATAAAAAAATACCACAAAACTGAAAAAAAAAACCCCACACTGAGAGATTTATCAACCCATGCTAAAGGCTCTGACTGCAAATCATTTCCTCCACCCATTTATAAAAGAATCTATAAGGCCAGGGATTTCTGATAACTCCATTCATTTATGGCTTATTCATGCCCTTAGTGGCAGCTCTCTCACCATGAGTGCATAAATTACCTGGAGATAAAGGCACTTCTCTCAATAAAATGAAAACACTGGGAAAATGTCTTGGCCATTTTGTATAACACAGAAAATGTTGTCTTCAATCCAAGCAACCTACCTAATAGAAGGACTGTACATGTCTGATGGAGGCCATGTAACACTGCCTTATGACTAATACAACATGCCAAGTACAATGTAATATTTAGCATATTTTCATTATTAGAGCTCCAGTACATCAGGCAGGTCTATTTTCTAATTGTGGTAACACAAGAACCAAAGAGTACATGGGCAGACATGCAGCTGCATGCCTTGGCTTGCTGCTTTCTTTACTCCAAGTGAGGTAAATGTCCAATATTGTTGCTTGTAGTTTTCCAAACACATCTACAAAGCCAGGCTTTGGAAGAAGTGACACAGCTTGATTCCCTTAATAAATGGAAATTTGATAGGAATTCATTTCATCCGTGCAGAAGAGAATTTATTAATGAGATACCAGCACTGAGCATCATTCCAGGAACCAAAGCTCAGGCAGTGAACAATACAAGGAGAAATAAATTCAGTCTAACAGGCACAGAATCACAGCAGGGCCTCAGGAAAGCAGAACTGAATTCCCAGCTCTTGCCCAGACTTTGGCAGGGATATGAAGCCAACCACTTGCTTCAGTTTCATTGGAACCATGGCTGACTACCAACACAATAGCACAACTAGAATTTTGTTGCATCTATTTGCTTGTTTGGAAAAAAGAAAATTACAGTTAATTAACATGATGTAAACAGACATCCTATAGCAGTTTTATGGACAAAACCATCTTAATAAAATAGTTTGACCATGGAGTCAAAATAAATTAAATATTTTCTTTCTTAAGTATTTCTTTGTGTTATTTAAGATATTTAAAAAATTGTGGGTGTAAAGATTGTAAATTTGGCCAGTAAAATAAATTAATTTCTAAGCGCTTAACCTTAGGAACTTCCACAGCACTTCCAAGAATTTCTGTCCACTGAAGAAATATGAGCACCAAATAAATTAATAATTTCTCTGGAAAACAAGGTAAGGTGTTCTCAAAAACTTACTAAATTTAAAAAACATTAAATAAAAAGGGAATTCAAGGATTTTAACATGTTCAAACCAACGAAAATCAGGCATACATAAATTAATGAATGTCAATGTTACTTCTTGTTATCATTGTAGATATTAAAAGGACAAAAAAACTGGAAGGTAAGTCCAACAGCTGCAACTACTTAAGAAAGCTTTTCAGCCATCTTTCATCTCTGTGTAGCTTTCCAAAAGTTTTGCATCCTTTACTTATAGTCCTTATCAGTTGGATATTTTCTTTTACAAGCAGAATATTTTTTGCTTGTGTTGAAAAATAATTTTTATTATTTTAAAATATCTCAATTAAAAAAAAAAGTAGTAGTGATGTACTTAAGGACAAATGATGCTACTCTACTTAGAAACTCTGGGTAGTCTTAGTATCTGAAATCAGAAAATATCAAATTTTCAATATTTTTGGATGATCACTGATCTGTGTACCTAGCATTGCACTTTAATATGGGATTACATACACAAGTAAACAGCAAGTTGAGCAGCAAATATACACAATCACTATCATCCAGGTTATAGTTATTACATAATAACTTGTAATCTTGGCTAAAATAAATTAAAAAAATAAAAAGTCAATTATTTATCATGCAAAGAAAACAGCCTTTTACTTTGCTTCCTAGCTCAGAGTTTGGATCTTGATTCAATATTAATTCACAGGAAACAGTGCTTCTAACTTGGGTCACCAGAAGCTCTTGGCTTTTCCAGGGGATTAATATCAAACAATCGAGTCAGTGAGCCTCACAAAATATACAGTAAATCATTATGAAAGCTGTCAGGGAACTAGCATGTGTATTAGAACATTTCTCTATTCATGTCTTTCTGTCCAAAGGCTGAAAATATTACTTCAGTTTCAAAACTATGGAAAAAAATGAAGCCTCCAAATAAACAATCAAGCAGGAAGAAGGCAAACAACTCTTAGCATAAGCTTAAAATCAAAGAGAATAGGAGTTTAAGCACAAATTATCTGCTGCTTTTAAGGAAAGGTAACAGTTTCTTCAATTTGATTAACTGGGATAGACATTAGCATACTGCTTTCTACCACTCCAGGTTCAACAAATCAATGAAGAGGTAAAAGATTATTTAAATCCAGCACTGTCAAAAGATCAAGCGGTTAAAAATATTCTCCCTTTTTTAATTTTGTATATTAACATCAACTCACACAATAAAACAATCATCATCTCAGCTATCCCTAAGGAACATGAAGAATTTCTACTACTTCCTCAGCATTAAGTGTTTGCCATCTCGAACAGTTCTCCAATCTTTCCCTTAATTTTCAGACATATTTTAATACACATAAAACTCTGTTATTGCCAGTTTCCACTCAGAGTTTGATCTAAAGTACAAAACTGATCTGTTGATAAGCATAACTGCAGAAGAAAACACATATTTTTCCCTCCATTTTGAGTTTAAGTATCATTCACTTAATTTCATCTTTCCACTATTAAACATTTACTTTTGCAGCACAAAGACTGTGACTGTACCCTTATGATGAGGCTACAAGACAGTGGTGATATTGGAAACACAGCAGGGAAAAACACTTTTCCAGCAGACTGCTAAAAACAAGTAAATTTAGGTAAATCCTGTCTTGAAAAATGCAATACAACAACCCCATTGTGTAACTCTGAACTATTACACAACTGCTTTGAAATCAAACTGTAAATGTAAAGAATGTCAAAATTAATGGTGTGGAATGATTGATAATTTCATTAATATTTTGATTCAACATAGTGTAACAGTCCATTCTTTACTTGCAATATATGAACAATTTGTTTTAGCAAAGTATTCAAGTACAACCTTCTGTGGGTGATAAGCAGATGCAGTTTCTCACCCGTGCCAGGGCTCACATTCTCATTTAATCTGCTCAGATAAAGAGCAAACTCCAAAATACTGATGCATTACAATAATGATAATATATTTTTAAATAACCTAGCTAAAGGTTTGCTGCATGTATTTGAAATGTCAGGTTGTTTACAGAACAAAAAATGAACAGAAATTAAAGGAAAATGAAACCCAGCTAACATAAATTGTCTTTTCCTCTATGACATATGTTTACTCCTATAAGCCTGTAAGAAAATAAGAGACAATCCTTCCCACACAATATATTTCATAATTAATATAAATTATTCTGTGTAAATTTCAAGCCACTAATGCCAACTGACTTAAAGACTCATAGAATGTTTAGGAATCTCTTACTAAAATGTGGGCATCTTCAGTCTGCTCTTGAACAGTCTGCAAAGCTTTGGACAGATCCTCATCATCTTCATGAAGACTGATCTCATCATCTGCTGAAACCTGAATGAAATGATGGAAAGTTTGGTATCAACATATTTTATACATCTTTCTTTCACAATACAACTGTTCCCACTCCCATTATAACTGCTGAAAATAATCCCCTCCTTGTTAAAATACCATTTTGCCATATTTAAATAGAAATCATATTACTGAAGTATTTTTTATAAAGAAGCTGAAATATCTGCATACATGTTTTACCTAAATATAAATTCTTACACCTTTAAAAAACTACTTACTATTCAAATAAAGGCAATACACAACAATTCAACTAACAGTGAATCATCTCTTGAAAAATAGACATGCCCTCTATCATCACTTTATAAAAGGAGATTTATGTCATTTCTCCCATGAGGTCTGTGTGACTGATGAAGTAAAAAGAATAAAACATGAACACTTTACCAAAATATATCAGATTATTATCAATTTATTAAGTTACCTCTTCATACTGATAATCATCTTTAGCCTCATCTATTATGGTAATGCCTGCAGGTTTAGTTAAGTCTGAAACAGCTGCTGCATGTGAGGAGTTCCAACTGAGAAAAAAAAATATCATAAAATACCCATCTATAAATCTGCTATCACCACCTCCACCCTTGCTCTTCTCAATACAAGACTTTCAATTTTTAAGGTTTCCTTCAGCCTCAAGGTGAGCAAGCCCAGTTCTGTGCACAGAGACAGAATCTAGGTTTAAGTTTTTACAGCAGGTTTGAACACCATTAAAAACTGACTCATCAGATCTGAGAAGCCAAGCACTATTCCAAAATAAAACAACTCAATTGGGCTCTCAGCCAATCATCAGTTTTGAGAGGGGTCTTTTTGCACTAGGATTTCCACAGCCTTCTAAGCAGAACTAGCTTCGTGCTCTCAGAAAATATCAGTTTTCAGCAAATTCATGTGTGTGAGGTCAAACAGGAACACCTGAGGTCAAACCCTGGACACCACAGGGCCACTTAAAAGAGCTGATGCAAATGCCTTGATAATCACAAGACATTTACAATAAAAAGATGAGGAACTTTCAAAACTCAGAAATTCATTTGGAAATTATCTCCAGTTCCTTGAAACGCTTTAGAGTCAAACTTATAAACATGACTACAAATAATCTAGAATAAAAGCCAAATAAACATCTTTTCATCCACTAGCCTCACAGCCCATGAAAGAATAATGAAATGGTTTTAGCAGATGCTGCTGACAGTTTCCCTAGGAAATCAGTTAGCCTACAAGTGACCCATGTAAATAAACCAAAAATTAACTTCCAAAGAAAAGAAAAGCTGGCAATTCAGTACTTCACACACAAACAAAGAAAAAAACCAAACCAACGTGATTTTCCAGCTTTGCATCAAGCTGCCCAAATCTGAATTATTCTCCTAAAAATGGGCCTATTGCCAGTTTTCACAGTACAGTATATATGTAAAAGTACAAAACATAGGTAAAAGTATCATCTGCATTCAAGACCACAGCATCACAGCACCAGAAAAACTCAGATAAATTGTTTCCATCTGGAAGGCTAACAGCTGAACAATATAACCCCCTGATAAGTAATAAACTTTCAAAATCTGGGGACTTTTTTCCTCATTTTTCTATTGACCTAACTGTCCTTGTGATCCAATATGGTTTAAACTAATGTGTTATTGCAAACAATTTGCCCAGACTAAAACATTATTGTAAAAATCCTGGGGGTTTTCCTCCGTTGTTTTTTCTTCTTTTTCCTTGCAAAAATCATAGCTAGGTGCACTATAAAACAGAGAAATTAATTTTGAAAACTACTGTATTGCTCCACAGTGTAAAATCTGCTGAGGCGGTGCTTTTTTAAGCACATCCCACTGAAAACAGCTGTGCAGATTCACTGAGGTAGAAATTGAGGCACAAGCTGCAAAAGGACACTCTTCCACTTTTAAAAATTGGCTTTATATTGGCTTACAACTTAATTCTAGCAAGGCAGGAAAAACTAAGGTGTGGTAGGGTCTATGACACTAAAGTATGATTGTTTAGCCTCTAAAAGCATTAGTTTGATTTCCAGCTCACAGCTGGAAAAGAGGACAGATGCAGCTCATCTGGCCTAGTGACAAAAGCAGAATGTGACCCAAAAAAATACACATTTAAAAGCCCAACATAGTTTGCTACAACTAAAATGTGAGAAGAATTGGGTGGGGTTTTTTACTCTGAAAGCCACAGCAAAGGTATGTCTAGGTTATGTATCACAACCCTAATTCTCAGTCATACTCAGTAACAAACCAAAAACCATGACTATCCCAGCAGTTCATTCTACAGTGGGAAATTAAAGGAGCACCTTTTCCAGCAGAACGTTGGGACTGGGAGCCTTAATAACAAACCCTGTTCCTCCTCCATAGGTATTTCACATGTACTGCTCAATAGCTAACACTGGAAAGGCGACAAGAGCTTTTCACACCGGGATTTTAACTCCTGCTCAGTGTTAAAAACGAGGTTCACTTTCCTGGTAGATTTTAAAAGGTTTAATAAAAGACAGTAAGAGATGAATCATAAAGCAAAAGGTTTTAATGGCCAGGTGCTTGGCACTCAGGGGGTGTTTTGGAGACACCCCTGAAATTCACCAGCCCGTTGCATATTCATAGACCCATCAGACATTTTCAAACTTTGCTAGAAACTATTTTCCATATTCCAGGAACTGTTTTACATGGCTATTCTTTATGTTCACCTTTTTAGAGCATGCATGTTTCTTGGCTGTGGTTTTAATTTATTTTTCTTATCAGTTTTAATTTGGGCTGTGGTCTCTAATTTCTACAGATGGTAACTGGTATATCAGCAGCAGGTGTCTTCACTGGGTGTTATCCAACCTTGTATTTCAGTTACTACAAAGACACTTTATCAATTTATGTTATTCCTAAAGAAAACTATATCTTAAAAACCATTTCAACACCACATATATAGTATCCACCCTAATATTTGCAAAAAGCCAATACCATAATATGTATTTATAACATCAGGCTGCCCTAGCAGCACTGCAGGATTCAATTCCCCCACTTTTCCAAGGGGCATTCAGGAACCCCAACCTTCAGCCAGGAGAGCAAACACCCTCTCACAGTGAGCAATACCCCGCTGCCTCTGCAGGGCCAAAACCCCAATTCATAGAATTATTTCAGCTGAAAAACACCTCTAAGGCCTAACTGGTATCAAAGCCCCACGCCGCTAAACCATGTCAGGTGCCGCATCCACACAGGGCTTTTTAACTCTTCCAGGGATACCGTGGCCACCGCTTCCCTGGGCAGCCCGTTAAAGGAGGACATTTTTCCAGCTCTCTAAACGTCCTCTGGCACGGATTGAAGCCATTCCGTCTCCGCCTGTTCCTGGGAGCAGGGCCCGACCCCCCTGGCTGTCCCCTCCCTCAGGGGCGTTGTCCCAGCAGATCCCCCCGGAGCCTCCTTTTCTCCACGCTGAGCCCCTTTTCCATCTCCCTCAGCCGCTCCAGCCTCTTCTCCGCACAGGCTTCAGCCGCTTTGCAGTCTCCATGAACAAAACAAAAAAGAAGCAACAAGCCGGGGGGATTTTTTTTTGACTTTGGCCCCGTACTCTCCTCGCCCCACCCGACCGCCCTCCCCACTCCAGCAGGTGCCGGGGCCGCCGCGCCTCAGGCGGGAGGAGCCCTGAGGGGACGGGGGACCCCTGAGGGGGGAAGCGGCACCAACAGCGGGGCAGAAGGACGAGCATGGAGGGGGAAAGAGCGGGGAGGAAGAAGGATACTCTGCAGGCTGAACGCCGCCTCAGAGACCGCCGCCTCCTCCGCCATGGCCGCGGCGTTGCCGGGGGCGACCTCTCGCGAGGAGAGGCGGCCGCGCCGCGGCGGGAAGAGAGACGGGTTTAATTTAATTTAATTTGAACGGATTCGGTTTAATTGAATCCAGTTGAATGGAGTGCAGCGTTTGTAGCTCCAGGCGAAGCTCCTCACAGCGCCGGGTTTAAGGGCGAGGGATTCGCGGTGGGTCCGGGCCGTCCCCTCAGGGACTGAACACACACCGCCCTGCCTGAAGTACCAGGAAAAACAGCAGGGAATGAGGGGGGAAAACGCTTCAAACTCCTAAGAAGTGCCTGATTTCTTCTGCAGAT
This sequence comes from Toxostoma redivivum, assembly GCA_013397375.1. Lineage (NCBI taxonomy): Eukaryota > Metazoa > Chordata > Aves > Passeriformes > Mimidae > Toxostoma > Toxostoma redivivum. Next base: position 396,057 of record VXBI01002441.1, read on the forward strand.
GGGACATTTTTGTAGCTGGAATGAGCTACTTTTGAGCTAAGTCCTGTGGGACTGATTGTTGAAGTCCCTTCAGAACCCGAACTCTCCCGTGATTCTATATTCACGCTTAAAAGCAGGAGTTTTCCCAGGAAAAAGTTTGGGAGTGCAGCATATATTTGTGGAGAACGCACGTCAAGGCTCCTAGCAGTTTGAGATAAAGTTGCAGGATCCGACAGAAAAATTTCTGTTGCTTTTTCTTATTTTTAGGTAAGCTTAGAGGTGCCAGTCCTAAATTTCCATTGAGTTAAGGGGGTTTACATGCAACAGGAGCTCAGAATTAGCTCTTGTATTAAACAGAAATCAGTGCTCAAAGTATCTGGGGGGGGGGGGGGGGGG
>VXBI01002441.1:396487-428200 GCA_013397375.1 Toxostoma redivivum
AAAAATGCTTATGTGTGGGTTAAAAGGAGAGGCACCAGTTTTGCTTTCAGGGTTAACAAAAAAACCAACCAAAAACCTCAAAAACGAAACAAACAAACAAACCCACTAAGCATTGAAATACAGCCTGAAGATCAGAGAAGATGTAAGTGAAGGAAAGTGAATTGTATAAATTGGTTAAGACTTTAGCCTGAAAAGATACAATCCAGCAAGAGGACCTGCTGCCTGTTGAACAACTGTTTTGGCACTATGTAGAAATTGTCACACAGGATTGCCATTCCTCTCCCATGGCAGACACATTCTTGGGAAATGACAGGTACTTTGGCACCATCAAAGTCTCCAAATTGTAATAAAAGAACAATGTTTTGGCACAAGATTGTCACAACACTGCAAAGATGACAAAAACTGTTGTATTCCCTCAAATTGCCTCAAACATTGTTTTTGAGTTTAATAACATGTCAGAGCTTGAACTCAGCTGGTTTCAAGAGGTGGAGGGCAAATGGTGACATACCTTTCTTGATCCCTGATGGTTGTGGTTTTCTCTCCCTTCAGATTAAACTAATGTGACCAGAAAAATGTTATTTCATCATATCGAACCCACCAGAGGCCTCCTGAACTCCAGCAGAGCATATAAAAAAAAAAAAAAAAAAGCAGAAGTGGCATCATGAAGTCAAACATTCACCAGTCAATACTCCTAAACTGCAGATTGGAAAGGTGATAGCACTCAAAAAGTTGGGATGACTACACCTGAAGGTATCTTTTTCTTAGGGAAGTTTCCAATTCCACCACAAATCACAGAGTAAGTGTAACTTTGTCATACAGGCAAGCACAGCTGGTTACTCTAAGTTAATACCACTCAATTCTCTCAGCAGCATTAGCTGTTAGCCTTTACACAAAGAGTTGAACAAACAAAATGCTAAGCAATACCCTTCTCTGAGTTCCCTCTCTCTGCAGACCTAACTTCTCCCTACAAATTATTCACAGAACTTCTCTGTCTCACTAAAACATGGAAATGTATGGTATCCACAACTGAAGAAGAGTGATGAAAGCTTAAAAAGGGCTCAGAAAGGTACTTTGGGGAAGGTTATGATTGGAAAACAATTAACAGTGATGTGCAAAAGGATCTCAGTCTTCTTGGTTTATTTAAGGAATCGTTAAAGATCAATGTCAATGGGTAATGGATTTGGCAAGAAAGGCTATTCAAAGGTAAAACCATATCAAGAGAGTAGATCTAGGAAGAAATTGTTCCCTGTGAGGGGGTGGGACCCTGGCACAGGTTGCTCAGAGAAGCTGCAGTTGTCCCATCCCTGGAAGTGTTCAAGGCCAGGCTGGACAGGGCTTGAAACAATCTGATCTAGTGAAAGGCATCTCTGCCCAGGGAAGGGGTGGGATTGGATGAGCTTTAAGGTCCCTTATCATTACCTAAACCATTTTGGGATTCTATAATACCAAATAATACACAGAATTAGCTAGAAATAAGTCATAACTAAAAGCAAAGAGATTTTTTTATAGCATATCCAACTGATCTTCAAGTATCCAGTAGGATTTTAAGAACCATGGGGTTCTTTTTTAAGAGTTGCATTCTCCATTCAGACACCAGCTAGTTTAGAGCATCCTATGGCTCCTGTTTTCAGAAATCAGATAAAGTCAGTGCACTTTCTATGGAAAAAAGTTGAAGCAAAAAAAACAACCAATTCTATTACACTGGGCATTTGCCAGTATTGTAAAGGACCCATAGAGTTTATTTGATTACTTTTAAATAAAAGTGGGTTGGTCAAAGATTGTTATTTCCCAAAGATTTAAAGCTTTTTTTGGAAACAATGTTTGGTTGGCAACTTCTAAACTCTTTATGTCATCCCACTGTGACTGTATAAATGGCCTCATTGTAGTGACATTTTCCTTCAAAAGGCATAACAAGCCAACTAGTTTCTCTCTACCTCGTTCAGAGCCACCTGCCATAAATACTTTGTATTTGATTATTGCTAAGCTGAATTCCAAGCACCCAATTCACCCTGGTTTATAGCCTCATAACAGTCTGGGTTATAAATGATTATCATCTCCCAAATGGCAGCAACCAGTGCAGTTACTGTATCCCATAACTTCTGGTGAGAAAGACATGGAAGCAGCATCTGCTGTAGTTTGAGAATTTCATTAGACAGGCTGTTTGCTTTTCTCACAGAGCAAAGACAGAGGCGTGTGCCTCCACCAGATCTATCAGGCAGATAGATCAGCCAGACAAGGTAGAGGATTTAAAAGAGATTATTTGTGAGAACTGGACAAACTGGAATGCTCCAGAAGCATTGCCTGTGCTCCCAATCTCTAAGGGCCAGGTACTCCTCCCTTTATACCACCACCTGAAAGACTGACTCTCCTTGCATCCAGAGCATAATATCCCCTCCTGCTGGATTCAACAATCAAACTGACTAAATTTTGACAAGTTGAGTTAAAAAGCCAGAACAAGCACGTGAGCTACTTTGAGTGACCTTCCCTCCCCTGCGGGAACGCATCCAAAAGGTTCAGTATGTGCACTTCATCATGGCAGACAAGCAGCCAACAAAGAATTATCTGCCCCACTGACTTTCACACACCCATTTGCAATTGTTCGCCAGTGCAGCTTTTGGGGAGGAAGGACGAGGCAATGTCAGCAATTGAGGTTGCTGAATGAGCACAAAGCACGGGCAGGAATGCTCTAACAGCAGCATCACAGTGACAGTCAAGGGGTCATTGTCCACATGGTCATGGTGGAGCACGGGACCACAGCTGGAAGCCAGAATGAGTTGGCAAACATCTTGTTCCAACTTCTGCCGTGCCATCTGGCTTCCAGTGAGGTGACTGACGTTAAATGTATTTTCTCTGTATTGCCATCTGGCAGCTGCTTGTACAACAACAGAGCAACATGCAGAATTTGGCTAAGAGTTATCCCAAGAATCACATCAAGGATACTTGTAACATAGACTCTGAAATTGAAAAAAAACTTACGAGGAAGGTTTTGTCAGCTGCAGGCATATCAGGCAGAGTATTGCAGGTGGGTAAAAGGGAGTGGGAAATTATATACCCCCATGTTTTGCATGGGTTTATTTCACAGAGTTCCCATAAGTTTCCACAAGGAAGGAAGGGGCATGCATGTGAATTTCCAAAGGACACAAATACTGTATCCAATGAAATGTCTGTTCTTGAGAAGCATCAGCACATTTGCCACACTGTAGAAGCACAATCACTTTCCCAACTTTAAAAAAGCAGGACTTTTTTTTTTTTCCTGCTGTAATGTTGTATGCCAAAGGTATTTCTCATAAAGGAAGGAGATTTAAGGAATTGATTAGTACTAACACAGTCTCAAAAAGAGAGACTCTGCTACTTTAACAGAAATTTCCTCTAAAAATATCAGGATTGCCAAATGCAGTGTAACTACAGTGTAATAATACCCATAATGCCAGGTCATCTTTATAAAGGTCACATTTGCAAGGCCATAGCAACCTTGCTGAGCCTTAAATGTAACAGAATAGGGTGCTTCAAAAAACAGAGTAGGGTTTTTAATAAATATGATCCCATGACAGCTTCAATCTATCAACTTTCTGCTCTACCTCCTGCTGGGCACTCCTGCTTTTTTCTATGCTCCTGTGTTAGTGCTCATAGGATTCTCAAATAATTTAAACCTAAAAAAAGCTAATCCAGATTAAACTTAAAAAAAAAAAAAAGAAAATAAATAGGGGGAGGGATAGAATTTTAATTTTTTTCCATTTGGTTACCTTTTTTTTTTGAAATGAAGAAAAGTAACACTAAAATACTAGAGGTCTGGCATTCAGAGTCAAGCTGAAATGTATTTTGTCTCTACTCTGTAAGAAGAACATTAAATATATAAAGCTCTGCTTCATTTTCCAGGTATTTCTATAGATTAGATGTAGGATACACTAAATCTCTTTAAAAAGGTTTGAATGGAGTTAATATGAAAACAAAAATGTCTGTCTTCCAACACATCAGCATTTCTGCTGATGCTTGTTCTCCTAAGCATTTTATTGGAGCACAATGAGCATTAGGTGGAATACTATTTACACTACTTAATCACCACATGCAAAAGATTGCTTTCCTTTTAGTAAACTTCTAAAATTTAGTCAGATTTGTAGCTTCCATGTCACACTGCTCTTTCACAGGAAAGAAAGAAACAATAATGTGCTCCAAATCCAGCAGTGTAAGTGAACACAGAGCTATGAAGAGTTTTGACTGCACTCAGACAAAAATTTGGGAGTCAACAGTCAAGCATTTTGTCAATAATACAGCAAAGACATCAGTACAACATGAGCCCAGGGCATGGCTCTGAAGAGTGCAGGTTTCCCACTGCAGACCTGGAATGTATCTAGTCCAGTCTGTACACTAATGTATAATAGAAGAGTTATTCTACCCACACTGATGCTGCTCTTGCCAACAACTACAGCTCCACATCTCTGGCCGGTGTCACCCTTGAAAATTATCAGAAGCATTGGACACTGATTGCTTTGGCTCTGCCTGTTCTAAATTTGGGAACATTCCTGCATCACAGATAGAATAAATAGTGCTAAAGACAAGAGAAGTGTCACATAGTAACTTTTTATTTCAGGAGTGGGTAGAGTAAGCAGTGTCCTCTCTAAACTCCAGTTTTATGAACACAAGTATTTCTACAGCTTATAGGGACTAATGATCATCAGTTCCTGATAATTAGAGGCTTTTCACTTAATATGTTCTTCTCCCCTTTGAAATTAAGTTTAGTTAATATGCTCTTCCAAGGCAGCTGTGATCACAAAGCAGCTAATACATTCCTACTACAAGGTAAGAAAAAAATTAACTCCATGTGGCTGTTGTAAAAGGAAAAGCCATCATCCTTGGCACAAAAGGCCAGAGAAAACAAAGTGCTGTATTTCTTCCTACTCTGTACTTAGCAAGAGAGCCAAGAATTGAGACACCACATCAGAAAACATGAGCTAAAGGACAAGCAACACAAAAGCCTGCAAAAACTGTTCCTTTTTCTTATTTTACCATGTTTCCAGGGGCTTCACTGCTTGTTACCCAGGTGATGCATTTCCCATTGGAAGTCTTAAGTCTCATGCTAATAATTAGCACATGCCAGAGTCATTTTAGGTGGTTTCCTGCTTTTTTTTTGGTTTTTTTGGAGGTCATGTATGTATATGCTCACATTAAAAGCAGACATGACAAAGTGTTCTCTGTCAAAATCAGATTTAAAATTCACATAAAGGAATACATGTACCAAAACCATAAATTATTCAAAATTAATGGGTGCTTCAATAAAATTTTCTCCTTGCACTCAATCCTGTCTTTAACATGTATCTAAGTAAGATAGAAAACAGTCTCCTTCCCTTTTTTCCCCCCCTTCTTGTTTCCCCAAAAATCCTTGCCTGCTCTTGGATGCTTTCCTTGCTTGGGCTCACTCCTCCCTCTTTTTGTTCTAGCTTTCCCTATTCTGCCCAACCATTTACATTTCTGGTTTTAGCAACTTTGACAACCCTTGGCTATTTCTTCAACCTGTGTTTTCAGAGATAGGCCTAGAATAAACGGTTTATTCTTGTTCTAAAAAAAAAAAAAAAAAAACCTCAGGCAATTATACCCAAAAAAACGGTCCAAGAGGTCACAGAATTTGATGCAAAATGGGCAAAGAGTAGCAGGGGATTTGTAGCCAAAAGCAGCATTTGCTAGAGAACTTCTAGCCAAGCTTTTCCTCACCTGCTTAAAGGTTGTTGCCTTGATGGAGACCAAGCATAGAATTTTAAGTTCCTCTAGCATTTTCTTTGGTTTTACTGCAGTGTAATTTTTTTCACATGCAGAATATAACAATATAAGTAATTTCAAAGTGTCCAGCTCTAATCTGCTTTAGCAGAGCTGAGGGTGGCAGTGTATACTGGTTTCTCTAAATTCATACACAATGAGAACTGCTCTGCCTTTATGTCCATCTCTTTGCTTTGTTATTATTAACAGAAATATAGAACTCCAGGCAACAATCCTACAAAAACGCACCATTTTGAATAGATTTTTTTAGAAAAACCAAAACTCTCTGTATCCAATACTGATTGCCATTTGTGATGTGAATGAAGCATTTCATAGCTCTCATTTTCACATGCCTCTGGTGAAAGCAATTGTACAATATTGGCACCCTACACCTAAACGTCAAAGCTTTGCTTTGTGGGGGTTTTAATATTTTGTTTAAATATTGAAGTGCCACAAAATTGAAATCTGGAAATGCTATGTTTAAGTTCTTTCCTTTTACCTTCATACTACTTATAGCACAGCCATAACTGTTGCTATCAAGCCATTTGCTCATTTTTGTATAGAACAGAGTGAGCAAATATTGATAATTTAGCTTCTCAAACTAGACCTAGATCTTGGGCACACTGTGTTACATTTGAAGATGCCCAAAGTGGTTTGAAATGGACTACCTCACTCACGGGAAGCTTACCTTAATATAAATTCTTCTCATAATTTTACTTCAGATTTATTGCCAGTAACTTACAGCCAAATCCTTAATATAGGATGAGAATCTAAAGAGGCCTACAGGGACACAGGAACCTGAACCCAAGAGGCTTTCACTGACTCCTAATCCTTAAAATTAGGTCTGCCAACTCATCCCCTTTCTGAAAATGGCAATTGTTGGGTTTTTCTGGGATATTTTTTCTCTTATTTTATATTTACATATACCTGTGTACACAAACAACAGGACAGGACTGCTGGAGCAGCTGTCTCGAAGCTTTATTCCATTACAATCAATCTCATTTTACAGAACCAAGCAAGGGAGATGGAACAGCTTCAGCTGCTGGCAGAAGAAGTTGCCTTTGTTACAAAGTCTTTTAACAACTTTCTAGCCAATAGCATCATATTAAATGCTGACAAGCATTTGCTCAGGCCAATTAATAAAGCCACACATACATCTCACATTGAACAATGCTGGCTTGTAATAGCTTAAAATAATAGCTAAATCTTGATTATTAAGCTTACATATTTATACTATCTTGCTTATCATACTTTCCTTAGGCCTGTCTCTACACAGCTCATAGCCCTATTGTTTCTTGTCCTTGCATCTTCAGCATTCTTGCATTTCTCCATCTTGAGATTTACTCTCACACAGCTTTCTGAGAGTTTTATACCTTTTCTATTTCCCACAGGCAATTGCAGTGCCCATGTTCAAGAGAGACTTGATGGATCTGGGCCCCCACTGGTCTCCAGCCCACCTCCTGAAACCAGGGCTGAGGGACCCAGGCCCCCAGGCAGGATGTCCTTTCAGATAAACTCGTTCCAGTGCTGCTCTGACCAGAAGAGGCAGCTCCTTGCTCTGTGTTGATTTCTATCCTCCCTCCCGAGGCTCTGAGCTGTCCAAAACAGGCATTTATAAGGCAGTCTGATGGTTGCTGATTCCTCTCCACTGCTCAGACACAGAGAAAAAGTAGCCTTACTTTTAACAGCAGCAGCTTACTCCACTGAAAGTTAAGATGATATAGCCATTTAAGGAATACAAAATTTATCCATTGAAATTAACGTGACTTTAAAACAAATATCTCCCTGTAAAGGCATTTCTGACCCTTCAAAATATACAGCTGAGTTCAGAAGAGAAAATTCACAATTTCCTCACATAAATTAGCCTTTAAACTCCTGAGCACGTATTCATATTGACTGGGACATAATGTGAGTATCTTCACAGGCCAGCATGACCATCCTTTCCTTCACACAAGAACTCCAGCTCACCTTGCTGGGCTTTGTAGGGTTGATGACTCCAGAAATGGTTCAGAAGTGACTGTTCAATGCCAGATAAGTAAGGTATAGTTCCCTATGCATTGCCCTTTCCCAACTGAAATCCCACACCAAAGCATATCTCCTTGTAGCCCATCCTTTTGGCAGTGAGAAATCTAAAACAAAGCACGCAAAGAAAAGCAAAGTATGTGGAGTGACCCATCCATATCCCTTCTGATAGTTCCATCACAGATGTACAATTTTCACATTTCTCATCAAGTTATTTTAAAGCACAGCCAACATTAAACCTTTACAAGCTAGGGCTACAAATCAGTTGTGTCTGAACTTATGACAAGTGGCTACAGTTGCAATTCCCTCTCTTGCAGGCAAGATCTCTTGCTTGGGGAAAAGAAACTAAACAAATCAACCACAAAACCAAGCCAACCTTGTGACAAAAGCATCTTTACACATGAAGCTGGGGTTCTGAGTAAGCCAGAACATTTGAAGGAGTACCTATGTGTCTAAACCCCAATTCCTTCTCTTTCTCTCCTGTTCAGGAGGGAGCATGCCAGTATGGCATGATGCAAAGTACCTGTGTGTCTTCAGCTGTCCTGGGAGACTTCACATGATGTCAGAGCCCTGGTGAGCCATCAGCTGGAGTGCTGAGCCTGGACAGCCTTTCTTTTGCACTTCGGTTGTCAAGGCAGAGCATCTTGCCAAGTCTTCACCCTCCTTAGCCCATGCCGGGTGATTTCACAGTGAGACAGCAATTACTCAGACTGGCATGTGGTCAGGTCATGTGTCAGATACATTCATCTCATTTACAAGCAGAAGATTCTCCAATGAATAATTCAGAAAGAAATAATCACCCTCATGGTCCATTTCCCCAACCCCAGGTTCTGTCTCTAACAAGCTCCTGCTGAGCCTAGCGAGACATGTCGACTACCGAAGGAGCAGTTTAAAAATCATTGTGTGCACATGCAGACATCACCCCATGATTTCACTTACTGCTAAAGGCAAACAGCAATCTGTTGGCCACATCCTCAGTGAAATCATGTGAGGTTTTCCTATCAACTTAAAATGGAGCTGGACTGAATCTAATATTCTGACCCCATGAAGTTCATCATTCACAGGCTCTCATCATCACACATAAAATCATCCACCTTTGGAAGCTACTTGTTATTTTCTACTCACCAGCGTCAGGGCACATGGGTTTCCATAAAACATATAAAAATAGCAATAACTACACTATGATATTGCCCAGCAAATCTAAGGCTAAAGGAGGTAAAGTTATGTCACAATGTTTCCTTGATCCTTCCTTTTTTAAATGAGATTTGCCATACTTTGTGAATCCATGGCTAAGTCTGTTTTCACCTCATTGGTGCATGAATCTCAATTATGAAACTATTAAGATGGTACAGAGAACCTATTTCTTCATCTGCATACTATCCCATGGGTTACCTTATGCAAAGGTAACTCCTTGTGCAAACAAAACAGTAGAAATTTTGCTAATTAGATTACACGGGATAATTTGTGCTAGATAGCAACTCTGATGAAAGTGTTAAAACATAACCCATTCCCCCAGCCTGTTTTTTCATGCTGAGAATGCCTGGTGAGATCGGTGTAATTGTGACATCCAGCCCAAATCCCAATATCTGAAGGAAGATGTGTAGGAGCAAACAAACACCAGTCCATTTTTTTCCTAACTAGTCCTAATTCAATCAGCTAGTCCAATTCAAAAATATTATGATTCCTCCCAAACTATGCTTGAAGAATAGCAATTTTAAACACAGGAGGAATGCAGGAATAACCTCTGAACTTCACACACTAAATCATGTCACAGACAAAGCAGACCTATAGGTTTGGCCTTTATGGCAAGAGGCACAACAGAGGACTGGTTTTCTGTTTGACTCTAAGCTGTTTAACTGGATGTTTTCAGACTTGACATCTCACTTGCTTCAATTTCCAGAATTCACCATGAGACTCCCTGAAGGAAATTGGGCTCAGAGTAGGATGGAACCTGAACTGGACAAAATTTACCAGCATCTCCAGCTGCAGGCCTAGCCATACTCTCATTCACCTGTGAGATGAAGGTGAGTGCCCTCCAGCCAACTGGAGCTATTCCAATAAGCCCAAGTGAGGAGTTCAGTCTGTATATGAAGAGCCTTGTGACCATTAAATGCTTTGCCTGTTCCAGCATTACACAGAAAACAATGCTTAATTTGCTTTTGATTATCACTCCCAAATACTGTAAATTAATATTAACAAGTAGCAATGATTCTCAGCATTGATGAAATTGGTCCCCTTTTCTGGGTTTGATAACTGTACCCAGACACACAGACCAAAAGCCTCCATGTTAAATTCCAGAGTGCACTGACACAGGGAGCTGGAAACCAGCTCTGGTTCTAGGTACATGAATGGACTTTGTGAAGTCAGCCAAAGCCTCAATGTCTGAGTGTTTATTCTTGCACATGTATATAAATGTAGATCTCAGTTCTGCAGTTTCAGTCCACCTTAGAGTTGCCAAGCATGATGGCATTTCATTGCCAATATAATTTGATAGAGGCACTGGTTGTTAGGATGCAGCTTTGTTCACCACAGTTAACCATACTGTCTCAATTCATCATGCACCCACCAGACCATAAATCTGCTAATTAAAGAGAGCCACATCTCCAGCTCCAGTATTTGGACAGCATCTTCCTCCCAGACATGGATTCAGTGATGTTTCTCTCACTGCACTGTGTCAGCTTGATGCTTTCACTGGTCACAGCTAATTAGGACTGAGTGAGCTGTGCTATTGTAGCTCTAAAATGCTGATGTTATAAGCAGCTCATACCCAACACAGGAGGCTGAGAGGAGCCTCCTGAAGACACAGCAGTCTCCATAGCAGCCTCCCTACTTCCCTGACCATAGTCACTGCTTTATACACCCCTGTTAGAGTTGCTCAGGAACAAAGACAAAGCACAACTTGGACCAGGCTCAGTTGGTTTCAATTCCAAGACTCATACCCATCTGCTGCAAAGTGCAATGGATCAGATATGAAAACTTGGTAGGAGAGGAGGTTTCTATCTGAACCTTAAAGAAGGGACCATTTGACTTGGCCAGCATTAAGCCATGTGCCTTAATCAATGCTGAAAGCGTGTGTAAGGACTGCCAGCTTTACCCATAAAAGTTCCCTGCTTTTCTGTAATTATATCAGTGATAATAAGAGCTCTTAATGAGGATATTTATAATCTTTGCCCAATCCATCCTCTTTACTCCTTAGCCATTACCACATAAAGATCCTTACTTCTGCACAGCAAACTTATATTCCAACCATGTCAATTCCTCTAACAGTGCATTGTCTGATCTCTTATCAGAGGGAAGATTCCAGATCTGTTAAAACCAAGGAAAAGATCCTATGGGTGTCAATGGTCTTTGTATTAGAAATCCCACAAAAACTTTTTCCTCCTTACAAAGCCAAGTAAATTTCCACAGGCCAAGTGTTGTGGAGGCAACCCTGTTAACACTGAAAAATGAAACATTTACAATTCCTTCCCTTCCCATCTTCTCAGGTGCTACCACATCAACTTGCCCCCTGTGGCAGTACTAAACCTTGGCACTAAAAGCACATGCATGTTGCCCATAGCTGAAGGAGAGACAATGATCCTCTTACAAAAGTCAGGTCATTTCAGAACTTCTCCAGGCATCCCAGAAGGTCTTCCTAGTGAGCAATTAAATTTTTTTTCTTTTAAAATTTGAAAACTTTTAAACTAAAAAGCACTCTTAAATTATCAGATATTTTGGCCTTCAGTGTGAGGCCATCCTGCAGCACACACCTTGCATTCCTTGTGGTATTTCCCCAAGGATGTGCTGTGCTACCTAGTTTCTCTCCCAGCCAGCAACTTCACAAATTGACAAACTATAAGAAGGGGTCCTTCTACAGAATGAAGAATCAATAGCTGTCTACTTGGATAGCCTCAAAAAGTGCTTAACTTTTAATTGAATGCTGGAAAAGAAAATGCAAAGCACAAGAGCTCAAAACAGCATGAAGCCTGCATAATTATCTTTCTCCTTGCAGTTCCTCATGTGGGCTGGAGACTAATTAAACACATGTGCAGGCTACAAAATGATTTGCACAGATACATCTTTTGTCAGTTTGCAAGGGGATGTAAGCAGAAGGGAAGAACCAGCAAAGAACAGGAGCCACAGCCAACTGTCTGATACTGTCATTTTCACTGGTACTTTTGCTTTAACTTCAACCATCTAGAGTGAAGACAAATTAGATTTCGCATCTGCTTTGCAGTGAGACAAATAAAGTTCAAGACAACGGTGAACTCAGGCTTCTAGAGTGGTATAAACACACATAGAGGAGTTTTGAAGCATTTTGGTCCTGACTTCATGTACTATACTACTTTTCATTATAGAGCTACCTACCCTTACATGAGCCATTATATAACACATAATGTTATAAATATTAAAATAAATTAAAATGAGCGGTTTTATTCCTTCTGGTGCAGAAACACAAAACCAAGTAAAGCTTTTTATCTTAAATCCCTTCTTCACCATTTATCACATTAACATGTTAAAATTGCCATTAAAAAACAGATATGTTTTTTAATGTAATACTTTTGTAAAGTATTTCTCCAGCACACAAGCCCTACCTCCCTCTTCTCCCTCCTTTCCAGAAGCAAAAAAGATTTTAGCCTGTTCACTGGAGCCTTAAATCATGTCTCTTTTCACATCCAAAGTAAAAGCACCTGCCCAGGCTGGCTTTCAGCTGGCAAGATTGAATTAGAGCCCAGCAACCGTTGCCCTAATAGGAGGCAATATTATTAACTTTAATTTATTCACATCAGCATTGATCAGAAGCAGTTACTGAGTACCAGGAAGATACTGGGATGTCAGTACATGGCACTCAAGGCCAGTGTAATTACCACAGAAATGAAGGATGCTGTGATCAGTCCAAAGAATTGTGTGTAATTATAATGGAAAGTTCTGATCTGTAGATTTCACCCTGCATGCACATTATGAAGGCTCTCACATCCAAAGGCTTGTGGTTTCTCTGAGTTCTCCAGTCCCCCAAAAATTGTCAGCTACTCCATAAACTGTAGCTGGCAAGTACATTTTTAAGGTGATGATGAAAATCTTCCAATGATATTTCCCACAAGTGAAGCACTGCTCATAAATGGTTCTGCTCCAGGGTGTACAAATTAAAATGGAACTTTCAGGTATGTCAGACTTTGCAGAGTGTGGCTGTGGCACAAGAGTTCAGTGCCACTCTAGGATTCCAAGAGCTCTGGTGGAGTAAGACTAGAAGACTTTGGATGTGTCAGTCTCTCTAAAAGCCAGTAAACATTTAGCTACTCAAAAGCCTGAAACCCCCCAAGCAGAGGGATGCCTTCCTGAAAACTTTTGTTGTGAGAAAGCCTGTGGAAGTTGAGATGGGTGAAATCTTCTAGGATAAATGATGTTTTCTCATATTTGTGCTCCATCACCATTTTAAAGCCTCCAACATAAATAAACGCACCACTGAATCCTGTCTCTGGTTCTCCTCTATTTCACTGCTCCTCCTCTTCTACCAAACATTCCCATTTTCTGTCTGTGCCTGGGGAAGCACAGGAGGGGGTGTGGGAACACAGCATTGGTGACTGGTTTCTTTTGCTCTCACTCAGATGCTGTCTGGATGAATCTCCTTTTTACCAGCATCATGCCCCACGCTCCAGCAGGAACTTTCCATTGCCAAACTCCCTCTCTCCCCCTTTCCAAACCACTGGAAGGGCGAGGGGACAGTGGTGACAAAGAGGGCTGGCTGCTCACACGTGTCCTCACCGTGCTGAACACCACGCTCAGGTTCAGCCCAGTGAGCACCAGCTGAATACATGCGAGCTGCCTCGGGCCACCTCAGGCCACCAACTATCCCACACCATTCCGGGAATAGTTCTAATTCCAGGTGTCCCTGAGCGGTCCCTGCTTGCCCAGCTCCCATGGGATGCACAGCTCCTGCGAGCGCATCCAGTTCCCATAGCGCGGCCAATGCTGCCACCCTAATGCAAAGCAAAGAATTATCGGCACCGGGCAGGCGGAGAGAGCTTCTGTCCCTGTCCCCGCACTGAGTGCCCTCGGGGAACCAAACTCTGGGCGTGGCTGGAGGGTATTTTGTCCGCTCCTTTGCGGAGATTTAAGAATAGGCATCCCGCAAGAATTTGCAGCTATTTAAGAATAGGCATCCTGCAAGGCACGGGAGTTTCTCGGAAAGCCATCCCCGGCTGGGAAAAGGGACGCACAGTGTTAGAGATACAGCCCTGGCTGATAGGGAGCATGGAGAAGAGAGGCCAGTCCCCCTTCTCAGCCCCTGAGCAGTCAAACAAAGAATTATTAATTCCTTATATGTTCTTTCTCCCAGTCGTATGGTATGAAAAATCGCCGAAGAGAAACCTTCAAAGCATATCTGTCAGAACATTAAACTGATGGGAAAAGACATTTTTATCCATCCTAAATCATTGGGTAATATGATTTAAAAAAAAAAAAGCCTAAAAATATGCAGCATCGCTGAAATAAATGCTATTGCCTATTAGTTGAATATTTTTTGCCTCTGAGAGTGTCTCGGTAACCGGTGCCCGGAGCAGCGGGGAGGCGCAAGGCAATGCTGACATCTACCGACGGCAGCCCCGAACCACCCGCACCAGCGCCCGGGAATCCCGGCTCCAGCTGCGGCCGAGCACACGCACCAATAAACCAGGCAAGTGTAACCCCGGCCATGATATATGATGTTATAACCCCAGAGAACGAGTGATCTGAAGCGCAAATATTTCTAGAAGGGTGTGTTGCACTGCTCTCAGTTTTGTTACTGGGCTAAAGGACCTTCAAAGTACATATTCTCAGAGCAAGTAAACATTTGCTTTCTTTAGGATACCCACAGGACTTTGGTGCATCAATTCACTCCCCCTTCTGGATTTATTTTCTTCATTAAGTATGCCACTGTTCCTTTCATCCGGTTAGGACTAAAATCCTCCCCTTTTTTTTTTTCTCTGTCATGGTGCAGATAGAAAACATGTTTTTATTCCCTGCAGCAACAAAGTGTAAACTGCCAAAAAAAAGCCCTGAAGATTACAAATAAAGCTTATAAAGGTGTTTGTACTTCAGCTACAGTGGTTGAATGCTGTAGCTATAATAACAAGTGACATCCAGGAATTCCCTGTATTGTACCTTACAGGAACCACCAATGGGGGGAGGAATAAACCTTGGATCTGCAAACCAACTGCAATACTAAGAAGCACTGGGACTTATTAAAGCAGAGAAACTGTGAATGTGTGTGCATCTGTTAGGGAGAATAAGCAGCAGCCACCCCTTCCATGCACAGCAAAGCAGCTTTCAGCTGTGTGTCAAGAGGTCATAAAAGTTTGTGGCAAGATGAGCTATTCCTACTTATATCTTAGGGGAGCAGTCTAATTAGAAGCAATTAATTTACTTATAAAATGGTATTACTACCATTCCTGCTGGCATCTCCTCGACTCACTGTGCACAACAAGCAGCTGTTGTTGTAAAGCAGGACAGACATTGGAAAAGATCCCACTATTTCTGATATACCCCATTCAAAAATCACCTGAAAAGAAAAGAGGCTTTGGGCTTGTCTGTCCTCTCTCATCCTTATCTCTATATTCTGTGCTGGTATGCACAAGGCCCAAGTGAGGAAGATTGGCACAAAACTGTAAAATCAACACCCCACGAGCATTTTAACTAAAATACAAGGTGTATTTGGATAGGCATGGTGGCTTTGCTGTGACTCCGGGGAGGAGAGCAGCAGTTGGGCTAGTCAGAATGTTTCTGATGGAAGAGTTCAAGATAAACTCCTCAGACAGGCTGGTAATGGCTCTCTGGTATGCTGGAAAGCTTGAGCTAACCCCTTTCTGTTGTTCAATTTGGGCTCAAATCTCCTTCCTGCTTCCTCTTGTGTTGGTTAGTTTAGAGGAGTGGCATTTTGTCCCTGCTTCAACAATGTTATGTTCCCTTGAATAAGAAAGGAGGGAACCTTGGGAAAAAAGCTCCCCTTCTTCAAGATAGAAAAGTGGTATCTAGCTGCACTCTTTCCTCATGTTTATATTCTAACACCATCTGCCTCTTGCAATGTGTTTGCTGTACACACATACCATAAAGAGCTGTTTGTTTGTTGGATGAGTGGGGTCATAGTGCTGTCAGTATCCCAGCTGGATCTTCCTGGTTGTTTCTCATTGCAGCAGACCACTCATTAGGGGCAGAAATGAGCCAGGACAAACTCCTGTTTAACAATATGAAAAAGGTCCCAGTTTATTCCTTCTACATGTTAGCCATCCTAACTCTAACTAATCAAAGATTTTGACTGCAGCAAACTCCCACCATAATAACCTGACAACAGGATATTTCTCACAAGTACTTCCTTACTGCCTCTGACCACAAGCTTTCACTTAGCTGGACTCTGACTACAAGCACCCACTGCAGGTCTAACTGCAGACCCAGACTGACCTCACAGCAGCAAGTGCCTCTCCCATTCAGACAGTCCTTTTGAAGCATGCCTTCTTCCTCAGAGCTCCTCCAGGTCCTCTTTCTCTAAGCTCCCCTTGACCACCCTACCCACCCCTTTTATCACACTTATCTTTATTAGTCCCAGCTGTGACTCATTAAGGGCAAGGCTATTCTTTGGTAATTAGTACAACTAATCACAACTGTGACTTATCAGGGGTGAGGTTGCCTGTAATCCCTTCTTCTACACCTACAGGTTCTGACTGTCTCCTTATAGGAGCTCACAGGTTCCCTCTGCACAGGAGTTAAATAGCTCTTGTGTTGATGCTTATTTTTATTAAAAAATCATTTTTAGAGCCTCAGTCGGGCAGATAACTTTGTTTTGTGGGTGCTAAACACAAAATCGTTCCCATGTAGGTGGGAGGGAGGAGGAGGAGGAAGGTCTGCATGAGACAGCAAGGTGGGAAACAGGAGTCTGTGGGATCCTGGTGGCCACAGGCCACTCTGCCACCCCTCAGCAATGGGGACCTGAGCTCATGCTTTGTCATCTTGGCACAATCACTTTGGGGGATGAAAGGGGGCTGGATGATTCCCAGGAAGCTCCAGCCCTTTCCCTGCAGCACAGGAGGTCCCACCTGCAACCCCAATGTTGGGAGAGGCTATGGCCTGTCTGGAAAAGCTTTTTTAAGGAAGATGCCATGCTTTCTAACACAGTAACAAAATAAATCATCTCTGGGACAGGAGAAAGCACTGTACTTGTGCCCTGGCTCAGAGCATTCAGCCCTACCTCTGTGTCAGGGCACTAAAGCCAGCAGAGCAGAGACCAGGGCTGGCTGCCCCTTCAGGGTTTAGGGGTGCCCACAGCTGGCACCTTCCAGCTTAAGGAGAGTTGGATGGAGATACTTTGAAGCAACAATATAATCCCACTCTTTTTTTCAGTGTATGTGGTAATGAACATCTTTAGTGCTTAAAGGTGCTGTGAGAAGCTGCAGGGCATGTGTGAATGCCAACATTTTATAGAAGGGGTGGTTTTACTGCCAGCAGACTTTAAAAAAAATCCCTGCAGTTTATATTAATAAAACTGGATGTTATTGCATGTCAGGAGTTATTGTGATTTATAAAGTACTTCTTACGTGGTGTGCAATGAAAACCCTTGGCTTTCTGTCCCAGTCACTAACGGGAGATGATAGCAGCTTTATCTGCAATTGCCAACTTGACCTGGAACCTTCTATCACTTTTAATGATGCTTTAGTGCTGCCTTTTGCTTTCACCTGAGTTTAGGGTAGAGTCAACTTTCATAAAGTGAAAAATAGCAGAATCCTTTTAGGAAAAAAAAAGAACTATTAAGGGGGAGAACTGCACTGCTTGGTATTAATGTCCCAAACAGCCCTGCTCTGTAAGTGCGGTGCTGCAGAGCTGGTTCTTTAATAACATGCTCTGTCTGCTCTTCCCAAGCCTCTCATTCAGGACTATTGCTCTTTTCTTGAGAATTCCACATGTCTTAGAGATGACAAAAACATAAAGGGGTGGAGATGAGTGTAAGTAGATGGGTGGGTCCACAGCTAGGAAACTGTTCCTGAGTGTTCTTCTTGAAAAGAAATTTTAAAAACCAAACTGTATCAAAACCCCCACAAACATATATTTAACACCAAAAGTTTATTGCTGTGAGTGGAAAAGAGACTATTTCAGAAAGGGATTCCTAAGGACCATGCTGTATTATTCTTTGTCTCAAAAGCATGTGTGTATATATATAAATTTTAAGAAGCAACAGGCACAGGGCTCCTTTGTTGCTTCTCTGTTGAGTTGTCCTTTAAAGGATTAGGTAAGATGTGGGTACAGGTTTGTAACTGGGCATCACTATCCTGCTATAACATAACCCAGCACAGAAGTTCGGACCTGTGCATCATCTTTGCAACCTGAGCTGTTTATTTATAGTCCTATGGCATCCCCAGTGCTGAGAACAAGTGGGAATTCCTGGAAAGGCAAAGAGCTTGGCAAACTCCCTGAGTCAGAAAAGGTGTCAGAAATGGCTCCTGAACAAAGCCCAGGACACACTGCTCTGGTTCCATAGGGCAGCAGGGAGAGGTTTAATTAATAATTTAAATAATCCAAAGCAACTAATGTATCCTGCTGGGCTAAATGCAATAGAGTTGCCAGGAATCTCCCTGCAGAGCTGCATTTTTTGCTGTGCTGCATGTGGATGTAGGGCTGCAGGCACAGCAGAATCCCCACCCCTGCCTCTCCCAAGTCCACTGGGGCAGCCTGTGAGCTGGCTGTTGGAAACAGTGCAATAGCACTCTTTTCCAGGGGTAAGGAAAAGAGCTTCTCACCCAGAGGGCTGAAAAAAATTCTCGTAAATGCCCAGAAATGTGGTCATTTTTGGCCGTGAAAATGGGTGATGTCACTTGATCTGGTTTGGACCTTTTGTCACCAAGCAGGGCTGGTGACAAAAGTGAGGCTTCCTGCCTCACTGGGCATGGAAAAAGCTTCTATCAGGCTCTTGCTGGATTATCACATCTATAAAATCCCATGAGCTATTTTGCTGGCAGCTGGGACATGTGGGAAGGCTGGAAAAACCTGTCTGAATGGAATTGCTACTGGATAAATTGTAATTGTACTTGGCAATCCAGTCTTTTAGGTTATGCTTTCTTTATAACTAAACACAAGACTAGGTCCAAGGCAGAAATATGATGTAAAAGGAAAATAAAAATAAAATACACCTAATTAAAGGCCATCCTCCTTTGAGATGCAAAGGCACATCAGGAAAATGACAAGGAATAGTCTTCTATAGAATCAGCATAGCAGCCACCAGAGCCAAGTACAAGGGATGGTACAATTGCCTCAGAGAATGGCAAATATTTTACAGAGAGCCTCCCTCTGAAATGCAGGTGGAAAATGACCACAGATGCTTCCAGGAGACTTAATTGTCCTTGCCAGCAAGGCTCATTATCCATACATAAACATATGTGCTGCCTCTCAACAGCAAAGTGCAGTTTTTTCAAGAGAGTATTTTAAATCTGAACTGCTTGAGTGTCAAATTGGTTCAGTCTGGCTTCATTTTAATTACAGCAGCCATTGGATCATGCTGGTGGGTAAGGGGAGATGTGTTACTTCTGTAGGCAAAGGAAGATACATTTGCAAAATTCCTGCCTATGAAACACTGCTCTGTCTTTCAGCATCACCACAAGAGTGAGAATGGAGATCAGCAATGAGCTTTAGTGCCTGTTCCACTGGGGTTTCCTCTGGGCCTCAGCCAAGGTTACCCTCTTAAGAGAATGCTGCCTCTGGTTGATGGAAACTGTGAAAAGTGAGAGCTGGACCTTGGGTCTGTTGTCCTACAGCACCTGCAGCCCCTTTTACCAGAGCAGGTATGTGGAAAACACAGCCAGGTTAGACCAATAATGGTGTTTAATCCTCATTCTGCATTTGTGTAAGGCACTGGAGAGCTGAGCCCTAGGGAAGCAAGCAATTTCCTGCAGGTATTTAACAAGGTGTGGCAGGAAAATGAGGCAAGGGCAGTACTTCTGGAGGCAGAATTAGCAATGAAGGGGTTTTCTCCCCTCAGGCCCCATTTATAACCTCCTCACTGGGGATGAAAGTGAGGCCCAGGTACTTCAAAGCATGTGTAATGTTGGGAGTGGGCTCAGGAAAAGCTGCCTTTGAAGTGTGACTTGAGAATAGAGGGTTGGGCATGGGACAAGAGGGGTCAGTGTCCTGACAAGTGGGACAATTTGTGAGGAAGGAGGGAGAGGACTTTTTTTTCTAAGTTATTGTATCAATGCTAACCCAGAGACCTGTTTTCATCTCCTCAGCTTGGCCAGACTTCTCAAATCATAGTTAACTGTGGTAGCAATCAAGCTGCTGGATATTCTAGTTGGTGAAGTATAATTGAAAGGTGCCAGGATGCAGATGCTGTCAGTGCTGGATGAGGAGGAGGATTGTAATAGGAGAGTGGGAATGAACCATGGGCAGGAGTGAACCAAACCCATTTCAGCAAGCTGGGCTTGGCTGGGGCACAATACCCTCAGCTTTCAGAGCTCAGCAATCCTGCTCTTCACAGAAAGTGAAATAAAATCACTGTGGTTGCTTTATATGCACCCCAGCCCTTGGTGAAGGATCCTGGGGGCCCCACCACTGCAGCTCAGCAGCATGAAGGGACACTGCTGACACACAACCTCTGCTGCTTCCCCAAAGCCTGAGCACAGTCTGTGAGTTTTATTTGTTTTTATTTCCCAAGTATTAAAAACATGCCCAGGATAGCACAGATGCCTGTCAGTGTGAGATGCATCCTTGCATGAGCTTCTCCCATGAGCAGGATTGCAGACTTTGCAAACATTATTGTTGGGGTGTCTTCCTTCTTCAAATAGCCAAGTCATTACATTTAAATGTGAGGTTCTGGGGATGCTGAAAGCCTTTTAGAAGTCCCTCTGCCCTTGTGCTGTAAATTTAGCAGCAAAACCTTTGAGAATGCAGGAATGAAAACTCAATGCCTACAGCAATTCTCTCTAAGCTCATACCATTTGTGAATAAAGGTTAATAATGTTTGAAACTCTTAAAACTCAGTTCAGTTTACCATCCTTAGGCAAAACAAACCACTACAAAAAAAAAAAAAACCAAAACTACAACAACAACAAAAAAAAGTATTATTTCAGAAAACAAGTAGCAGGTTTTGTCCCATCCGCTATGAAGAACAGCAAACCAAAGAGTACAGACCAGCCCAGGCATTAAAACCATAACCAGCAAAGTCAAATTATAACTGACCAGGCAGTAATAGGTTAAAAACAGTAACACCTGACAGTCCATCCTCATGACACTTGCCAGTGTCAGTGTTTAGGGCTCTCATTCTTG
Organism: Toxostoma redivivum; assembly: GCA_013397375.1. Taxonomy (NCBI): domain Eukaryota; kingdom Metazoa; phylum Chordata; class Aves; order Passeriformes; family Mimidae; genus Toxostoma; species Toxostoma redivivum. Next base: position 417,515 of record VXBI01002441.1, read on the forward strand.
CTGTTTCCAGCCAAAGGTGGTCAGGTTCCACATTTTTGCTACCTCCCTGCTACCATGAGCTTTTACTCATGAGATAGGAGTTTTCCAACTCCAATGGCATATTTAAAAACAAGGTGGTTTTCCCAGATGGAGGCTGAAGTCCCAAACACAAGCAATGATAATACATTGAACCCACCGGTGACAAAACAATCACAAAAACACCCAACATGTTTCTAGCTCACTCCTCATTAGTAAGACCTGAAAAACAGCACAAATCCACAAAAAGAGTCCTCTATACCAGGCAAGGAATATCTGAGCCCTGCTGGCTAATTCCTGCTCCAACAGAGGAGTGGTGACTGCAGGCTCACTGCACAGCTGTAGCTGGAAAGAGTTTGGGGGGAACAAGAAGGGATGTGGAACTAGAGGAGCACCTGAGGTTGAGGGGTGCTGCTAATGTCTTGCCCTTGTTTGGATTTCAAAACTCCCAGTGTACAGGCTTCTGTCCTGTATTCAAAATTTATGAGCCAAATCCTGCAGAAACAGTCAATGGTTGTAAAGAAAAATCACCCCAAACTTGGACTTTTTATTGATCTGTTTGTTTTCCCTCTGAGCCTTTGAGCCTGCTGGGTATTGCAGAACCAGGGTTTTCCATAACCATGAGAGTATACATTTTCCTCTAAAAAAACCCTCTGAAATCACTTGGGGTGCTGACAAAATGCCTGATGTTGGAGAAGCTTTGGGATTTGGCTGCAGCTGAAGGTGGTTGCATTAACAGTTTCAATTGCCATCAGCTGCAGCCTGAGGTGTGGGGTTTGTTAAGAGAGCAGTGGCTTTAGTTTAAGAGTGTCCTGAGTGAAGGAGGTATAAGTTTGAGTTCTTGGGTCTGTGTGGCTGTGGAGGTGTTTTATGGGTTCTGTTGTATCCTTTAGGGAATTTAGAGGTCTCTTCTCCTGTGCTGGTGTTGCAAGCCTGGTACTGAGTGTAACTGGAGGTGCCCCCCACAGCATGTGGGTCTGTCTTTCACAATGTGACCTGAGTCCTAACTTCATCCTCTAGGAGTGAATAGTGTGTAAGTAAGTACAATAATATTCCTTGTCTGTGATAGTTTGGCTTTTCCTCTTGCCTTGCTTGTTTCTAAAGAGATAACACCACAGTTATGATTCCACAACCTTGCCCCCTGTGCTCAGCTTTCTGCAGCAGAACACTTGCAAAGCCCAATCTCAGAGCAGTCCCAGTCCTGCTAGGAAAGCCTCACTTGTGTTAATGAGGTCATTAAAGATCCTAAACCTTCCCCAGCCCAGTGCTGGGGTGATTGACCTTCTGAGGAGTTCACTTGGAGCCTCTGAAATGACTCGAGTCTCCCACTGTGTGTTGATCAAAGGGAGCAGCTCTCTGTGGTGAGGTCTGGCCTATCAGGATGTCAACAAGTAAATTGGACTGCTGGCCAAACTGTCAGAACTTTTGTCACAACTCAGATGGATAACAACCAGGCACTGCTGTTGTTGTGGAAAACTTGATATTTGAGATTATATCCCTCTGGCCCTGTTCCTCTAGGTGCTGTACACCCCAAAAAATTATCTACTTGGAGCCTCTTTCTGCTTAAGCAAGGCTGCATGGGGAGGAAGGGAGTTGCTCCAGATTATGTGGCAGCCCAGGACAGAGCTAAGGCTGGACATGGGCTATGCCAGTTGTGCTACCAGAGCTTGTATGTAGCTCCCACAACAGGAGCAGCTGTAAAAGTAAGCTACCGTTTCTTTTTTCACCTCTTCTTGGTCACTTCTTGGTTTCCCTGGGGACTTAGGTTGCCCAGAGAAGCTGTGGCTGCCCCATTCCTGGAAATGTCCAAGGTCAGGTTGGACAGGGTTCGGAGCAGCCTGGGCTAGTGGAAGGTGTCCCTGCCCATGCAGGGAGTGGAGCTGGATGAGCTTTAAAGTCCCTTCCAACCCAAACCATTGTGGGATTCTCTGACATCCCCTGAAAACACCAGTTCTCTAGTGTTAGTGCAGATGGGGCAAGCTGACTCCAGCATTTGGTCTCATCCCTCCAAAGCCATCCTGTGTGCCAGCTGCTTCCCAGCTTCCCTCCCACACACATTGGGAGCACAGGCTGCAGCCTCCTCCAGGTGTGCTGCCCAAAAGGCCTTTGCCTGTGTCTTATGTACAAATTGCTGCCATCAAGGGTTTTTTCCCCTCTGAGCTGAATTATTGTGAGAATTTCAGTTTAGTAAGAGAAGAGCCTCAAAAGTCTTAGCTTCTGTGTCCAGGGAGAGAGATTGCTGCTTTTAAGGTTTTCCTGAAAAGTGCAGGTGGCAGAAGGAAAGACCAAGCACCTGAGGGCAGCAGCTGGCACAGCAGCTTCCTGCTTGGCTCCTCTCTGCCATTTTTTGAATACTCAGGTGCTGTTTTAGGGCACACCAACAAATTTTTCACTGCCAGCCAACTTGCAAGGAAAGGCTTCTCTGTGTGGGTGATTATTTTATTTTCTTGCCTTTTTTTTCCTTTCCCACCCCAGCCAGAGCCTTGGCACGACTCGTGGCTCTCCTACGTTGCCATCTGACAGCAGCAGACGCCTTGTGTGGTGCTTGGCACCCACAGAAGGGCACCTTGAGCACGCCTTTGGGTGAGGAATGGTGAAGCCTCTGCCCTGCCCTAGAGATGCAGCAGCCCTGGATTCATGTGTGATATCCCACCTGGGGCTTCTTCCCCCTGGGCCCTAATCAGGAGCTCCTCTCTGCAGAGGAGGGAGCAGGAAAAGGAAAACCACAATTCAGGTTCCTGCAAGATGCACCATACGTGCACCAGCTTGCTTTCAGTGGCTGCAGGGGGATACCAGCATTGTTTTACCTCTTATTTTTGAGACCAGTAGAGCTCACTCCTTACTTGTCATTGCAAGTGCTCATCTACCTCTTTCCCTCTTCTCTTAAAGAAATGGCTTTTAAAAGAATCTGTTGTTTTTTGGTTTTTTTTTTTCCCCTTTTAAATGAAGGAGGCCCTTTTGTCACTCAAATATACTTGTTGGTTAGCTGCATGGATGTGTGCTTCTGAATTTGCTTAGAGGGCTGTGATAATCCTTAAATCTGCTTTTAAGCCAGCCTGGTGTCCCCATCCTGTCTGCTGTGGGCAGTTTGTGGCAGCCTGAAGTTTAAAGGGCTGGGAACACTCGTGGATGAGCCATTACCACATTTACATGTTTCTCCTAAATGCTAAGAAGGTCTCAGCAGGCGGAAAAATTATTTGCATGTTTAATTAACTGACCAAGATAATTAATACATGCCTAGCTCCAGGCCTGCAGGGAAGGTAGCAGAGTCAATGGATCCAGCTGTTATTTAAGAGTGGAAAAGCTTTACTGCTTCAGTTTGTAGTGGGCTAATGTCTCTTATAGCTGAAATACTTGGAAAAAGCCATCCCAAGTCTGCTATAGCATCAGGAATAAGTGGATTTTTTACTCCTGGCCAGAGGAGGCTGCTTGCACAGGGCAGAGCTTATTCCTGCCTGGCCCCACATGCCTGGGGCAGTGAATGGGGATGCTGAGCTCCTCCAGGTGCCTTTAGGAAAGTGCTGCTGGCTCAGGATCTGCCAAGCCTTCCCTGTGGGTAGACTGGAGGTGAAAAACAAGCAGGTTTGTTCCACACTGAACATGCCCACGTCTTGTCACACAAATGTGCAGCATGGATGAAAACAAAAAACAAGCTACAGATGGACACTGGCAACCTGTCGCTAAGCACAAGCCTCTAAATTCAAAATAAACATAATGCAGCAGCTCAGAGCTGTCTCAATGGGATCCATGAATTTCCATGGTGGGTATTGTCATGTCCTGATCCTTGTTTGCATCTGGGACTTGATTTCAATTCAGATTTCATCAGTGTGTAAATAAAGTGTTATAAAGTCTTGTATTGGTTATTGGCTCTGTAGGGGAGTGTCTGAGTGCTGATGAGGCTGAAGGCCCTTGGGATTCCCTGGAAGCTTGGCCAGAATTGGTTCCTGAAGGCGCCTTGATCTGTCCTGAGACTTGCAGATGCTGCTCGGGTCATTCAAGAGAAGTTTCTTCAACAACAAAGGCATCACAACTTCAAGGGCCTTCAAATGGATTATTCCCATGCCTGTGTCCCCCTGCTGTTTAGCAGTTTTTCCTTAATGCCTCTCCTTGGCCTCTGTTGCTGTAGGTGGCACCTCCTGCTTGTCCTGTCCCACAAGCAAGCCCAGAGAGGAGGCAGCCCTCCCCAGGAATCTGACAGGCTGCACACAACAGAAACAGCCAAAGGAAACCATGCAGATGTTGTTTTCCTTCTTTCTGGAGGGCAGGAGCTGAGGCAGCAAAGGCATTTCTCTAGAACTGCAGCTCCTCTGGGCTGCCTCCCATGCAACATTTTTTCTGGAGGCACTTAAGATTTCATTCCAGCTGCCAAGGCTTTCTTCTCCTACCCAAGGAGATAAGAACAGCTGCAATTGGGCAGACCCAAGCTCCCTCTTGCCTGGTATTTGGTCTTTGGCTGATGAGAGTTCAGAGGTGGCTGAGGAGGCAAAAGCAGGCACGTTTCCTCACCTGACCTCCCCATCAGCCCCATATCACCTGCCCATGGCTGCCAGAGCACTAAAAAACCCAGTGCCTGCCTCTCCTTGGGAGGGGCTCCCAGATGGGCACAGGAAAAGCAAGAGCCAAATATGGTGGAGGTCCTGTGAAGCTCATTGAGCTCTGAGTAATTAATTGTGTGGCACGTGGACCAGTGTGTGTGCCAGAGTAATTAGCTGAAGTGAAACACATGCTCTTCCAGTCTTGCACACTGTGGGTAAGACAGAAATGAAGATAACTGTCAAAATGAATTCTTTCTCTATTAGCAAGGCTCAGGGACATCCCTCAGCTATGTAATTAATTTTAATTGTGAGTGAGTGACTCCTGTCAGGGCTTCTGCTGCATATCTCTCTCACAAGGAAAGCTGTAACTATTCCTGTATACGAAGGTCTATGGAGAGTGAAGGTGTTTCCATGTTTGAAAATGTTCCAGCTGATGGAAATAGAGAAGCTCCTGCTGAGAATGTCCCTCTTCACCAAGGGACTGAAGGGGACTCTGCACATCAGCAAGGAGCACAATGTCTTGTACTTGGGTTTGCAGAGCAAGGAACAGAAAACAGAATTAATACTCCCAACCTTTTCTTTTCTCAAAGGCCGTGACTGACACCAGCCACCCCCTGGTGAGATGTGAGGACCTTGTAGCTGCTCATGCTTCTTCACATGCACCTCACTTGGATCAGCTGGGTTTATTTCCCTATCTCTGCTCCTTTAGGTGTTGTGTAGCCTCCAGCTATGCCAGGGACTCTTGAGTACAGCAATACATGCACAGAGAGTGAGTTACAGCAGAGGGAGGAGAAGGAGGACTTTACTCTGTTCTTCTGGCTGCCATGAAGTTGCTGAAATTCCTGGACAATGACAGCAGCAGCTGGATGACTTTCCCTGCCATTAAGGGGTGCATTGTTTCTGGTCTCCCCAGCATCACCAGGGATACTCTGAGGTCTTCATCAGACCAGTTATCCATGGCTAAGGCAGGTGAAGGAGATGCTCCTGAGTGCAGCACAGCTGCACGTGGGGTCAGGGAATGCCAGGGAAACTTGGAGCAAGGCAGGTCCTGCACTCTTTGTTGTCAAGCAGGTAAAACTTTCTGTGTGACACACAGAGTTTTTAGTATTTGCATAGTAATTTAACTTAAAATGTGTTTAAAAGGTCATAGTGCTAAAGTGCAAAGACTTGTGAAGTATAACCTTTATAATTACCCTTATGGAGAAAACATTTATACTGTCTTAGCTTTCGTTAGCTGCTGAAATACCTTCTAGTGGCATGGAAAAATACCAAAAACCAAACCCAAACTATGCTATGTTTTAATTGCAGCCTGGCATTTGATCAGATGTGTATTTTGAAGGGAAAAAAAAAAAAAGAGGGGAGGAGAGAGAAAAATGTGGCTTTGTGTGCATTCTGTGTTACATTATTACTCAGTAAGCCTTAAACCACAAAAGCTCCTACGGGAAGATTCATTATTGCATTAAGTACGAGATAGGGAGGGGATGCCTTGCTGGCAGCCGCAGACAATATGTTGCTTTTTTACTTTGTTTGGGTTGATCTCCCCCTCCCCCCTGGGGGTTGCGTGTTCTAGAGAAACAGTTTAAGACACTGTTGGATGGGAAAGAAAGAAAGAAAAAAAAAAAAAAAAAAAAAGAAGAAAGGCATGCGGAGGCAAGTGACCGCACTGCAAAGCGCTGCTTCGGCAGGCTGGAGGTTTCTAACCGCTCCCTGCGACTTCAAACACCTCCCCAGGCTGCACAGAGCCCTCGCTCTGCGGCTTCCAGCCTGCGAGCACCGCCCGAGAGAGACCGGGCATCCTCCTGAGGGGTCCTGCATCCTCCCGAGAGAGACCGGGCATCCTCCTGAGGGGTCCTGCATCCTCCCGCGGGCATCCCCCGCTCCCCCGGATCCCCAACCCCGCACCGGGCACCCCGCCCTCTCATCTCCTCTGCTATGTTGTTTTCTATCCCATGGCGCTTCCCCCTCCTGCCCTCCTAAAGCTTCTCTTTCTATCCCAGGGGAATGGCAATGGGGCTCTGTCCAGTAAAGGACCTTCTGGAAACAACCAAAAATGTTTGCAGATCTCCTGGTTGCAAGAAACGGGGAAATTAGTGTTTTCTTCCCTTAATCACTGACTTACAGTGGCTCAGCTTGTGGGTGACTGATCTGAGCCAGCAGTGGGGGAAAAAAAGAGCGGAGATTTTGGAAAAGGCTCAACACCTGTCTTCTGACAGGAGGCAGGTTTCAGGCATATCTTATGGCATGCTCACTAATGAATAGCCTGGCAGGCAGGGTTTCTTTTTAAATAACAGTGTAGGCCGTCTTCTCATACTGATGATACACTTGAAAAAGAAGATATTAAAGCCCATTTATTCTGCTTTGAAATCTAAAATCCTTGCAACAGAGGCCTGGCTTGGATTGTTCTTTTGGTTACAAACCCCATTCTTCCTGCAAGGGAATTCTGCAGTTTCAAGACTGACTGGTTCCCTAATTTGTGTTTTTAAAAAAAAACAAAACCAAAGATACATCACTTGCGCATTATATTTTATTGATGTTACTGTAAAATACATATTTGCTTGCATTCCTAATTGGGCAAGCACAGATGGCAGTGGCTTCTGCTGGAGTGATACACTCTTTAAAATATCTGGTAACATTACAACAAAGTGTAGTCATTAAAATAAGTGTCTGTGTGTGCTGCAGGATTTTCATTCTAAGGAGCAAAGCTCTCCTCTGTTTTAAGGAGGGAAGGCTTGGTTTAACCCATGCCTGGGCTGGTACCTGGCATGGTGGGATAAATCTGGCACAGTGGGATAAATCTGGCATGGTTCATGTGACGATGGTGCTGCCAAAACTGCTTGCCTGAGGGCAAATTTATTATTTCTGCATGAAGGTGTTCATAAAGGGGTGGTGTGTGCACAGGGTTTGGAGTTGGTAGAAGTCAGATAAATTTGTTTTGGTGTCGTGCAACAGGAGGGTAGCTAAGGAGCAGCCACTGCCTGCTGGAAAATGCATTGGTGTTTAGGGTGTCCTGAGAGCTTGGCCCTTGGAAGGATACTGCTGCTCTGGAAGGGAAAAACAAAAAAAGAAGTAGCATTGGATAAAGGTTGTTCATCTTCAGAAGACTATTTTAATTTTCTTATCCAAATCAAACTGTCGTGAGCAACCACAGAGCAAGTGAGCAGCATTTTCCAGAGCACTTGCAATGTGTTGGCAGCAAGCAGTGAGCATGGATGGGAAAGGAAGGAGAAGCTCTTCCAGTAATTTCATTTTAAAAGCAGCTTTGTGGCAAAGTCACCTCATCAGGTGCCTTGACCTGCTCTTCTCCCTTGCTGCAGCTTTGCCATGGACACCTCAGTGCCTGGGGTTTGGGCACAGCTCTGCAGCATCACTTGTGGACACAGCAGTGCCCTGATGCCTTGCCTTGTGTTAGGAGAGTTAAAATGCCAGCAGCTCATGGAGAGCTGGAGTTTCCTCAGCTCTGTTTCCAAAGGCTGCACTCCAATCGTGGCATTCCCAGGCATTCCTGCTGTTATGAGTTCTGCAGTCTCTCTGCCTGGATTCCCATTGCAGCAGCCTCATCCTGCTTGGCCACACACTCAGAGCCATCAGCTCCTTTGCTTTTAATTAGCAGCCTTAACTACCCAGCTGGAAGAGCCCTGCGGTTACCAGGGCCTCCCTGCTGTGGTTTGCTGTGGAAATTAAGGTTGCCTGTAAAAACCCAGGCCTTTGGCCTCACAAGAGGGAGTGAGCAAAATGATAGCAAGGTATGGAAACCATATATCACTTACCTCCCCTGCCTGCTCTGCTCCCCATTGCTGGAGGGGGAAATGTTGCCATGGGATGGTATAGGATGGCTGTAGGGTCATTGTGTGCTTTCTCATGGCAAGCTTGCCCTTTGTTCAGGTGTAGCAGGATTCAGTAAGCCATAGGGGATGCCATGGATGCAAATAGCTCTTGTTTAACACAAAGTGTGATTCACTGATGAGTCGTTTTGGTTTTTTCCCTCTATTATTTGTGTGTGGAAGTTAAAAGGTGTGAGGATTTGGGGGAGAGGGAGAAAAGCAGGCAGGGGAAGCCCTGGGGAAGGGTTTCCCTTGGGGCAGCACAACTTCCTGATGAATGTATCGAGAATAACTTGGGGGTGTGCTGGGCGAGAGCTGGACATGAGCTGGACATGTGCACTCACAGCCCAAAAACCAAACGTGTCCTGGGCTCATCCCACAGCATGGGCAGCAGGGGAGGGGGAATTCTGTCCGTCTGCCCCCCTCAGGTGAGACCCCATCTGCAGAGCTGCCCCAGCCCTGGGGGCCCAGCACAGGAAGGATGTGGAGCTGTTTGAGCCAGTCCAGAGTAGGCACCAGGATGATCAGAGGGATGGAGCAGCTCTGCTGTGGGGAAAGGCTGGGATTGCTCAGCCTGGGAAAGGGAAGTTTTAAGGAGACTATTTTGCAGCCTTCCAGTACTACAAGGGAGCTGACAGAGGAAGGTGGAGAGAGACTATTTACTAGGACCTGGAGTGACATGACAAGGAGGAATGGCTTCAAACTGACAGAGAATAGGTTTACATTAGATATTAGGAAACATTCTTCCCTATGAGAGTGGTGAGGCCCTGGTACAACTTGCACAGAGAAGCTATGGCAGGGCCACCCCTGGAAGTGTCCCAGGCCAGGTTGGACAGGGCTTGGAGCAACCTGGGATAGTGGAAGGTGTCCCTTCCAGTGGCAGGGGGTGGAACTGGACGGGCTTTAAGGTACCATTCAACCCAGGCCATTCTATAATTCTGTGTTCACATTTTGGAGCAGGAGGAGTTTCCAATGCCTGGGCATGGGAAAGGTGGGAGAGCTGACTCACTCTAAGCTTCTAGCAAGCTGTCATCAACCTGGCTAAGAAAGAGTCAGTCAGGGAAGAAGATTCCCCTGGCCTTCCACTCCTCCAGGCAGCATTCCCCAGGGCACCAGGGAAGGGCGGGTGTTTTTGGGGAGCGCTCGGCAGCGGTGCCACATGTTCCAAACAGAGCAGGTCAGCAGTGCTGGCTCTGTCTGAGGTATCAGTGAGCCTCCAGCCAGAGCAGGTGCTGGGGGAGGAGGCTGGGAGGGAGGGGGGTGAGGTACCATCTGCGTTATTAAGCCTGATCCCAAACCCTTTGAAGTCAATAGAAAAATTATCCTCGACTTTGATACACTTTGGATTGTGCCTTTTAAGTCCTGAGAAAGACATCCACGTTATTAAACGAGCAGCAGAACACTACTGTTGGTTACATGTGCTTTTATTTTTTAATGGCAGTGCTAGGCTTAGCCTTGGGCACTATCTGAGACTCATAAATAACCCATGTCAAGTGTAACACACCTACTGAACAGCCACAGAAGACAGAGGACTTGGCTGTTTATCTCCCTGCATTTTTCAGTAACGAGCCACTTGTACATTAGGAGGGGTAGATGTCCTCTAGCATTCATTAATAAAGCATCCCTAAACAGCCAGGCTTCTCCTTGATCATGCAGGGCTAATGTGATAAATATCTTCTTTCCACACTCTCCTGACAAGTGAAAGGCAGGAATGCAGTCTAACTTACCCTGTCAGTTGGGCAGGAATATGACAGGGCTCATTTCTTGTTCACATCTGTCATGTCGAGGTCCGGCACCCGCTCGCTGCCGGGACAGCCAAAGCAAAAATGCTTTTTTCTGGGAAAGCATTCCCAGCACAGCACTGGAGTCACCCCCTGTGGTTATGGGATAAAAACCCCATGGGAAAAACATTCAAGGTCACAGTGAGGCTTGGAATAACCTGGTCTGTGGAATGCTGCCCCTGCTCATGGCAGGAGGTGGAACAAGATGAGCTTCAAGGTCCCTTCCAAACCAATCTGTTTTAAGATTTTATGATAAATTCAGAATAATTTCAAAATATTATTGCGTAGGCACCCACAGGGATGTGTATGCAAGCCCCAGCCTGTTTGGTCAGCGAGGGGCAATAGTTGAAGGTCAGATGCCATGGTCAAAATAGCTTGGGGGCTACCAATTGCTCTCAGGAGTCACAACAGGCCTAAAAAGCATCTGAGTTTGTTCATGACTGCTTTTATACAGTGTTTTGTTTTTTCCCCTAATGCCTCATTCCAGCTGAAAGGCCTTATGTGAATATACATGACTGATATATATATATATAT
>VXBI01002444.1:0-40458 GCA_013397375.1 Toxostoma redivivum
TTATTCAACCCCCAACATCATTTTCACAGGGTCAGCCCTGTTCATCAATAAACAAGATAACTGGGTATGGACACCTTGACAGTGTCTTGGCTTTTAAGGAGAGAACACCTTCAAAATAACTCAACAACAGTATTTTCTTGCCCTGGCATTTACAAATATGGAATACAAAAAGAGATTTTGCTGCAATCATCAGGAGAATGGATGATTGATTATTACTGTGAAGCTGCAACTACAATATTTTGACGTTGTCCATCTCCTTATGCCAAAGATAAGATGTGGTATGAATGACAGCCCTGGGCCATCTCTAATTCAGCAAGACATGCAGCTGTGTCTGCCCTCTCTCTGGGAGGAGATCAGACAGGATCAGCTAAAGGCACTTCCAGGGCATCTGGCAGTGTGCTATACAGACATGCCATTAATTTAAGACAGGAGGAGATGACCCATCCAGTCGATTTTCAGTTATTCCCTAACACCATTCAGAAATGCTATGGTGCTTTTGTTCACATTCCTGCACTCTTGAGATTCTTACAAAGGCATCTGATAACATGCAATACCTCTGTCCTGCTCTGTCTCCATTCTCATCTAGTATTTGGGAAAGGTTGGCCCTGCCTTCCATTCTCCCCGGTACCATCTGTTGTGAATACACTCAGGGTGTGTTGTGTCTGTCTTGTTCCTTTTGGTCTTTACTAAGCTGATGGTGATGGCCACCATGATTGTTGCAGCAGGAAGCAGGATTCTTCAAGCTTTTTGACTTTTTAGGTGAGTAATTTTTCATCCATTGTAGAACACTCAGAGCAATGAGAGACACTAAATAGAAATTGTATTTTCTTTGTTTTGACTTAGATTTTCTTACTGGTTTAGAGTAATTGTGGGGGGATTAGTCACTGTGCCAGCATCAGTACCACACATTCCAGAGCTAAGCCTGCTGTTTTTAACTTAGAACAAACACATTTACTGGTGTTTGACCTACTGGTCTTTGAATGGACATCTGAATTGTAAATAAATGTGTTCTTTTAAGCAATTTTGTGCCAGATGGTTTAGAGGCTTACAAATAGTGATGGCAAGACATTTCTCATGCCAGCACGCAAAAGGTAATTAGAGCAGTCTCCCATGTAGTTTACAATTATATTTATGAAAATTACCTTTGTAGAATTGATGCTTGGTTGTAAAGAATATTTAAAGGTTTTAAAGTACTGTGTGAGAGGTTCTATGTAATTATTTCACAGTGGTCTAAATGAGGTATAACTAATGAATTTACAGTAGCATTCCAGCTCAAGCTGTGGAGCTGCATTCATTCCTCTCACTAGTCAGTGACAGAAAAATCTCCATTGCCATATTATAAATGTTATGTTTAAAGGAAATGTTATCCCAGAAAATGTCAGGTTCTGTGATGTGTGCAGTGACATAATCTGTGGTGAGGTGATCAGCCAAAAATGTAATATCTCTAGGGATGTAGAAAACTTGTCAATGTAAGAGACTTGCGCCCTGTGTTTGGCAATGCTGTGGTCTTCAAGAGAAACTGTGGAGCAGCTCCTGGATCCACCTAACCCAATAGCCTGCTTATTTCCTGTCAGCAGCATTTTAGAAAAGAGAAGAAAAAAAATAGAGAGGATTTTAGAGCTGCAGAGTACTTATCTTTTACATAATTATCTCCTTGTGGGAACAATATCCCTCCCATTTGAATTAGATGTCACATTATAGCCTGATGGGTAAGAGCTTATAGCCCTCAGCAGTGCTCTTGGGACTCTCTCCTGGTGATACTTACTGTGAGTATTCGTTGCCCACATAAAAATCATCTCTGAATTCTGTCAAACATAGCATGTGCCTGGACATTTCCAAGTGCAGGGACAGCAAAGTCCTCAGGTCTCTTCATCCAGCCATACAGACACAGCCTCAGAGGATTTTGGCACAGACTTGTTTAGAGAACAATTCCTGTGTGAGGGCTGTGATGGAGTGAAGAGGTTGGGATGGAGCTGGATTTCTTAGCCAGCTCATTTCTAATGGGTACTGTGGCAGATGAGCATTATGGGGGCTCCTAGCGAAGGACAGGTGGCAGTGCCACTGCTGCTGTCTGTACATCAGCTCTCTGAAGAGGTATGTAGATGGAGAGCTATGACCCTTTGCCAGCTTTCTTCAGTTGCATGTATGCATGTTTATCCCCTGACCCTGGGAATCTTCTATTTCTCTTGTCCCCTCATTTTCCCTCTCACACTCACTAGAGATTTATGAGGATGCTGAGGAGCTCCTCCACCTCTGCTGGGTGTGAGGAGATAAGCTGCTCAGACTTCGGGAAGCAGCACGATTCCCCCACTGTCACCATTTCTCCTTCAGTGCTTTCACTGATCAATACAGAAAGGTTTGGCATAAGAAAAGACCTCCATATATTTATTCTTAAAACACAAAAGTTGTATTCCAGTAAGGCTATTGATTAGGAGGAAGTGGATACTTTAAAACTACTTCAGCAGTTCTCTAATGCTGTCTCAACAGCTGAATCCCAATTTCACAGCACTGGAGAATAAAACATTTGGTAATGGACTGCTGCTGCTATTCATCTCCAGGTACAAGAGACTCACCCTATCTCTTCTAGTGCCAAGTTGAACAGCATTGCTTCAATTCAGCTCTATACAGGAGAGGAATACTTTACTTCCCTACTGCCTTCACCTTTTTCTTTGCTTCATTGTGCTTTCTTGAGTATTTCACAGTTTGTCTGCAAGAGAATTTCTTGTTTATTAAAATTCCTTTTTTTGTCTTCCCTTCTCCAAACATTCAGCAGCAAAAGCCAAATACAATCATAAGCAATACTCATTCCTTTGTACTCCTTAGATGTGGAAAGTCCTTGTTTGTTGATTAGAAAAAGCAGGAAGGCAAAGTTTTCTTGCAGAATGATGGGTGTTTCTTTCTTAAATTCTGACAATGGCTGAGAAATCCTTGGGAAATATGTTCTTGCCAAAATTCACTCAGCATCAGACACACTATGAATAAATATTTCAGTTTCTTGCTTGCCACGTGGAGTCCTTTTGTTCCTTAACCCTGAATCTAATTTGAGTACTGAGGAGTGCAAGTATGTATGTTTGGGTTTTCTCCCCTTAGAAAACACGATTTCATGTTGCATTAGGACAGTAAGGGGACTGCTTCTTGTTGCATCCTGATGTTCTAGCTCAAGGTTGTGGCACAGACTGATCTCAGAACATGTGGACAGTGCATGCATGTATGCAAGCATGTGTGTTAGAGTTCATGTCTTTGGGCCCTTCTCATACTGCTAAAGTAAATAATTTGTCAAACCTAGTGAGGCCTGGAAATTTTATCACTCAGTTCCATTAGGAACAATGGGTGCATAGCAGCTGTACAACATCACTTGAATTTGGCATCAAACTTTTTCAGTAGTCAAGTGTTGGTTCATTTGCATTGAAGAAGTCTTTCCAGTAGAGCAAATATATCTACTCTTGATTCAAAGGAATCCTCTAAGGTTCAAGGCATCAAAGCTTTAGCACAGAACATAACTGGGTTTTTTTCTTCTTCTTTTATCCCCAGAGACTGGATAAACTCTCTGTGATAGAAATTACACCTTAATAAGGAATGCTATGGCAAAAAGTTCTGAGGTTAGAAGAGTCCTGGGTAACTGATAAACCTAAGCACACAAACAGTGCTTCTGATTAACAGAGGTATTGTTCTTTCCCTTTCTACAGATGAGATTTGGGCAGATCACTTCTCGTGAAGGATCCTCCCTGGAAAAGGGGATATTGAAATGCAAACCTTTCTAGTTCTTTCTGGTTTTGGAAACAAGAAGGTGTGCTTTAGTTCTGGAGGCCTGTGTCTGTTGCTTCACAGAGCCCTGCATCGTCCTGGAGGTTGATAGTTACACTTTTAATAAAAGCCATGCAGACTGGTGGTTTTTTTCTTGTCAGTCTTTTAACTATTCAGTTAATTTTAATTATCAAATCATAGAAAAGCTTGCCTCCACCCAATCAAATTCAAAACCTCTTTGGCCAGGTGTTGGGCTGATGAAGTAAAACAGTAGCTGTTCATCCATAATGAAATTTCTTTCAGAGGAAACTTCTAAGTGAGTACAGAGATGTGTTGATGTAATAACAGCAGGTAAAAAAGAAAGGGAGAACATGACAGAGCACTGTCTATGCACCTTTTGGACTCAGACACCCTTCTTCCCCCAATCAGCATGTGGTAGTTTTTCAGTACAGAAAAATATCTCCCATAAATCCAATGCCAATTTAGTTTTGAAGCAATGTGAAACTTCGTATTTCACGAAATTAAGCACTTGACCACTCACATTCATGCAGTTTTCACTGAACTCATAAATGCGAAAGAACGTGGGACTTGCTTAATCTGATCATATTAACTGTAAGTTTCCTTTTTCAGTTTCAGAATAAAAGAGATTTAGAAGTCACTCCCGTGGTCAAGAAAAACATACAATTTAGTCTTAAAGTGAAATTTGGATTTTATTTTTATGCTCTGTTACTTGCTATCAAATTACTTTCTTTGTTACAGTTAATTTCTGAAATATTTGGGCCATGTTTACCTTCAGTTGTGTCAATGAACAAGTGTGTGGTTTTCAACAAGTAGTGTTATTTGGGGTCCTAAATTTTTCAGACTACTACTAGAAAGCCAATTTGTCAAGGTAAGTATGTTTAATATTTTTCTGAAGATTGGTGAAGCCAGGCACTTAGAATGGCCAGTGACTTTAGATCAGGCGGTGCCTTTCAAATAGCTTTACATTCTTATTCAGGAACTGTCACTAAACCGGAAGGAGTTGCTTTGCGCATATGCCATGGTTTGTGTTTCTCCTGCCTGCTTCTAAAACACTGGAGTGGATGTCTTGGTAGGTCACAGCATTAAATCTGGCAGGCAGCAGGCTGTGAAAACCCACTTTCTTCATGGAAACAACCCTCCTTGGCTGTATTGTGCCTTTTCCACAGGTACACGCTGGTGGCGCAGGACCTGGTGATGCGAGCCAGGGGAGTGCTGAAGGACCGGGGCTGGCGGATATCCAACGACAGGCTGGGTTCTGGAGATGACATCTCTGTCTACGTCATCCCTTTGATACATGGGAACAAACAGTTGTGAAAGGAGCACCAAGAGTGGTTATAGGATGAGGATTTTTTTGGGAAGGGCCTGTAAGAGACAATAGGTTTTTGGTGGTCTGACCAGGACACTTCCAATTGATGTAATCTAGTCAAAACTAATGCTGGAGTGGTATTTTTCTGCCCAAAAGGGCTCTGCACATATACTGTATATGATTAAAGATAACCCTTAAGATTCCAATTTCCCTACAGAAATGGTTTTGGTGCTTAACAGGAATGGGATTTAAATGCTGCTAGCATATTATGGATTCTGTCATCCCTCTAGGTGGGGTGGGGAATTAATTTTTTCTCGGTTTACCATGTAGCTTGGAAGAGCCATTTCAGTTGCGAAAGTAGAACTGGCTATCAGAAGCCAAGAAGACTCCTGAAATCTACCCCCCAGTATGCAGAAGGGGGCTTGGGTCACATCTCATTTAAGAATATAGATATACATATATGAGACTCAAGAGTTTTCTTCTTTCAGAAAGTTGTACTCATGACTCATCTATGGACAACTTCAAACTTGTGTAATCCTTTGAGCCCTCATTTTCGTGTCCTGTCTCTTCTTCAGTAGACTATACCTCCTGTATTTTAGTAGGAAAACTGAAATTAGTTTCAGTGTGATTATGCCTGTTTACTGAAGTTAAAACAGTCACCTGCAAAATTGTCCAGGAGAAATAGGTCACAGTCCTGTATGGCAGAATTTATTCTGGTGCGAGGAGTTACTTGTCTAGATTTCTTGTTGTGAGTATACCATGATTATACAGAGCATGCAAACTCAGCTTTATGTGATATTTACTTGGAGGCTGTGGTTTCTTTTGGATCAGGGATTTACATTCATTGAATGGTTCTGCCTGCTTTATCCTGTTGAAAGGATCCCTGACCATAAATTTTTTTCCATCAGTTGAGTTTAGTAAATTTGTTTAGGCTCCTGTGTGTATTTTCAGTTGGACTTCTACTTGAAATAGTGGTATTGTTCTCATTAGCAATTTGGATACCCAGACAGTGATCTATTTCAAAGGTATTTCAGTTGTTCCTGCCTCATTTATTATTCAGTATGTCTTCACCTGCTTGACTTCGGTGAACAGAAAGGGACAGTTTAAAACTTTCTGTCCTCTTGACATTGAGAATTATACTCAAGGATCATAAGATGACTGTGATAGATACAAGCCCTTGGCTTGCTTCAGCAGCTCTTTTCTTAGCAGTGATAAATCAATTTAAATAAAGAAAATTTGTGTAAAACATTATTGACATGAAAGCAGTAGTCCAGAAGAGAAACAAGTAAGCAAGTCTGCAGTGTAACCTGGCTGCCTAGTCCACGCAGGCAGCTCTTACTTCATTGGCAGGAATTTAAGAGAAAACAAAATCATAAAGTTCTAGCATACAGGCAGGTATATTGTCTGGGGTGCCAACTTCCACTTCATTTGTGCCCAGACCACATTGGTGTGGAGCTGTTAATCTGGTTTGTACTTCTTCAATAAGAAAAGATAGGGAGCTGACATTGTTGTAGGGCACTGACTAGGAAGCTCACAAACGTGCCCTTTCCAAAAGAGAAAGAGATGCTGTGCCCCTTGCAGACTTTCTCCCGAACAGGCGTGGCCCAGTTCTTGTCAGCTCTGTAATTTATGATGTGCTGTATAAACACAGCACAGCCCGAGTGCAGTGCAGCTGCCCAGATGCTGTGTTTGACTGCATCTGGAAGTACCGTTTGGTGGATTTAAACTACCCTTGCTCCAAATCTCTAGACCCACAGGAGTTTCAGGATGAAAGCAGGCAATGTGGAGAGTGGAACAGCTCAAACACTGCAGCAAGCTGTGTGATCTTAGCCTGAAAATTGTTCCATGAGTTCTCCAGTGCCTCATGTGATAAAGCTGTACAGAACATGGATGTTTTATATTCTAGAGCTTCAGTATAAATCAATGGCATATCTGATTATGTGTTTTCATGCTTTCTTTCCTTTTTCTTTCTTTCTTTACCTCTTTTTCTATGTGCATCTGGGTGAAAAGAGGCTTGGAGTCTAGAATATTTTTCACATCGCCTCTCATATGTTTTAAAGTTTAAGCAAGAGATCTTCACTTGCACTTTTTTTGGCCTAATAAACTTGTAAACATGCTTTTCATGCTCTGTGTAACTCCTATTGTCTCTTCACAAATGCAGTCGTGTGGTCCTCTAACAATTCAGATCCCTTAGACAAAGAAATTAGTGCTGGCAAATCTGGTGAAATCATCTGAACAGCAAAGATGCTGGTGCTTGCTGGTATCAACTACAAGCCCAAGTCAAATATTTCAGTGCTTATGCACTGTTGGTCTTTAGTGCATGGTGTAAACACACATACCAGTCACTATAAAACCACTGAGTGCAATGTGGTGGAAATAGATTTCCAATGTAACATTTGCCAAAATTTGAAAGTGAAACTTCAAAGCAATGGAAAAGGCACCTTCTCATTCAGAGGTGTTTTTAAATGTACCCCTGAAGAGATGGGTTAGCAGACTGCATGACTTGGTGGGAGCGAACTGGCAGGTGACTTCTCAGAGCATGATCTAGTGGGCTGGTGAATCGGCCTGCACAGTGTTTGTTGTTCATCTGAGGCATTGCCATCAGTCAGGAACTTCTCTGCAGCAACTGGGCCCTGGCTGAGTTACGTTCACTGTCAGCCCCTCTCCTGCAAAGGGCAGAAATACAGTATCGATCATTGATATCAATTAGCATCAATTAATAAATTCTGGGAAAAGGTTTTATACTCAAATGAATGTGACTGAAACCATGCTGTAACACTTTCTGTTTCGCTTTTTTGTGAAGTATCTGTAACACATTTAGATGCTTGCCTCCCTGGAGTGTCTGGGATATCTCTGATCCATGCATTAGTACTTGGGCTTTCACTTTTACCTGCTTTTGGTAGGAGATTCTTGCATACCTGGGCTAGGGTTGTGCTCTGCTTCAAGGTATGGTATAAATACATATACACACCTAAGGCTCACGGAAACAGCAGGCAGGAGTCATTTATTGGGGAGGTATTATGTGAGAAGCAAGAATATTTAAAAGCACTTCCAATTCCCTTTAAAGGCTGAATTACTTTGCATTGCACAACATTAGAAAACACTGATGGCAGGCAGGATTCCTGGTGCACAATGCCATTTTTCAGGTGGGTGCAGGATGGGTACTGCCATCTTCAGACTTGCAGCTGCTCTAGGGCTAAGTGAAGCTCCTGAGTTACAAGCAGACAGCTAGTGTCCTCAAACTGGAACAAGTTAGGCACCAAGTCCAAATTTTAGATCCCTGGCATGTCAGTTACTGCCTGATGCTCTGGTTTTTGCCAGTTCCCCCCAGCAGCAAGGAACCTCAGCCCTCAGTTACATCTGCATTCATATTGCTATTGCACATAGTGCTCTGCCTTGCCTGTGCATACGCACTGCTTAGAAAGTTGGGCAAATTCTTGTCCTTCCTTGGATAATGTCAAAGAAAGGTGCCAGTAAAGGAGTTAGCTGCAATGTAACACTGTCCAGTCCCATTTCTAGAAACTCAAAACCAAGAAGCTTTTACCATTCTCCCAGAAGTACTTTGCAGAAAGTAGAACAGCTATTTCAGGTATTTTTCTCTTGCACTACAGCCTAAAATTTTCTTTATTTATTTGATGAAGAAAGTGGTTAGAAATTTAATTTACACCTGATTATGTAAGGCACACAACCATCTTTTGTTGCATTAAGGCAATAATGCTTCCTTCATGAACAAAGAAGTGTATTATCTGAGAGGGCTGCTGTTAAGTGGCCTCACGCTAGAGAGAGAACTTTTTTTAATTAATTCTACAAAACAGGTCTAACAAGCTAAAGGAAAAGTGGTCAGAATCTGCTGTTAATAGTGGATCTCTATTTGCAGTTATTTCTATGTTGAAATATGACAAGAGGTTTTTGAGGTACTGTCAACTCTGTCCCTCCAGGATGTTTGTGAAGAACTGCTCTTGATGTTCGGGCAGATTTTGGCTCTGAACTTCTGCTAGGTTTTAAAGAACACTACATGCTTCAAACAAATCTGCTGTGTTTCTTCCAGCCTTGGTGTTTTCCTTTTATTTTACATTTTATGTACTAATACTTTCAGCATTTTTCCATCAAGCATGAATGGCAAACTGTGTGGAACTGTTGTTCCTCCTGGACATTTTAGGTATGTGTTTTTCTCCATGTGTCTTAGATGAAGACTCAGTGATGTGGCTGTCATAGAGTGACCAAAAGATGCTGTAACTGTGCTGCTGTGTTTCTGCCTGTGATGTACTTGAAGGAGGATGTCCTTCTCCACCTCCATGCTCATTCTGGTGGTTTTTTTTTTTAATCCATTACTGTTGGTGTTCTTTCATAGGTGTCTAATTTTTTTTTAATACCTGCCACAATTATCTTTCCTTCAATGGGCATTTCATCTTAATATCTTGAGATCTGTACAACTGTCTAGGGTTTATATGTCCTGAAGAAAGGAGGACCTGCAGGAGGAAGATGTTTTGGACCAATGTACTTCTGCTTTGTGACTGTGAAATGTTAATCTTTTTGTAACCTAAGAACAAAAATGTTTAGTAAAGGGATATATTTTGTGTTTTTTGAAACTTTTCAGTGCAATGAACAAAAGAGGAGGGTACTGAAGAAGTGTATGTGCAAAGTTTTAAAATAAAATTTTAAATTATATATTATATAATCCATCTAGATGTATAATAATTTTTATTCTGCCTTTGTCATGAACATTCCCCAAGTCTCTTTACGTGTATTACTAATTGTGCAATGTGGACAAGTAGCACACTCTGCTTTAAAAGGGAACTAATGATTAACTGACAAAAGGTCTGATTCTTGAGTTAGTGAAGTCAATTCCTTTGAGGTGCAATAGTGGATGGGTTGATCTGGAAGAGTTTAGCTGTAAGAGCTTTGTGCTGCCATTGGATCATGATTCATCACTGAGACTGCCAGTTGCCATGGTCTGACTCACTGAAGAGCTATGCAAAGTGGTCTAGTACCAACTCTCTGTGGCATTGGATGTAATTTTGGAAATGACAACACAGTTGGAGTAAGCTTTCCCTCATCCTCAGTTCCTTAGGAATCATTGTCTTAAAATTCTGCTCTGAGTTTATGTTCAAGTAAGGGTGAATTCATAGATGCTACAGAAGCAAGCTGTCATGGTTATTTAGTAAATAAAGCTACTTATGCAGATACTGAAGATGCAGGAACCCACACCAGCATTGCCCTGTACCAGCACAGCCACAGTGCCTACCTGGGTTGCCAGCAAGAGAATGAGAGCTGGGCATGTATCTACTCTTTATATTTTGAAATATTGCATTGTAGCACAAGTGGTTCTCCTGCTTCCTATTTCACCTCATGCTTAGTAAAAGAGCACTGAAAACATCTGTTCTACTGCTACTGCGGTTTTTGAAGTGCTGCACATGCCCGTTGTGTCCACTGAGCACAATGGAGAGTGCAGAGAGAGGCAATGTGTTACTTTCTTTCCCTCTTGCATCACTACTCTCCCCTCAAGACTTAGAGTTTATTACTGCAGTCTGACCTCAGTGTTGTTTAAAATTGCTGTGGAAATAGAACTTCAGCACAGCTTTGCCTGGCTTGCTGGTGTCAGCTGAATAATAAGTGTTGGTAGCATGCAGTGACAGGGAACTGTTGCACACCAACTGAACCTAAAGGACCTTATTCCACATCATCCTTTTGCATTTATTATGCCCTAAATTCTGTAAGCTTGTAGATCAAGTAAGGCTTCTTAGTTTAAATTTTTTTAGGTGAACCATACAACTCTTCAAATTTGGACATCGGTTTCTGTAATTCATGTAGGCAGTAAGTCAGTGCTTTGCCAAATAATCCATTCACGTATCCTACTGAATGTACCCATTTAACTAAAGTGACATAAGGGAACAATCCTAGTAATTTATTGTATTTTGTACAGTTTCTGTAAAACCAAAGCCTGAAATTTTGTCTTCTTAATATATCCTGGTAGAGCAATGTACTTTCACAGAAAGTTGATTTCTTTATGCTTTTACACATGCTTTTACTGATTCCAGAGTTTTTCATGCTTTCCAGGAAGGCTTATATAAATCAAGGTTTTTGCACATCCTGTTCTTGTTAGGAGGAAGGATGAAGGTTTTTTTCCTAAATCCTCCACTTTGCAAAACAAAGGATGCCATAACTTTTTGGGGATGTTAAAATAATTTCAGAGGAAATGGTGCTTTGAGAATGAGATTGTTAGAAAGGAATTTGATGAAGGCAGACAAAATGTGTCTACAGGTAAAGACATTATTTGGAGACTCTTAATAACTTAAGAATAATTAATCATAAATTTGAAGCTCTAGCAATAGTCCATGACACTCTGCCACAAAATGTAAAGGGGAGAGAGAGGTAGCTGCAGCAGAACTAATTAGATCTTTAGTGTAGCTAATTTAAGACTGATTATTTAGATGTGTAGATAGATAAGATCTCCAAATCTTCATGAATTTGAGGCCACCCAATATTAGAATTACATTATTTTTCTTATGTGTTTTAGTGCATAATTTCTCGGCCTCTAAAGAGTCAAAGTATCCCTCATTTTGAGCACAAGCATTTATTCCCTTAAGCGACAGAAATCAATCCCTCATAGTGTTCCTCTGTCAAGATAGCACATAACCAGCTGTAGTGGTTTGGTGTTTTCTGTGAGCTTCTCAGTCATCCCTGGATTTACAAGTCTGTTGGTTGGGTGTTTTTGTCTGTGGTAATTCAAGGACTTTCCCAACAGACTAGACTCCGACAGAGCATCTTCCAGGTTTAGTTATGCTATGGAGTGGTATTTTTCTTTCCTTTCCTCTCCTTACTGTACCCCTCTCAGATTTACAACATTTGGAGTCATTAATGCTATTTGAGATGAGCTGCTGAGTCCCTGGCCATCCACCTCCTCCCACCACTTGCTTCCTGCAGGTGCTGACAGCAAGAGCATCACCAGCAATGCAGGAATGCTGGTAGCTAAAGGGAAGACTCATAGAAAGGGAAATGGTTTCTTCATTATCCTAACATTGCTCATTACCTCTAAATTAAAAAGCTTACGTGCCTGTAAAATTTTATTTCTCTAGTTTGAAAGGGGAAACTTTAATGCTTTTTAAGTTGGTTTTAGAAGGCTCAGCTTTTTGGACCATTGCCACCCCAGTTCTTTAGCTCAGTTATTCTCCAGGAAAACTACTCCTCCTTGGCAAAGAGCTGTCTGGGAAAGGTTGTGACACAAGTTCAGATAGAGCATTTAGCTTCTAATATGATAGTCATTGTGTATTTCTGTAATTGCTACAACTAAGCAAAGAAACATGAAATTTTGCTGGTTTTGCTTTAAAAGGGTAAGACTTAAGGATATGGAAATTCTGCAAGATATCCATCAGTAAAACTGCAAGCAAAGATCCTGCTTTCCCACGAGAGTTACTGTGGAAGACAAATGACTAGGCCGTCACCTTATGAAATAGCACAAATTGTTCCTAAATAGAGACCATTTCTCTGCCCAGTATAATGTTCAATAAAGCTCAAGGATGTAAAAGCAGCTGACAGCTCTGCAGTCATTTCAGTCTGTTCAGAATTTAGACTGACCCTGCCCATCCAGATCTCTTAAATGTGTATTAGTTTAATTTTTAATCCTGCAGCCCTTTGTGGCAGATGTGGGCAATATCAGGGTATAGTGCAGTACTGGGATGGGCAAGAGGAGACAGGGAGAAGCCAAACCCAGTTGCAGCTATCCAGGATCTAGAAGCAGACAAACCAGTTATTTAAAGGGGGAATTGCCAAAGAATGTACAAAGAGCAGGGGATTCCTGCAGCCATGAGCTATTCAGGCCTTAATTCTGAAAAATCCTCTTGTCCCCATGTTGTGCCTGTTTACTTTCATTCCTGTGTTGGTACCACAGCTAATTGCACCAAATGTCTTATTTCTTAACATCCGCCAGTTTTCCCTAGAGCTTTGTCTGCCAAATGTCAACTGCATCTCATCTGGCTGAGATCAAGGTACTCCATGAATAAGCTCCTAATACAAAATTCTTATGGCTGCATTTTCTGAGGACTGTGTTCAGTATGCTCCCAATTAAAAAAATAAATTTACTTTGCTGGTCTTTGTGCCCCCTCTTAGAGCTTGTTTTTTGCCAGCACTCATGCAACTGAATTTTACATCTGGGAACTTAGAATTGGTAAAAGATCTGGAACATCATTCTTAATCCTTCTCTGCTTGAGCACCAGCATAGAAGCAGTTTAAATGAACCAGACAAGAACCAAAGCGTAACTTTCAAACTCAGTTTCACATCCAGATTTATAAGTATTCTGTGAATAGGAAGAATATAAAACATAATGCTGAGACAGTAAATCTTACTGTGGTTACATTTTTTTAAGAAGAGTGCTTTAGGGAACATCTGTCTAGTGCCAAAAAAATAGGAAAAAAAATATTTATTGTTGTATAAAATATCCCAGTCATTCTTTTCTGCTCCTACAAGATTTCCCTGGTGCTGGCTTCATTAGGAAAGCTGGAAGCTGGGGACTTGGGTACTCAGTCAATTAGAAAATGGGGAAAAAACACCCAACAGACCTGGAGTCCTGAGGCTAGCCAAGCTATATGACACAGACTGAGTTCTAATAAATAAGCTTTTGTAGAATATAAAAACTGAACATACATAATTATTTATATATATATGTACATATAGGAAAAATTAGTAACTTTAAGCAGCAACTAATAAGATACCCATTTCTCCAGGCACCTTGTACTCAGTGGAGACAAAACTGAATTTTAAAAATTGAACTGGGAACAACTTGATTTTGTTTCTTCTTTGGAGGATTCAACAGCTACCTTTGTACTAAAACGCTGCATCTCTCCACAACTACTGAGAATGCAGCAGACTATGGCTATCAGATGACTTGGGCCAGTGAAACACCTGCCCCTGACAACCAGCAGCCTCCTGGTGATGAGTTGAGCCTACACCTCGTGAGGATCTGCAAGGTTATGCAATGGCTAAACAATAAATGACTTGAACATCTAAGTAAAGGGATAAATCCCTCACGATATAGTATCTTTTTTTTTTTTCTTTCGAAAAGGACCTACCTAAAAAAAGGCTCAAGAGCATAAAAATCAACCCTTGTAAACCTCTCAGTAGAGTCACTGCTGCTCTATTCAGGAAAATGGAAAATAGAAGGACTCATCTCTCTTTCTGCTCTGGAAACAGACAAAAGAAAAGCATGGTTTTGCCTGCAGTCAAGAACCAGCACAGCTGCTGCACGTCAGCTCATGGGCTGCCTCACAAATAGAGCTTGGTAGAGAGACTTGAGGTTTTGGGGGGTCTCCTCTTTGTTGTAGTGGGCTGTAGTTGGCACTTAACAATGTTGGTTGTTTTCTTGCAACAGCTAAGGTGGATTGTGTTGCTTTTCACCAATATGGTGTTGCTCTTAAAAAAACAAATGTGCTGAGGTTTCTGGAGAAATAGTTATTGGTTTTTTTTAAATGCATCTAGGGCCATAGTGTGATGATTGCCTACCAGCCTCCCCCAGACATTCTCTCCTTGCCCTACCTAGTAACATAACATGCCATGTGCAACAAGCTGCTTGCTCCCAAGGAGGTGATTAATTTCCAAGAGGCCTATTTCTAGGAGAAAAATGCTTTGAAGGTGTTTCTGTGGCTCTGTGTGACCTGCACTGGGGATGAAGTAGAAACCTTAACATCATATCCAGGGTCATATTCACAGGGGTAGCAGTTGATGAAGGATGCAAGCAGAGCATGAGCAGCTCTGTTGCTTCATGTGAAAATAAACTCTAATAGCAATTAAGGGAAAGGAGTAGGAAATTAATAAGGCAGCAAAGATTTTTCAAAATCGATCATAAATCATTGGTTTATTCCTTGAAAAGCTTACTTGTCAAGGATTCTCTCATCCCTTTGTCCTTCTATCTCTTTCAATAATCATCCTTCTTCATGCAAATATAGATGGAAAGGAGGGAACAGTGAAAGGTTAAAATGGAAGCAGGCTATCTTTCATCAACATGGTAATTTCACTGCTTGGCTCAATGCCATGCGCTTACTGCAGCCACTAGCTGCCATGCCAACATGAATGAAAGGATCTTTAATAAGAGTGTAAATAAAAGCCAGGCTGAGAAATGAGTTTTCCATTCCAGCAATCACTACAGCCTAACCTCAGCTGTAAATAGTCTCTCAGAGCAGCACAGATGGAGTACCAGCACCTGGGGATCAAGGCAATCTCTGCACAGGGCAATTTAAACAGCTGGGTACAATTGAAACACGAATTAGCAGGGATAGAAGGAGGGATTCCATTTTGTGTGCTAGGTAAAAACAAATAATTCAGTCCTTTTCCCCCCTTTTAAAAGAAGGTGGTGTATAGGGGGAGAACTTTTGACATAATCTTGTGGGAGGTGCTCATTGCTGCAGCTGTTAGATTATTTTAACCATGAGAATCTCCCACAAGGTGCTGTAAAAACAGAGCCCTAATTTATGATCGTTGATTTAACAGCTTGAAAGTGATTTATCTGACCTCAGTAAAGATAGCGAGGACACGAGAAGAATGATTGGTCATTCTGGGCTTTGTGTGGCTGTGACTGGCCTTGTTAATTTAGAGCAGAAGGTCTGTTTCAATGTCTTATTGAGACAGTCAAAGGCAGTTGGCAACTGAACCATTTTAAATACTTTTTTTTTAAGCATTACTAATGCTGCTAAGAACTAAAGATTTATTCCACATGGAAAAGATTCTCATTAGTTAAGAAATGGTAAGGCTTCATTTAGAACTCTGCAGAAACAGATGCCTGGTCTTGGATTTGCAAGTTGTTTTTTCTTAAGTAATGTTTTTTTCTATTGTTGGGAATCTAAAGCACACTGCAAAATGGAATTGTTAAGCGTAACAGTAAATGAGAAATAGCTTTGCAAGAGATAAAAGAGGTTGGCACAAGTGATTGCTGGCTCTTGCTCTTTTTAAGGCTAGATTGTAGAAACACCTAAATGCTTCATATATTTTACTATTTTTATCATCCAGTCCTCTTTATGGAAGTTATAGAGTGTATCTGTTGACAAGTAAATATATCTAAGTTTTATTTCAGAAGAATATGCTTTTGGTTAAAATGGGTGTAGCATCCACTGTTGCAATGTCACAACTGAGTGATAGAATTTCTTCTTACAAATAAGAGGAGAAAGGATGAAAGGAAAAGGTGACTACTCTCTCTCTCCAGAAATAATAACTGTTTTTAAGCAGAGCATGAAATTAAATTCAAGTGCTTTAAAAGTTTACTTGAACTAGAAAACTTGAATACAGAATAAAGTGTGTTTGCACAAGTGTGTGCACCTGCACAGAAATCACACAGGAGGTGTATGTTTAGGAGCACTAACCAGGAAAATGGGCTGAAAACAGTTCTTACCACCAATTTCTCCTACCACCTGGACTGATGTGTGGTGGGGTTAAATGTCACTTATTTGTATGACTATGCATTTCATTCACCACTGGATTATGCCCAGCTTTAAAGCCCATCTACAAAGATCTCAGTAATCGTCTTTTCAAGGTGAGAGATAGAAAAGCTGCAGTTTGGGATTTCATCCATGGGGGACAATTGCTTACAGTCATTTTCCTGTCCCAGTGACATGCTATCTGACCTGAAATTAAGATAGTCCACTTAATCTCCATACAACAGGTGAAAAAAAACAGAAAAAAATATTTCAGCCCTTCAAAACATGAAATAATAGCAGCAATTTTAAGAAATGAGAAGACTAGGACAATAGAGTAAATTATGATGTATGTAAAGCTTCCACAAAAATCTCATATACATTGTCAAGTCATTGAAGAATACATGCACAAACGCTATAGATATCACTAAAAGGTTCAAGGGAGCAATGGTGCCCATAAGACCAACCCTCATCTCATACAAATAAAACAATGCTGAAGAATGTTTGAAGCCTGAAGAATACACAAAGTTCTGTGTCAGCTTGATCATTTTCTTCCCATGTTTCCCATTTTCTTCTTGTGTTGCCATCGATCTTGTGTTGTTTCCTA
Organism: Toxostoma redivivum; assembly: GCA_013397375.1. Classification (NCBI taxonomy): domain Eukaryota; kingdom Metazoa; phylum Chordata; class Aves; order Passeriformes; family Mimidae; genus Toxostoma; species Toxostoma redivivum. The sequence goes on from VXBI01002444.1 coordinate 17,076, forward strand.
TAGCACACTATAGAGATTTCAGGAGAATTTTACAAATTATGTGCAGTATTACTTTGCCTAAATTCAAATCTACAGGGGAAAAAAATTAATCAATGAGTAGCACACTAAAATGTTTCCTCACACTGTTTTTACCTGTGACATAAGTCTCCTAAAAATAAAAAAAAAATTCAGAATACTAACCTGTATCTTTGTTCATCTCAAAATAATGCTATGTATTTCTTCCCACTTAAATCCCATTCTGGATGGGCTCAAATTTGCTTCTGGAAAATTACAAATAACATTACTCAACAGCACAGAAGTGACAAACACTTTGGAAAAAATTACTTCTTAGCAAATGGTTTGTCTTCTTTTTTTTCCTGTCCCTTAATTTACCATGAACTAATTCTAACCTTTGACACAATGGCACACCTAGATGTAAATGAATGTTATAGGTTAGTTTAAAAGCACAAATATTTTTCATCACAAAAACAACAACCCAAAAGACATTCTATTTTACAGGCTATAGTCCACATGATATCCTGGAGTACTGTTCATCTCAGACTTCTCTTGTTTAATATTCTTAAGGAAGGCTTAATTGGCATCTCAGGATCTAAACTTTGATGTGACTCGTTTATTGCTGAAGCACTAGCAGTACAGGACTAGAATCTAGAATATACAGATTCATTTGGTTTGTTGGATTTTTTGGTTAAGAAAAAATCTCAGTTACCACATTTACAAAAATATTCCTGCTTAAAAAGAGACAGACAATGAGAGGACAGGACCTTTGAAAAAATGCTAATAACTGATGACCCCTACAAGGTCCTCTTTTACACATTGTCCTTCATTTCTTTGAACTTTTAAGAAGCATTTTCATGAACAGGTGTCTTTAATTACTGCAAGTGCAGTCTGCAGACAATGTGCTCAAGTGCCAATGTGCTTACCATTAATACAGGGAAAGAGGGTCATTTAACTTAAATTTCAGCCTTTTAGTGGAAATGTGTTTCATCTGTACTATTACTATTGCTACCATCATTGCATTCATAGTCATTTCTTGTGGCTGGTGTTGCATCACCTTCGATCATCTGCACTGATGGGCACAGGTAGACAAACGGGCTTTCAAGAAATTACTCAGAAGAATAAAATTCACAAAGTCATAACTTCAAAGTAATTAATTACTCTATGTTCTTAAAAATTGTATTTCATAAAAGAACTGCCATGAAACAGTCTTGTTCTCAATACATTCTCTTTTTTCATAACAGCAGAATTTTTATTTTTAAAAGAGACTGTTTGAATATATGTTGCTCATGGCACCACTGCTGAGAAACCCTATGCTAGCTTTTAGCACACTTTCTGTAGGTTGTAACTTAGCTGAGGATGATCAGTAGTCGTTTAAAACTGGGACCAAGAATGATTCACGTGTGTATGCCATTAGTTTAGCAAAATTCTAGTTACCTGTGTTTTTCTTACACTGTCATGTACTCTGAAGTTAGGCCTATAGGATGATTTCTCATGTGGATTTTAATGTAACTGATGAGACTGAGCTCTTACAGCCTCCACTAGTAGGCTGTCTTCTTTATGGAGCTGTTTAGATAAAGGCATATTTTCTTCAGAAACTCAAGATTTCTAATTTTTCTTCCTGTTGGTCAAATCTGGATGAAATAGGCCAATGAATTCAAAGTTCATAAGGAAAGATCAGCACATATTAGCACAATCACATAAACCTTGTTTTCTTAAAAGGTCAGGTTAAAAGAGTTCAGCCATAGCAAAGTAATTGGTAAAAAAAGCAAGTGAAATTACATTATAAAGCAGAACAAGCTTTTGAGTGAGAAAGAAGCATGTGGCTATGGATTTATTTTACCCTTCTGTTTAAAGAGACATGGGGAAGGCTAAAATGCTTAAAAACTACCCAGCTGCAAGGTTACGTGGGTAACAATGACATGATACTACAAAATGGCGATTAACAAAAAGAGGCTGTCATAAGACAGAATAAAGAGAAACAGTGAGAGACCATCTTGATAAACATTTAAGACCATAACATAGGAAGGTGATCTTGAAACCCCAGATTTTATTCCTCAGTGGTTTTACAATTGTCTCACATAACTCTTTTCATGAGTACAAAATGCTTTCTTAAAACTAAGTGTGGGCTTTTTGTCCCAGCAGTCTGCCTGGGAAGACTGTTGCTCTAGCAGCACTCCCTGAGTCTTTCTCCATGCCATACTCCGTGATGAGCCTTTGTATCATATGCCCTTCCATGTCTTCATGTAGTCACGGTTTGTATAAAAATGTAGCTCTATCTCAACTTTATTGCCCACTGCATGGGTCTAAACTGAATCTCAGAAAGTAGCCATAATATTAGCATATCCATTATGAAATCTTATTTTACTGTACTGTTCTCAGTAAATCTTAGCACCAACTGCTGAGTCATCTGCTGATCATCACACTTTTAGCCTTCCTTCTTCAGGAAATGGGAAAACTCCACTGGAAGTTTCTAGGAAATCTGTACACTTCTGATCACTGGATCATTATAAGCTTCAGATCAAAATCTTTAATTTTTATCTTAAAAAACATGCTTCCAGATCCATTACCATGACAGCCCACCCATTTTACTTCAGAAGGGAATACCAGTTATATCATGTCTTGGGAAGGGACACAAATAAGCCAGCTGACTCAACTTGACCAAAGAGATATTTCATACTCTGTCAGCTCAGTTATAATAACTAAGAAAACATGAAAGAAACATGCTAAGAAAGCATGAAGTGGGGTAGTCATTATTCACAATGTTTATCTTTCAGGGCAACCACTATGTGTGCTGAAGCCCTGGTTCCTGGGAAGGGCCAAACACTGCTTGCTGATGGGAAATAGAGCATAAAAATACATTTTTTCCCTCTTTGTGTACACACAACCTTTTGCTTTATTAGACTGTCAATCTACAAGTTGTTTTCCATCATGTTCTCTCCCTTGTCCAGGTGAGAACGGGGAGTGATAGACTGATTTGATGGGCATCTGGTATCCAGCCAAGGTTTACCCACCACAGAGAAGTAAAGAAAATAGTGATATTTAACAGCACTTACCCACCATCTTTTCTACATAATCAGATTAAGTAAGGTCAGAGAGCTTTGAGAAAGGGCAAATACATAAACTATTTCGAAATGCATGTATAAGTGTTTATAGTTCAGCTTTTCGTATGAAATACTAAGCTTACTGCCTGTGTTTCAAGCACCAGTAGGGCAATAATTAAGTTATAATCAACTTGGTTATCAGAACTTAAGTGCAACTAAGTAAATTCGCTTTCTTTGAAGGTGAAAAACTTAATAGAGAGAACACTGCTGTTAGCATAAACTGGAAGAAGACTTAGAAGTATGTTCTATTACAATCTATTCCTACAACACACTTCTCTATGTAGTCATTAACAGTTGGTGGTTGGTGTAGGGAAAGTGAGATTTTTTACCAGCATAATTTGAAACATAAGAGAGTAAAAGTCTAGTCACTATAGACTCAATAGTATGCTGATAAAAAACTGTTGCAGCAAACCTCTCATTAGGGGTAGAAATGAGCCAAGACACAACTCTCATTCAACAATATGAAAAGGGTCCCAGTTTATTCTTCTTTACAGCTTTGCCATCCTGACTCTGACTACAGCAAGCTCCTACTGCAGGGCCCAGCTGCAGACTCTGACTGCTGGCTATTTCCTGCTGGACTATGACTGCAAGTATTGGTTTGCAGACTCTGAACACAGCTTTCACCCAGCTCAGCTATGACTGCAGGCTCCAACAGCAGGCTCTAACTCCGTCAGGCCTAGACTGACCTCATAGCAGATCTTTTACTGCAGCAACTCTCTTCCTTGTTTCATTCTTCTTCGTGTCTCTCTAGATCATTCCTTCTTCCTCAGGGCTCCTCCAGGTCCTCTTCCTCCAAGATGCCCTGACCAGTCAACCCACCCCTTTTATCACACTTATCTTTATTAGTCCCATTAAGGGCAAAGTTATTCCTCTTCTTTGGTAGTTAGTACAACTGTGACTTATCAGGGGCAAGGCTGCCTGCAATTCCTTCTACACCTACAAAAAATCACAGAATTATCTAGGTTGGATGAGACCTATAACAACATTAAGTCCAACCTTTGACAGATCACCACCCTGTCAACTAAAACACAGCACTAAGTGCCATGTCCAGTCATTTCTTGAACACTTCCAGGTATGGTGACTCAGTCACTTCCCTGGGCAATCTGTTCCAATGCTTAACAACCCTTTCCACGAAGAAATTCTTCCCAAAGTCCAACCTGAATCTCCTCCTGGCACAGCTTGAGGCTATGTCCTCTCTTCCTGTCACTTGTTGCCTGGGAGAAGAGGCCGACCCCCATCTGGCTCCTGTGAGGCAGTTGTAGAGAGTTATAGAGAGTGATAAGGTCATCCCTGAGCCTCCTTTTCTCCAGGCTAAACACCCCCAGCTCCCTCAGCTTCTCCCCACAGGACTTATGCTCCAACCCCTTTGCCAGCTCTGTTGCCCTTCTCTGGACTCACTCCAGCACCTCAATGTCTTCTTGGAATGAGGGGCCCAGAGCTGGACACAGCACTTGAGCAGTGGCCTCATCAGTGCCAAGTACAGAAGGACAATCCCTGCCCTCATGCTGCTGGCCTATTGCTGATACAAGTCCAAATGCTGATACACTATTGCTGATACAAGTCCAAATACCATTGGCCTTCTTGGCCACCTGGGCACATGCTGGTTCATGTTCAGGAGCTGTTGACCAGCACCCCAAGGTTCTTTTCCACTGAGCAGCTTTCCAGCAACTCTGCCCCCAGCCTGTAGCACAGCATGGGCTCATCTTAGCAAAACAAGTCACCATAAAAGAACAAAATGTCATGAGGATATGAAGTCTTCTGATAGGAAGAAGTAACCAAATTCAGAAAAGGAGAAAGGGGTTAAATTATAAGAACACTGAATCAGCAGATATATTTTATGTTCATTACATGGTAAGGTTTTACTGTTCCAACAAAAATAAACCCCATAAATTTTATGCAAGGCAAATGAGGTCATTAGTTTATGTTTGAAAGTGGTTTGATTTCAGTCACAGGCCTAGGATTCTCTCTAGTACGGTGTATTTTTGGGAAAAGCTAATGAAAATGGTCATGTGGGAATGGTCAAAATAATTTTTTTTAAAAAAGGAAAATAAGGTCTGTCAGGAAAAGGTGCGAAAAAGTGCCTGAATAAATGCATTCATTTTAAGAAAATTATTTTCCACATGTATGTAAAGATCTGTCCTTTTTTCAAACTGCTAAATTGCTTGAGGGAGAAAGGAAGTTTATTTTTAAATGCAAAAAGAAAAAAACAGCCAAAACAGAAACTCAATAAAGAAGTGGAATTATTGCTGGATAAAATGATCATACTTTCATCTTAAATCTGTGCAGCTCTTAAGGACCTGCTTATTTACATACTTCATGATACAAAATAGCATGTTCTTACCTGAAGCAGCAGTCACTATCAAATCAGAATGTAAGAACACCAATTTCTTTCCATCATTTGCAAATATTGACATAAATACAGTAATTCACCCATCCTGCAGTTTGCCAAATTCAAGTTAGAGTAGATAAAAAAAAAGGGAGGTGACAGTGGGAAAAAATATTAACACAGGTTTTGCTTTTCAAGAAGTTTTTTCTTTTGTAGATACCACGAACAGGCATTTCTGATAATCTCAACATGACAGTGAGATAGAGAAGATTGTTTGCACCTTCACCTTTTTCCTGTAACTTTTATGACAAGTCAAGCTTTGCAGGCTCGTACTGAAACTACAAAGGCTGCTGATCAAGTATTACAGAGCAACACACCTGAACTAACAAACAGGAAATTATGTTCTGGGTCAGGTTCAATATCAGGTTTCAGAATACTGCCTAACAATGCAGCGAATGTGCCAGTCTGTGGTTTAGGTGACAATGCCACGGCACGTGGCTTCAGACTCACTCCTCATATGAGTACATCCAGGTTTCACAGAAAAGGCTAGTCATTTTTGGTATAGCTTCAGACTAATTCCAAACCACCAGACCCATCTCCGTACCACTGTGTTTGAGTCCCTGTTCTCCCACTGCTTCCCCTAGTTCACTTTGGGAAGCTAAAAAAATCTCAGTCTATGTTTCCTGAAAAATTCTGTAAATGGCTCCTTTCAAGTCTTGAAAAAGGCTGAGATTACGTTTATCTGCTTATCCTGTAGCTGAATACATAAGAGTGTCCTTGGAGAGGAAGAGCAATTTCTCAGCACTAGCTTAAGAGAAAAATCTGTTGGCACAAACACAGACACTTAAAATTAAATGTATCATTCCTGTATAAAAGAAGGAGGAACTCAAGAAATTAGCCTTTATTACAGCTTTTCTGATTTTTTTTTAATTGAAAAGCAGCCTATAATGATCTAATGGCCCACGTTAAATGATAATTTCTTGCTGCAACAGCTGCTCAGATGCTTCCATAAATAGAGCATAGGACCTGTATTACTTCAAAGGAATACTGACCATACCAGCAGTGGACCCTTCCATAATAAAAAATACCTAAGTGGACGATCCACTGCGGAATGAATACCCATATTTAATAATATGGAAAACAAAACCTACTGGAATTAATATGAGAATAAAGAAGAGGGAAGTGTTTGAGAAGACTAACATTCTTGAAGCAGAGAACTTGAGTTTGTTTGGGGGGGGGTGGGTTTTGCAGCTGTACTTGAATAAGCACCCCAAGAGAAGCAATGCGCTATTCGCAACCAGAGCCAATGATGACAGTAAAGGAAGAGAAGCTTCAGTGAAAGCAAAGGAAGTATTATGTTACAGCCACACCAAGACACTAAAATGATTGTAACCTACTTGCCAACGCAGTCCCACTGACAACCTTTATCTCAAAGCATAGAAATTCTCCATTTATACGCAGCATTTTTAAATTGTAACACCAACAAGTATTTACTAGGTATTTGCTGCTGATTGCTAAATATCCCCCCCCCAAACAACAACCAACCACAAAACCCCAAGCAAGAACAACAAAACCAACCAAACAAATAAAATCAACAACAACAAAAAGTTCCTCCTACAGTCTAATGAACAGTGCAGACTGAGACCTGTGGAGATCTTCTGATTAACTCTTTTCCTTTCAGGTGACAGCATAACACTTCCTGAGTCTGTCCAGCATATAACCTCCCATTCCCCCAACCCCCCCAGGAGGAAAAGAGAAAGGAAATCACTGACTTTTATTATTAAATTAATAGTCATAGGCATTCTGCAGGTTTTTATACTACAGGAAGAAGAGAAGTACCATTACCATAGTCACTGTCACTTTTGGACTCAATGGAGCTGAGGACTTTAAGTACAGTAAGGATGGTAGGATTACCATGTCCTAAAGAAGAGAAGTCTGGGGCCCAGGCTGCCAAGTAGAAGGAGCTGACTGTTTTGAAGATCAGGCTTTGAAATCATTGCAGAAGCTTATCCATTTGGTAGCCACAGAGTCTGATGCTGCAGACAGTCCCAGATAATGTTTTGGCCTAGCAGTACCACTGTTGTCACTTGCTGTATATAATAGTCACATAACTTTTCCAAATGTCAAACATCAAATATGGGCCAGTGTGTGCTGTTTAAAGACATAGTTGTTAAGAGCTATAGCATGCTTCAATTCCACCATACCCAGTCAATTGTCAAAAGGTTTAATCATTCCTACAACTCAAACTGTAGAAATTAATGGCAGAAGACACAGCTGCATCTTCTGTGACTCTATGTATTATTAAAAGCTTCCCACAGTCTTTGGTGTATGTAAGTGCTATACTACCTTCCATCCTGTTCTTTGATCTGCTGACTACATATATCGCATGTATCTTGACAGTTTTCCCCAAACACTTTTTTGAATTCTCTCCAATAGACCCATTTTCTTTCTGAATTAAGATGATAAGTTTATCAATATACAATAATCAAGTGTTGCATACTGGGAAGATCACTTTGTTCAGCTTAATAGCTTTCTTTCTATACAGTGATGCTGTTTTATGTAAGCCCACTTCAAGAGGACTATGCCAGCCCCTTTTCTAAATCTTTGCTTAATGAGATACAATCCCAGTGGTGACTATCTTGGTCCTTGCATAGAGCCAAAATCAGTGCAAAGGAGTTAACGCAATGCTGCCTTCCACTGTATGAAATGTCGAAGTTATGTACTCAACACTGTCATCCTGCTTATTTCCATTGCAGACTACCATACTAGAAATACGCAAGCACTTTATAAAGAATCTGGGGGAGGCAGTACTAGTCCTACCCAGTTAAAGTATTTGAAGGGTAACCTAAATCTTCAGTTGTATCCCTTTCCCATTATGTTAGATATACAAAATATAGAACAGAAATAACATTCCTGTTTTCACAGTTCATGGTATTTTTAGGGATGGGAAACCAAACTGAAATAGCTTAGAGATTCACAGTATGAAGCCAAAAGGGATGTATAAATACATCAAGAGAGCGAGGGATGAAAAAAACCTGAATACTAAACAAACTAGAAAGTGCCCTTTGGTCTTACAAGGTTCTCCCATATCAGCCACTATTAATGAAAAGGTGTCATCTTTCAGTTACTTAAAGCTCTACCAAAACTATTGGAACATCAGACACTGCTTTGTACCTGGTCACAAGGCTGCAGAAGGCAAGCTTTTGGCTAATAAAATGAAACTTGATTAGCAAAAAGGAAAAAATCAGAAGACTAGAAAAGAAAGAGGGAGAAACAAAAACACAAAAGGGTAAAAGGAGTGAAGTCTTTGGTAATTTAAATAATGGCTGGGACTAGCTCAGTCAGTAAAGATGGTAAAATCACCTCAGTCCTTGATACCTTGGCTTAGTCTGAGAACTTTAGGATTTCAAACATCATGATTGAACCCTAAAGCGTGGTGATCCACACTGGTGTTGACTTTGAATGTAAAAGCTGCACATCTTTTTACCCAATGAATGAATTCCAAAGGACATTAAGAGAGTTACGGTAAACCCTTCTCTTCTGCCATCTAAGCTTAATTTCAAAACACTGGGTCCACTGCAATAATTTTCCTGTCAAACACTCCTATTATCCATCAGATATAATCTCAAAATGTTCTTTAAACCTGTAGGAATTTTTTACTGAATTAATTCTATTTTTATCTTTTTCCTGACATTTACAAATAATTTTATATAACAAACTGAGAGCTGCCATCTGTTACCTTAAACTACTTTTCGGTCTCTATACAACACATCCTGCAGATGTAGCCTACTTTTTTTGCTAGTGTATATGGTTCTTCATGGTTGACAGTGTTAAATTTGTTGGACTGTGACTAAAGAAACGATTTGGATTGCTTTGTAACAGTAAATGCTCCACGTATACTGTCCCATCAGTCACTGTCATCCGCAGCTGTCATTATGGATGGTATTTTGCCTTCCTAAGCAGTGATAACTGGAATGAACAATACTGGCATCCATATACAGAACTGAAAATTTTAGCCTTGAGTAAGCTCTGCCAGACTGAGAGTGCCAGAGTAGACAGGCCTTGGGAAGCAGCCCCATGCACAGCTCAGTTCCAGTGGTTCAGTCTCTGATGGTTGTTGACAACAGGTTGTGCTGCTCCACAGCTGCCTGCAACCCCTACTGCCACTCCAGTCAATAGGAGGCTGTGGTGGGGGTACCACAAAGACTTCAGAATTACCATAAAGGATTTTCTGGGAAAATGCCAAGTCCAGCCTTGGCATGAGCTGACCACAGCCATCTGGGCAGCATTACACATGAACATCATGACCACCTGCATTAAGGCTTTCTGACACCAAAGGTCCTCATGGCACCTGAACTGTTCACACACCACCTCCTGATTCCGCTTCAGCTAGCTGTAGCTCATATGGTGGCTGCTGGAGGTTGTCAGAAGCCATGAGATAGTCTAAGCACTCGACGATCATGATGCTACAACAGCAGGACCATAGGTAGTAAAAGACTGGGAAAGGAAGCGGAGAACTTATTGCATAAATATTTAAGTACCTCTGCTCCCACGAGACTTGGCACTGATAATTTTGTGCTTTGATTAGCATTGCTACTATTCATCTACTTTCATTAAGCTCTGCACTTTGTTATTAGACCATTTTTACTTTACAACTGTTAAAAAGGATTGGTAAACTTAAGCACTTGCTTCCTCTGCCACCCTTCCCTATTTTCTTTTCTACTCTAGCCTATAACAATGTACTAATGTAGCAAAAGCGCAGCTGGGTACAGAATGCATGACAGATCATGTATGACATCATGTATGACATCACAAACGAACATGATGAGTAAGCAATCTTTCAGGTACTGGAAAGAAGGACATTCATGAGGCTGCGGAGCAGTGGAAAAGTCAGTCACAGGAGAGGGAAGAAACCTCAGGGACCTGGAAAATAATATCTTAGCTGGAAGACTGGCACACCTATAAACATTTAATGTGAATAGCACTACTAGCTCTCACTTGATAGCAGTTCAGACCTACTTTCCTTTAGGCATTCTAGCCAAACCTACATGAGGTTATGCAAAAATAACCTGCTACATCCTTGCTGACAGAAGCATTTCTTGGGTATGTATGCAGGTTTTGCATTACTATTTCACCACCACACTTTCTAGGCTGCCAAATTTCAGCACGACTGAAATCACTGTGTAAATCAGATACGATTACATGACACAGAGCAGCACAAAACAAATCCAGACTGTGACAATGCCTGTGTGCATCCTGATAGCACTTACAATTATCACCTTGGGAAAGAAGATCTCAGAAACCACAGATACCACATATTCAGTACAGCCCACTGTCTATGTAGATACTGGCTCCTAATGAAGTAAGCAGGTACGTAAGTGGAGGTAAGAAGTGATTTATTTTCTGCTTAGCCTGAGAACTATAGAGAAAACATCATTCAGTAAGTTTTTGAATCATCATCCCCATAGTAGATTCAGACATCAGATTTACCTGTTCTAAAGTAATTGTCCACTCCACCAGCTAACCAGAACTGGGTGCAGCAAGGTTCATACACTATCCTAAGTTGGAAGGAGACTATTAAGATCCTTAAGCCAAATTTCTGGTCCTGCACAGGACACCCCAAGAATCGCACCATGTACCTGAGAGCCTTGTCTGAATCCTTCTTGAACTCTGTCAGGCTGGTGCTGTGACACCTTCCATGGGGAGCTTGCTGAGTGCCCAACCACCCTCTGGGTGAAATACCTTTTCCTAATACCCAACCTAAACCTCCCCACAATGTACAAAACCACAATGCATGTCATTTTTCTGGACAAGACTGATTCACTTACACCTACCTAAGGAAAAAATGCACCACTTCATATTTAAAATACTGAAATGTAATTCACTATCATGAGCAAAGCTTCTAGTAATTTAAACTTAGTATTTTTAGGTTTATTTTAATCTTGCAGAAGCTTCATTCTGGAAACTTAATCGGACCAACCTCCCCTTTAAGAGCATGGTGCAGAAACTCTGGGGGTGAACAAGACCCTTTTTTGACTGAAAACTAAGCTTCAGCCTGAAACACAACACCTCAGCAAAAACCACAGACACAAACCACACTGTTTTTTACCGGATAAACTAGAAACCAGATTTTTAAAAAGCAGATTTCAAAGCAGCTGAAAATCTGTTGTCATTTTTTTTTTACTTGCCCTCACACCTACTATTTTTCTTTGCAGGGGCACACAACAGATGTTCTTGCCTTTCTGGTCAAAAGCCTCAGCACCACAATAATGTTCTTTCTAGGAACATACACCTCAGGTAATACAAGGTCACTGGGTTATCTCTTGGAGAGTTCCTCCTAATGTGGTACTTCAAAAGTTTAATAACAGCAAAACTATCCCCTCTTCCAATACACACAAACCTTGACAGAGAAGACAAGATAAATGGCACCTTGTCTCATTTTCATACCAATTCCTTTATTTTTGTGGGACAAGGCTGGTTAATTTTAAGACAAAATTCTCTCTTCTTGCAAAGGGTGAAATGGATGGCAAAGCATCCTTCAGAATGGCATCAGGCATACTCCAAGTTCTCTTCATGTGAAAGAAGGAATTTGGCTGTATCACACTAATTTAATGAGATGTTTAAACTTATTTTCAGGGAAGCCAGAAGTACATAATTTTCTTTTAAAACATCAACCTTCTTTCAAGTGGCCGACAACAGTTGAAGTTACTGTGGAAAGGGCAGAAAATAGGGATAAAGTGATCAGGGACCAGGAAGGGATCTGATAACTAGATGTCATGGATGCTATCTTCTTAGCTGGCCTAGAATAAGAGACTTCCAGCACTTATGAAACAATGTGCAAGACTGGATTTCTTTTCCATGTATGTACTGATGCACTGGCATCACTAAGTTCTGGATGCAGTTAATCTCATGCACCAAAACAGTCCTTTGTTGCAGCCACTGCAAACCTACACCAGAAGCCTGAAACAGGCAGGCAAATTTCAAATGCTATCACTGGAGAAAATACAGGCAGTTTTGTTTTTGGTTGCAAAGCAGGCTAGACAAACTAATAAGGCAAGACCAAGAACTTTAGGTACAAAGGAAACAGAGTAACAGCAGAAATAACCAAAATTGGAAAGAAAAACTGTAAGACAAGGTAAGAAAGCCTTTGCTGCTGGTAAAGTCTTGGACAAGGAAAGTAAATATAAGATCACTTTCAGTCTTCTGACTTGCTTCCCAGAACAAACATGGCAGCATTCACTGTGATGTAGCACTTTTCAGGCCCAAGGAAACACTCCTGCCCCTTTCCATTAAATGTAAGCCTTTCACTTCAGGGATTCCAGTAGATCTCCAGAGCAGGTAACTTTTGCTGTTTTATTTCTCCGTGTGTCTAACACCTTCAGTGGCAGGACATGTGTTCATTTTGGACAGAAGTTCACAAAGCCTATACATTAATGTAGCTGAGAGGCTAAAAGACTCTTAGCTAAAATACTCAACTTGCTCAGATGAAAAGACTGACTACTTTCTTAAAAATAAATGTATATATTTGTAAAAATTATGACCCAAAAATATATTAGAAGACTAATATTCAAGACATTCTAGAGAAATGTAATGCATATGTAAGGCCACTTTCCCAAACACTCACACTTGTTTAGAGTGACACTTCCATTTCTGCTACATAATCTCTCTAGAGGCACATACCATGTGTGTATATTTATAACAGATATAAAACCTACTCCAAAAGCAATCTTCTAGAACTAATTTCTCTGATTTCACTGAGTAACACTTAGGCACAGGATAGTGGAAGATGCACGTAAACTATTTAAACACAAAGAATATGGTCCACTTTCATTTGTTAATTTAGTTAACAAGTGTTAATTTAGTACTCATTCTTATGGGGAAAGTATCAAATTAAAAGCTACACATAATTTATCTAATGCACTGAAGCATTTTAAGTAAGTGCTTATGTATTTAGAGATGTAATTCTCTAGAAACTGGCACTTCCTCTTACTGTCTCAAGCTGCTGCCCAGTGTAAAGCAGAAGGTCTCAGTCATTATTATGCGCATGGTCTAGGAACCTAATAAAGTAAAAGGCCCCAGCCAGCCCCCAGTGAAGACAAGTTCTCAAATATCAATTTTGCTAGCATGGGAACCCAGCACTCTCCTTGGTGACAGAGAGGGCAACTGCACCCTACAGGGAAGCAACTATCTTGGATCTAAGATTTTAGGTTGATGCATGCCAGTATCTTTAGAAGCAGCATTGACAGACAGTAGCTGGAGGGGTGAGCAGCTGGTGACTTCACAAAATACATTAAGACAATACCACAAAAAGACATCAAGGAATAAGAGCATCCAAAGCTTAATCGACTATGCCATGAATCTCAATGCATTTTTATTATTCCACGAGTCAAAAGAAGTGCTCCGAAAAGCTACAAACATTTCTTGCAGTACTTTCTCATCCAGCACAGCACACAATACACAATAGGACACTATAAAATTTTGCAGAGAAATTCCATCAACTCAGCTATGTGCCTATTTTAATGTTTCTATAAAAAATTCACAGAAAAAGTGTGACTGAGTGAAATCCCTGAAGAATAAAGGGAAAAAAAAATCTCAGAAAGAGATGATGCCATAGACAATAATGTGCCAGCAGTACTGCTTTTTAACTGGCATGATGAAATTTTTCTTTCCAAACTAATTCATCAAATCACAATGAGGAATGACTAAATTTACAAGATAGGAGCTACTCTTGCCAGTTGGGGTTTTCACAGTATTTTCAGAGCCTAGACTTTCACAACATCTCTCAGGTAAGGCTCTCCATTCCACTGAAGAATTAATCTTTTTGCCTCAAAGCTTGATGTTGCAACCTTCATCATACAAGTACACGAGGAAAGGTGGACAGATAAATGGTGGCTGAGACTAGGACAAAACTAAGTATGAAATTTGACTGGATTACCTTCTGTATTTTGAATGCTAGACTAAGTAGTGTTCTGAACCAAGAAATGTGTGGATAGCCCCAAAGCAAAGGTAAGCATCTTGTATGCAACTCCTCAAAGAAACAATTCACATGTACTTACCTAAAACATACTGAGTAATACATAACCAAGACCCATGTGGACAAACCCCCTCATGCATTACAAAACATCTCAGCAGTCCAATGCATGCATTATTTCAGTAGCACTATCTCATTTTAGTACAGGTTCTTAACATTGTCCTTAAGTCATCCACAGTACAAAAAGCTACTGTTCAAGTGGCAAGTGAAGTTCCAGGGAGATACTTTACACAGGAGATAAAACAACTACGTCCTTAATGGCAGCATGGTCAAGCATATTCTCCCTCATTGATTCTTTCCCTCAAACCCAAATAGCTACAACGGGAGCCAAGACCCGTCCTACCTAAATCGCCTGAGCATAAAGCAAAGCAACAGGGAAGACAATTTCATACAACCCACCTACAGGCACTTAGATTAGCTGAAGCACCTTCACCTCCTTTACAGTCAACGCAGAGACAAGCTCCATGAAAGGCTAATTCAGATCAAATAACTCTAAAGCACTTGCCAGCATGGTTCGTATCAGGGATATTCTCTGCCATTTGCACTGAAGAGACGGATGGATTAGCCAGTTAAAATAAAGATGCCTAAAGGTAGATGGTGAAAACACCATCCTAACTTCCAGCTCAAACAAGTTCTGCTTGGAATGTGCTGTTAGTTAGGATGTGAAAAGCAGGCACCTACAGCATCCTTTCTGACCCTTCAATTAAGTTAGAAAAAAGCCCCAAGGGTGTTTTAAATTTGGGAACAGTCAACAGCTAGAACTGCTATTTTACTTCAGAGAAAAGCTACTAGTAACAACACTTATTTATTAGTTTATTAGTGAGCCTGAGAACATCTAGCTTTTGAAAACTTTAGTTCATGACAAAGGTTGAATCACTGAATAATGCAGTGCACAGGGTAAAAATGAATTATCATCAGATTAAACTTCTCTTACGTTCTGCAAGACACTTTACATTCAGCAGAGCTGCAAGAGCAACCTTTGCATGTCTTCTAAACACATAATGAGTTCAAACAATTCAAGAAGAGAGCAGTTAAATATCTGTTTCTTCTCAATATTATAAATACATTAGAACTGTGAATAAGAAGCACTAAGGCATCGACTTAATATCAAGTGTTTAGCTACAGCTTTAATTTTCACTATAAAGTTAACAGACTCATAGGTCTTACAAAAATTCTGACTGAAAAATTAATTTATTTTTAAAAACATGAGACAGTTATGCATACTTATTGTAAAGGTTTTAATATATTACAAGTTTAAACCACTGTAATAAGCAATCAACACACTAAAACTTTTATCAAAAAGATACCCTTATCCATCACTATAAATATACCAGCAATATTAATTAACTCACAACAGCAAATTCATGACTTTGCTTTTCTCTGTAAGTTTAAATATACAGGAAAGATCTCAGAAGTTCCCCTAAAACTGTGAGCACCAAACAGTACAATTGGTCAACTATACTGTAAAAAGACTCATCAATATAAAGTGGTAATTACATATTTTTGCTTTTGTTAGAGAAATACTCAAGATTTTTTTACCATTCAGACAAAAGCACTTAATATCACACATAACAAGTTTTGCATATTCACAACACACAAAATACAAGTCTGCCACTGATTCATCTTCACAAAATAGAAAATCCACCTCTTTCAAGGACGCCAGGTGAATAATAAGGTCTAAGCACGGGAAGAAATGCAGGCACTTGCTCTTCAGCCCAAGTTCAGGTACCCTCCAGAGAGCAGAAAACTAGTGATTTTTCATCCAGCTCTGAGAAAGAAGGAGCATCCTACTGATGGGGTGGAACCCCACTACTTGTCCCGGTGGCCAAGGCTAGATTCCTCCTGCAGAACTAGAAGAAATTGTTGCCACCTCAGCAGCATGCAATCCCAGGAATTCAAAGGGGATTCCCATTGTCACTGTCTTCATCTGCAGCTGATCATCACCAGCACTAGCAAGGCAGTAGCTTGCGCAGTTATCTCCACAGCGGGCAATGTCACAACCCGACCAACAGCACAAACTACTACCTCAGCCAGGGCCCTGGTGCTCCCGACCCCTTCTGAAGGGGGAAACAAGCAAGCAGACAACACAGCAGCAACAAATGAAATTAGAGGGAAAAACAGAAAAAAGATAAAAGGGCTCTGAGGTCTTTTGATGATCCTCGTCTCCTTTATCTGCTGCAGACATCAACCAGACTCCTCTCGCCTGACTGTGAAAATCAAAGGGAAACCCCGCCCAGCTCCCTCCCCAGATTTACCCTTTTCCTTGCATGACCTGAAACCGACGGGAAGAGCTTCATTTATCAGATACATTACAGACCCTAGCTGGTATAGTAAAGATCACGTTTAATTTCGAACAGCCACAGTTCCTCAAGCCTGTAACAGATGGGGCGGGGAGGGGATGCAAGGAGGAAAGGAAGAAAGGCAAGGAGCCGGGGGCCCAGAGAAACACAGCCGAAAGACATACCCCCCCACCTCCTCTCACCCCACCCTGCGGGAACGGCGGCGACCCGGGACCTGACTGCCGCCCCTCCCGGCAGCGCGGCCGCCTGCCGGCCCCGGGCAGCCCGCCGAGGAGAGGGGTGCGGGGCGGAGAGGCGGCCGCCAGCCCGTCCTGACCTCCCACCACCCCCGCCGGGCCGGCTTGCCCGCTCCCCAGAGAGGCGGGATAGGCCGGGGCGCTCCGGACCCAGCCCCACTCGCCCCAAGACGCACAGCGTCGCCGGCTGGAGCGAAGGGGCCGCGGAAGGACGCCCGTCCCAGCCGCACCAGCGGGGAGTCCCCGCCGCCTCTGCCTGCGGGAAGGAGGAAGCCGAGCCCTCTGCCGAGGGCGCCGGAGGGCCGGGGAGGGGAAAGTGCTCGCCTTGCAGAGGCCGCAGACAAAGGAGGCGCCGTGCGGGCGCCGGCTCCGTCCGCCCGGCCGGCCGTCCCTCGCCGCCACCGCCCGTGTGTCCAGCTGAGCCATAGAGACCGCGCGGCGCGGGGCAACCCGCGCCACGTGACCGGGCATGTCACTCACCCTGCCGCCGCCATCTTGCGGAGGGCGGGGGAGCGCTCCCCTGACGAGTGCCCAAGATGGCGTGGGCGGCGCAGGGCCGCTTCTCACAAACCGGGACGCTGCGCTCGCCCGGGGGCGCCGGGCCGGGCCGGGCCGGGCCGGATCGGATCGGATCGGATCTCCCGGTCCCGAAACGCCGCGGCCGGAGCGGGGTCCACGGAAGGCGGAGGCGGGGCGGGGGGGAGCAGCGGGCTGGGCCAGGTCCGGGAGTGGCGCGGCAGCGGCCGGCGGGGCAGGAGAAGTGTCACTCGGCTGTCACCACGGGCCGCTTTGGGGAGCGGATTTTTAGTTCCTCAGCCCGAGAGGCACAGCGGACACGGGCTCTCAGGGTGCATACTTCGTTGGCTCTGGACTTTTAATTTGGAAGCTCTTTTCTTTCTAAAGGTAAACAGACTCCATGACGATTATTTCACATAAACTGACCTCAAAGAAACCCACTGTAAACATCATTACAGTTACAGATTCGCGAAATTTAAAAATACTGATGTTCTTACTGTTCTATCTGTCCTTCACCACATCTATGAACACCTATGAACAAATGTATTGACAAAACAGCTACTGGCACACCAGAGAAATTAGACTGCAGTAGTTAAAAAAATGTGTTACTGCGTTTACAAAAGCTGTATTAACATCAGTGGTGCAGAATATGGAAACAGGAATACATACAATAGTCTTGAAGTTTCTGATACAGCAAAAATCCAGAACATGGGTTAAGAACAACTTGCATGACAACTTGCAACAAATTTGCAGTTGAGAAAGTCGCACTGGAAAGGAGACAAAACATTGCCAACTTAAAGACAAAGATAAAATGCATTACAGTTAGGTAGTTCCCCCTTTTTGAAGCTGCTACCTACATGAAGTATCAGGCACAATCACTGATCGCTTGTTTAAAACACGTTTAAACCAGTGGCCTTCTGTTGGAGAAAACATCCTAAGAGATTGTGTATGATGAGTTGATCCTGAAGTTCATGTGTTTTTGATAACCCATGGCACATTAAAGAACATTCTACAGCTGAGAAAATGGAAGCATCCAGTAACTCAGAGTCCTTCACTTCTGGTTCTGGAAGGGACTGTTTGATCTCCAGACTGCTTTCTCTCAATTCCTATTTTCCTCCATAAATCCTTATTTCTCCCAGGGACAGTGAGACTTAATTGTATTTTTGAGGTCAACTAAGAAGAGGCAAAGTATTACAAATATGGATGCACCAAGGATATGTATGCTCCTTTCCTACTCAGTTAAGTTGGTGTACACATAAAAATCCAGTTCTGAAAAAGAAACACAATTTAAAATCGGGATGTTTAAGTGTTTATTAAAAAGAAAAAGCAGAAGCTAGATATTTTCATACTTTTTTTCCTATTAAATAATAGATTTATTTTAAGTATATTACAAAATATATTAGCAGTGGAAAAAATCCTCCAAACTTAGAACATGAAAGTTTTTATTTAATTCTGGGTTAATTTTTACCTTTTTTTTCTTATGTGCTCCCTTCTGTTCTAAGGCCACCTCAACTATAATGTAAAGCAACTTTTACATAAGACTATCAGTATTTCACATCTCAATGACTTACTTTTCCTGAATTAAGGTCTCTTTTATATTCTTTAATTAACAGAATGAAATCCATCTTAATATCATGAGAATATTTAGAAAGTTTCTTATTCAAGGAGTTAGCAATTTCTATTTGAAGAAAATCAGCTTCTGGGTGAAAGTAAAATGTAAATTCAAACCACATCAATTGGATAAATTCATTATAAGAAGGGGAGATAATTGTAGAATACTATTTCTTTTGGAGTTTGGTAAGTTAAATAATTGAAATATTTGTCATTTATCACATCTAAACAGAAATTGTTTTAAAACTGTAACTGTATATCTACCACCACTGGCAGATACTCAGCATACATCACAGTTATATATATATATATGTATAATTATAAAAGTTACATATTATTATATGGCAAATCAGAAGACTTACACTCTTTTTTGACTTGCATTTATCTAAAAAGTAAAAGTCCAATATCTATTAGAGTAGATCCTGGAAAGCAATGAAAAATTACGTAAAAGGTTAGGATATATGCAAGGCTGCAGCTGGATACAGGCCCCAGTCTGCAAGCTTTCAATCCTTAATGTTTGTTGGAGCCACCCACCTTGCTGATTCATGCTGTAATGCAAAGCTCTGAAAGATTTTGAGGATATTACTTTCAGTAATTCAGGTTTTGTTTACCAAGAGTGTAAATGTGCAGGGACTTTCAAAGAACTCATGTTGACTGGCAAGTTTTCTCTCATTTTCCTAAGAGATGAGAAATTCAAATGCCAAAAATAAGAATTCAGGTACCCAAGTGGACAGTATCAGAAGTAACTGTAACCTTGCTGACCTGAAACACTTGCGAAAAAAGCGGCAGTTGAATGTAATATATAAAACAATCAGAAAAATTATCTGTTTAGTGTACAAAAGTGTAGCAGTAATGGAAATACTTAGTTCTGTTTACTGAGTTTATGAAAACAGCAACATCAGGTACTCATCCAATGGAAAATGAAGACAGATCAGTAGCAGGGAGAATTTAAGGCTCAAAGAGTGACACGGCCCACCTGTGTCCACAACCTGGCCCTCTGGCCCACCCAGCTAGCTCCCACAGGCAGGTACCAGCGCCAAGAGTGGGCTGTTCTCAGGACACAGCTGTCCTGGCGATACNTTTTAACTAAGGAAAATAACAAAACGCAACATCTCCCCCTTTTCTTTTTTATGAGGTGGGTGAGGAGGTACTAGATTCATATTCCGAAGGTGCTTCGTTATCCTCCTTACTCACCCACCACTGTGCGTCCAGCTCGATGTTAGCCTGATTTACACTTTTAGGGGAGGAGATGCTGCGGGAAATAATAACTTTTAAAATGGAAAGGGCAACAGATATAAGGAATAAAATGAACAAAACCCATAAAATTGTTTTTACAACGGAGGCTAGCCATCCCGAGAGTCCCCAGTTTTTAAAGATGTTGTCCAGCCAGTCTTTGGATTCTTGCTTGATGTCCTTCATCAGCTGGTGGAGTTGCTGGATTCGGGAGTGGATGCTGCTGCTCTTCAATGATAGGTTAAAGCAGCAGAGTCCCTCAAATTCCTCGCACCCATGGCCATGTGCCAATAGGAGGAAGTTGATGGCAGCTCTATTTTGCAAAGTCGCCTTCCTGGTAATTTCCTCGTCTTCGAGGAGGTCGCTGAGGGTGGTGGAAGTAAGGTTTGCTTGTTTTGCAACCCAACACTCTAGGTGGCCCAATTCACCTAGAGCCTTTGCTGCGGATACCCAGGGCAGAAAGACTGAGACCACAACCCTTTTGGATTTGGCCCAATGGAAAATTTCAGAGTCGCAATTTTCATCCAGATTTTTAAGTTCTCTCTTTTGGATGGCCAATGAGCTGTTTTTGACTTTCCAATTTGCAATTTGGGTCTTGTTGGGTGAAAACAGTGCCAATTGCCCAATTGTGCACGGCCCTCCAAGGAGGCGAGAGGGGATGCCTGCCCACGCCCGATCGCCACAGATTAAAAAGGTGCCTTTTTCTAGTTTTTGGGGCTTGTTAGTGGGAGCCGATGATACCTGAGCTGTTTTGTTGCACCAGTTGGCTGCTTGGTAATCAGTGGCGTGTTGAATGACTTTAAGGTAACTTTCGGGGTAGTAGGGAGGTTTATATGCAAAGTGAACACAAAAGGGGGCAGGGGAAGAACCTAAAAGTTCAAATTCCTGGGGTTCCTCTTTTGCTTCAGGAAGGACCTTAGTCCACTCCTTCCACAAGAAGAGGGGGTTGACCACGGGAAAACTGGGGGATTTGGGATAGTTTTGGGCATTCACTTTATTTTTGATGTTTGTTAAGCTTTTTGGAAATTCTTGGGGCTGAAACGGAATCCCCACCAGGCAGGTCAACATGGGATCGTTTGCTGCTGCCATCGACAGGCACAGGTGATCTTCCTGGATGGCCTGGGCGAGGGTGGTCCACACGTTCTTGCGGGGTTGAGGGACTATCCACTCCCTTGAAGACTGGCTGAGACATATGATGACGAGCAGTTGGATCAACATCCTGGGGTCCGGGACAGCTAGCCGTCTAAAGGAAAAAGAACATATTAGGGGTTACTCAAAGATCTCAACTAAAAGGGGAGAAGAAAACGGTTCAANGTGATCTTCCTGGATGGCCTGGGCGAGGGTGGTCCACACGTTCTTGCGGGGTTGAGGGACTATCCACTCCCTTGAAGACTGGCTGAGACATATGATGACGAGCAGTTGGATCAACATCCTGGGGGCCGGGACAGCTAGCCGTCTAAAGGAAAAAGAACATATTAGGGGTTACTCAAAGATCTCAACTAAAAGGGGAGAAGAAAACGGTTCAAGCTCCAGGTTGGGGTTAGGTTTGCCTGGCCCTTCGGGGGACTCTGGATCTACCGGGGGGTGGCGACGGCGATGCAGTGCCGCATACGCAACCTCTTTTTGGGTTGGCTCTGACTGGACAATGTGTTTGGTGAGGTAGGGTCGGACCCACCTCTGAGGGACCCACCTCAACCCGTGAGGCGTGGAAACGCAAGCGTAACCACGTCCTCAGGTGACTAAATCATGTGGACCCTTCGTATTGCCAGTTTCCGGGTTTTTCACCATTACAGGAGGACGCGTCCTCAATCGTAATGGTGAAGAGCTTGCAAAGTGCCTCACAATGGGAAGATTTAGACATTCAAAGGAGCAGTTTAAAAAGTTGATAGTAAAAAGGGCGCAGTGTAATTTGGAGTGTGGTGATTCCAATTGGGTGTCGCCCTGTTGTTGCTCCAGGACTCGCTTGAGTGTCTGATGTGCACACTCAACCATGCCTTGACCTGTAGGGGAATATGGGATGCCCTTCTTTAGTTTTATTCCCCACTTCTGCAGGAACCCCCTGAACGCCGTGGAAGCATAGGCTGGACCATTGTTCGTTTTTATCTCCCTAGGGATCCCCAACACAAAGAAGGCTTGTACCAGGTGTTTTTGTACATCTTTGACCTTCTCTCCTGCATGGGCAGAGGCGAAGATGGCTCCAGAAAAGGTGTCAACGCTGACATGTACATACTTAAGTCTGCCAAACTGCGGAATGTGGGTGACGTTCATTTGCCATACTTCGCAACTCTCCAGGCCCCTTGGATTCACCGCAGAGCTCAGAGTCGGAACTCCGAGCTTCTGGCATTGGGGACATGTAGCTACAATGTCCCGAGCCTGGTCCCGGCTGATTTGAAATTGCCGGACCAGGCCTGGCACATTTTGATGGAATTGCTGATGACTCAGCTTGGCCTGTTGGTAGGTATCAGGAAGCGTTGCCATTTCGGCTGGCGCAGCCAGGGTATCCGCTCGCTGGTTTCCTTCTGCAAGGAAACCGGGCAGGTCGGTGTGTGATCTCACATGCATTACATAGTAAGGATGCTCTCGGTGGGAGACAGCATATACTAATTTCGAGAGCAGCCTGTAAAGATTTGGATTGGAGACCTCCTTCAAAACTGCATTTTCCACTCTGGAAACTACACCCGCCACATAGGCCAAATCGGTGACCAAATTCAGCGGCTCGGAGAACCTCTCGAAAGCTCTGACGACTGCATCTAACTCAGCAATCTGAGGGGAGCCCTCAACTACTTTAACATCTGCCTCCCACTGCTGAGATCGGGGGTTCCTCCAAGTCATTACTGACTTGTGAGAAGTTCCAGACGCGTCAGTAAAAACTGTCAGAGCCTTGAGTGGTGTCCGGCTCAATTTTTCTTTAGGGACCAGATTAAAATTTGAGTTAAATAATTTATGGCTCGGATGGTGAACGGATACTTGTCCTGTGTAACTTTCCAGANCGGATGGTGAACGGATACTTGTCCTGTGTAACTTTCCAGAGC